>PIJE02000367.1:0-63496 GCA_002895965.2 Coryphaenoides rupestris
CCGTTCCTCTGCTGCCCAGCCCTTAACACAACATAATGATACTAGAAGTCCTGGCTCTTAACATAATACTACTTTACTTCTACAGTTACTCCAAGACTATTGTTTCACTATATGTATATTGCCTAATGTATGTACAAATGACACGTTTCATTTGACAGTGTTATGGACAATGTGAAGACAGAATGTGTCTACTGGAGTACAAAGGACCAAATGCAATCCCATGCGGCAAATATGAATATCATAACTACAACATTTATAATGGGCAATTAGTCGATAACTAAAATTAAATATTGAGGAACAAAGAGTGGTTAGTGGTGGTAGTTGATATGAATATGGATGTGACACCTGCAGTGCATGCATACAGCAGCAGCATGCATGAATCATGTTTACATTGTTTATAAAATATAACTTCATTATTATTCATTTTGAAGAACAATGTATGTATAGTAGTACATATTACAGTACACAATCTGTACTGAAACTCTACATCTCTTGCATCTATTATTTTTCACCATGAACACAGTGAAAATAGGAAATGAAAATCTCCCTTTTCAATAATACCTAATCCTAAAATAGTTGTATACACCAATTTGAAATACTTCACGCTAATTACATCAGATAACTTCAACACAATAAATCAGGAGCATATATTTATTGTTATATAACCCACTGTACATCCAGGGATAATCTTCCAGTAATTCTTCTTGGGTGAGAGGGAATGTTTCCCTGGATCTCCTCCATTCAACAGTCAGGACAATCTCATCTTTCATCCACCTACGAATATTTGACTGACAACAAAAAATATTCTAATTAAGATGAAAGTCTTGACTAATGACACTAAGGATCATTGCTGCGCTGAGGTAACACACACTGATCAATCCACCAGGCCTGTGTCAGTCACACGTCTGTCAAGCGGTTTGAGGGGTGGCTTTTAATGTGAAGGAAGGTCAACATTTATGATCTGCTTTCATCTGCGCTGGCTTATTTTTGAGGTGATGGTAAGATGATAAGATTTGCCTTTAAGAAATTGTTGCACAATAAAAAGCACAAGAAATAGAAATGAACGTAGGGGAGTAGTTATAAAATGACTCGTAGGCTTTTTTTCTGTTTGAATGTCAGAGGGCTACACTGCCTATAAGAACAGACTATGTTCAAGTACTGTGCACCACTGGTCAGCATCCATCAGCTAGAGACTGGGTCTTGTCTCTGCTACATAGCAAGGGTCCATCAGCTCCTCCAGCCAGGAACTGAACTCTACGAACTAGAAACTGACCTTACCCTGCGTGCGTGTCGCTCCCTCGGGGAGTTCTAGCAGGACACCCGTGGCTCGGGGGCCCTCCACACGGTCCCCAGGAGCCACCTGGGGGAGCTGGCCACCATCGTACACACCCACACGGTACAGCAAGCTACGTGGCACGTGGCTATTGGTCGTACTTTTAAGACACGCTTTCCCCGCGGTCACACCCTCCCACCGCGTGAGAGATGGGAGTTTTATCAGAGGTGTTCAGGTCGGATTAGTCCTGCTTCTCCAGAGCAAGAGGAGAGAGAGACAGAGGTCATCTTGTTTAAGCCTCTTGTTACCTTTCATGTGTCAGTACCTTCCTTGGTATTGTCCAGTCAGAGGGGATGGGGAGGTGGGGATGTTTCCATGAACACTCACCTGCTGGTCGTGGGGTCAACAGAAATGTCATGTGCTTGGTCGGGTCAACGGAAAGACGTTTGCTCTCCATCACTATTAGCGTTGTGAAGGAGATGCTTTCATCCTAAGAGACTTAGACGGATATATATTTAAGGTCATTGAGGGGCGAGGAGGGATTTCATGTCTGGCTCAGTGCCCTCCTGTTGCCCAGAGACTCGGGGATCAGACCCAGAACCCTTTTTTGCCCTGAGACTAACAAGCAACATAAAACAACCAAAAGACAATCTCTGAAGCAAACTGAATATTTGCCCCAAAAACTGCCCCACAGTATGAACTTTAACTGGAAGAACTGAAATGATACCCGATACTGGAAAAAACGATTTGATTGACGTCATAAAAGGATAAAGGCTGCCTTCTGGGCAGGAACTGTAAGCTTAGAACCTCTGGGTGGTCTTCAGAGTGTAAATCCCACTGAGCCACAACCGAACTGGATTCCTATTGGTTCAGTGACCTAGAGACTTGGGAGTTCCATCCAATGGAGGAATTCTAGCAGAACTCCACAGAGAACAAGGTCATTTGTTGAAAACACACACACACACACAAACACGCAAACACACACACAAACACACAGTCTCATGAAGCAGCTCATCATTCATTAGAATGTTTAAACATAAATGTTCCAAGTAGTTTCAGTCTCAACTGAAACTACTTATATATACACGCCGTATATTTCTGAACCTTTGAGGTTTAGATGGAAACTAAGCTTGCTTAGGATGGTCATTAGGATGATCATTTGTCTAATACAAAAAGTCACCTAAATGTTTAAAGAGTAACTATATGTGAATATTTGTGCTGCCCCCTAAAGGTGAAAACAAGGAAAGCAATGGAAATGGTTCCATCTTTGAATAAAGATTAGAAGTTTTATATCAGGTATTACTTTGTCTAATGATACTTCATATATGAAAAGTATAATGATACTTCATATATGAAGAGGTAAAACAAAGCAATAAGAGTCATAAATGAGTCAGAAATGTAACCTGTAGTATTAATAAAGTGATTTTGTCACTCGTGGCTCTTATCTCGGAGGCGTGCGGTACAGTGTGGAGGGCCCATGCACCTGCCAGGGGCCACAACCAGGTGTGGTGGCCCCTGGTATCTTATACGTATTACTTGTACCGTGACTACAAATACTGTGTTAGATATGATACATGTCCTGAAGTCAAACGTGATAGAAATGGTTACCTTTAAACATGGTTTAAAAAAGACCAAATATGTAATCGTTTTTAACATTAGATCGTAACTGCTTTCTGAGAGCATTGTTTTACTCACCGTCTGAAGCAAAGGTAAGCAATGAACTCCCATGAACCGGAAGGGGATCCATTGGGTTTGACTCCTCCCAGAGACCACCTACTATCCAACATGGACGCCTGCCTTCCATAGCGACGTGCCGCAGAGATACGGGCAGTGCGCAGGGAGACAGTCGGTAAGCAGGTAGACAGGCCGTCTCACCCGCGTTGAAGTGCTGATCAACACCACAAGTTATACTTTCTAAAATTCAAAACATTATAGTGAAAGATTGCAGAAGCTCACAAACTCAATAAAGTCCAATCGAAATAAAGATGGTGGGTAGAAAGACGATTATTGATCGTGTGCAACAATGTTGTGCCCGATTGCCTTCCATCTTGTTACCTCATTGGTCATTCATAACCTGGTCCAACATTTTAAATCTCATATATTGTAAAATACAATTACTCTATTCAGAATCTGGTTCAGAGATTCTCATCTTCAATGAGTAAGGGCACTTCCAGTGGACTATAGACGCTAGTGTTTCAAAGTGACATGAGCATATATATGTAAAGGACTGTTAAGTAACTAGGGCGTGGTAGGACAAAAGATTCTGGATACGAACCGCAAGGTCTAGTCTTCTAGTCAGTATCTTGGGTGAGATGCTCAACCTCAACCAGCTCCTTAATGATCCAAAACTCAGTGTCGCATGGTCCTCGTGTGGAGCATTCTTTGTATTCGTGTTTAATGTCTAGTTTTAGTGAAAGACACCAAGCAAAGCCTTCACTCAAGCCAAGAAGAAAAGAATGAAAGAACAGAACAAATTTGGCCTTCATTTATTTGTCATCATGAAGGTTCTTATTTAGAACGTTTTTGTAAAGGCTTCTAATATGCAATTGTAAGATTTTCTAAAGTGCTGTGTACATCGTAAACCAATATTTGTCAGTCAGTAGTAGCGGTAATGAAAATGCACACTGAAATAGTTTAAAGGAATCTCAGAAGTCATGCGTTTGTTGTAGAGGCATTTCTAATGACAATTCAATGTTGTAACTAACCTACCAATGTTTCAGTGTGCGCTGCACACACAAAGGCTTCCCCAACAGTCACACCCGTGAGTAGATCTATAATTCCCAGCACCTGCCCAACTACTCATTTTATGGACTTTGTATGAGTTTATGGGACAGGAGAGTTGAGGAGAACAGAATGTGGGTGGAAAGAGAGGGAGTGACAGGGCCCTCATGTATGCAGAGAGCACAGGAACCCAGGAGGAAATGGAACCACGAGGCGAGTCACTTCAGTGGTTAGCACGTTTGAGTAGAGCCACAGAGCTGTTGCATCTTTTTACTCTTTTATCCTCAGAAATATTACGCAACAGACCTCAAATGAAAGATTATTCATCATAATCCACCCAAGTTTGTGATAAACGGTAATGTAGCTGCAGCAATGATATGAAGGCAATTGCCTACTTTTTTGAGTACTTGTCGCCAGCCATGTCACAAGAATTTCACTGTTCAGAATGGCTGTGTTATGAAGAACATTTCACTTTGACGAATTTGGAAAATAAGTGTTTAAAGAGATTAGCCAAAAACAGGGTCATAAACCAAACCACACCTTCAACGTTCAGCTGGTTGCTGGAGATCAACCAGGAGGTCTTTGTAGCAGAGAAGCAAGACAGTTGGCGTTATAATAATCTAAACTGATGAATAAAAATAAAATAAAACTTGTTCCATTTGGGTGGTTTTCATTCAAACAACCAGCACACTGGTAGTTTTATGTCACATATCGGTGACTCGACGTCCGTTCGTCCCAAACATGCTAGATATTTCCAGATTGGCGGACGCGTGCTTTGCTAGTGGGCTTACCTGGTATCCACCTCACTGACTCCTCCTCCAAACGAGTCCCTCCAGCTCATTGGTCAAGGCACTCATGTAAAGGTTAGTAAGCAGACTCGCTTCCAGCCAAGAATGCACAAGTTTGTTCTTTAGTGCACCGTTTGTGCTCGCAATTCTACCAGCTCCCGGGAGGTTCCATCCTATGTCTTTGTTCAGTTGATCAGCCTGAATGATGCCTAGTCTCAAGCCCTAACTTATGGTTATTATTGTTGGGTTTGGGAGGTTTTCCATGTTCATCTATTAGTGATCAGTGTATCTAATGTAAACTATCAGAAAACAACATTTAGCACTCAGCGTTTACTGTAGATCACAGTAGCAGCATCATTGTTATAGGATGACAACTTTAGCTTATGCTGCCAGCTTCTCTTTAAGCTCATCGTTTTAAACTTTAAGTGTTCTAATGTCTTGACATACATTTTGAGAACTAAAATATTTCCTAACTGCACTATGTAGACAAGTGATTTATTGTGTAACGGTTGTGTAATCATACGGTCATACATGTTGAGGGGCTGCATTCCAGAACGACCCACAGACACACAGAGGAGCATACAGCTTTAGAGGAGGCTTCTGTCAGCAACCAACTGTATGTTGACACCATACAGGTTTGATGACTCGTAAATAAATAAATCAAATTGTGAATGAAACAAAAGAAAAAAAATGAATGTTGATCCTCATTAACAAAGTGTCACAAGGAATATCTAAAAGGACTTTCTACAGTCAACATGTATGAGTTTAGGATGCTGTTGGCAGTTTATTTTCGTTGCCGTCTAGAAATTAAGTTGTTTGAGAGTTTCCTTCATAATGAGCCGTTTGTTGGCTGGCAGACCAGTTTTTTTTTATACCCATTTTCATCTTGTTCTTTATCGGTTTATATTTTTGGACATTCGGAACGCAAAACATTAATTCATGTTACAATAAGACTCAGACATCGGCTCGTTCATGTCGCATCTGTTTGTAAAGAGAAACGGTGATAAAGGAATACACAACGTTTTAGTGTCGGTCAACGTCAAGGTGTGTATACTACGACCACCCCCCCGCCCCCCCTACTGAGAAACACACACAGCATTCATCTCCACAGCAAGTACCACCAAGAAGGAGTTCTTTAATCACCACTTTATTAGAACAGTTAGGAGCCACAGTGCAACGTTAACGTGTGTGTGTGTGTGTGTGTGTGTGTGTGAGGAATAGTGAAGAGAAAAGCATTCATCAACAGAGGTTATGGAGCAGAGCAGCACCTGACCCACAACATTGTGCCACAGTGGATAAGAGCACACCCGTCAGAGCACATGGTGATTATGTCTCCACCAATCACAACCTCTTGTACACATGGTGATTATGTCTCCACCAATCACAACCTCCTGTACGCATGGTGATTATGTCTCCACCAATCACAACCTTCTGTACGCATGGTGATTATGTCTCCACCAATCACAACCTTCTGTACGCATGGTGATTATGTCTCCACCAATCACAACATTCTGTACGCATGGTGATTATGTCTCCACCAATCAGATTGCAGCAGACATGGAGATGAGATGGCGATGGCTCATCACAGCCAGGACGAGACGTGGGTATATCCCATAAAATTAATAAAGCAAAATATGCTGTAAATGCTTTAAAACGCCCTCTGTCTATGTTTACACGCACACAATATTCAGTTTTTTGCGCTTATTCCGAAAAAGACATTATTCCTACTAAACTGTTTACAGGGCTTGTGAAAATGAATATTCCACTAATACATACAGCCGTGTATATTAAGATCAACAAAACACGCCCCCATGGCATAGTCCTACGGCGAGGATCTTTATATATACATTCATATCTATATTTTATATTTGCGTGTACCCCAAAACCTGTTGATATCCAAGTTTTTCTAAATGTTTAAAAGTAGGTGTGTTTCTCCTACAGGCTTTTCTTTTGGGCGTGCATCTCTACCCCAGCCTCACAAACTGTTGGTTTGTTTACCAACACACAGAGCTGAGCGTAAACAGGCAGTTTTGCATGCGTCGCAAAATGCCGGAAATACCCCTGATTGAGACGGAAATAATCTGAATGCACCGTACACACGTCCAAATAATACTCCTAAAACCCGAATAACATCAGCATAGCCCACGTCCGAAAGTACCATTTTGCCTAATTCTGACTATCCAAACTGAATGCCGTTTACATGACCCGTAGCAAATTCGGAATATTGTCATTTTTTCACACGAGTAGTGGAATATCGGTGTGCATGTAAATGAGGTTATAGTACTCAGAGGTTCTACTAATCTAAAAGCAGCCAATAAGCACGGGCTGAGAAGGAAACCTGACCGACAGCACCAAACGTGTTCTGTTGCCCACTGTGTCACAATGTGTTGATGGCGTGGGCAGAAGCTCTGCCGTCTGATGCGTGTGACGGACATCTCACCATCAAGTCTGCCGCTCTCTGAATACCAGTTTCCTCTTGGTTAAGTATGCAAATATATGTAATAAAATATAAATATATGTAAAATCTACTTTATAACATGATGTTGGATTCCGAGAGAAAATAGCCTATCTAGAATCTTAACCGTGTGTGCTTCATATATATATAAATATATAGACAGTTCCCTGTGGTGTGTAGCTAGCCACGCGCACGCGGATGGGAGGCGTCCCAGCTGTGCGCGAGGAGGAGGGGGGGAGTCTGTAGTGTTAGTATTACCTGGAGTGGAGCGCCCGCGGTCCCGCCTCCCGGCTCCGCCCCCGGCTCAGGGGCTCCGTTGAGGACGGCCGGCTTCAGGTCCTGCAGCAGCACATCGCCCCAGTCTGCAGGACACAGCGCACACACAAAGCAGGGGTCAACCAGGACACCACAACAACAGGCTCTGTGGCCATCATGTGCATTTTTCTCAGTATTACGTGCAATATTAATATTACTGCCCAACATCATGTGCAATACTCTCGATATCATGTGTTGTATTATTATTATTAATATCATGTTATCTCTAAATATTACCTGTAATACTACCGCTCATCTCATCATGTGCAATATTCTTAATGTTATGTCCAATACCTCTCCTACATTACCTTTCAACATTATGTGCAATATTATTAATATTCTTTCTATCACGTGCAATACGTTCCCCTAACCATTATTATTATCACAGCATTACACTTCAATTATGCCAAATTGTTTTCGCCGTCTGAATATCTTATCTTGCCTGTATATTTTGACTGTAAATTTGTAAATCTGTTACTTTATTTTTATTATTCTGTTAGATTTCTCTATTGTTTTATTGTACTGTATTGCTATGCTATCCTGGCACAAGAATTTCCTTCGGGATTAATAAAGTTCTATCTTATCTTATGTTCAGCCTCTTGCTTTTAGTGACTCACAATAAAGACGCCACAGAACAACAGGAACTAAAGGCCATCACTCTCTAAAGGATAAGCAGTAGCAGACATCAGCAGCGTTTACCTGGGTTGACGGAGTCCGCGTCCAGCACGCCGCCCTCCCTGAAACTCTCCAGCTCCTCCACCTTCACCTTGTTCCAGGGGATGTAGGTGACGCCCCGCTCCACGTCCCAGAACTTCTTATGGGCCGCCTTGATCCCCTTGTTCAGAGCCCAGGCGATCTGGGAGACGGGAGGAGCGCCGCGGTTAGCTTAGCGTGGCTAGCAGAGACACGCTATGGCGCTGTTGGAATGTTAACCAAGTCCTTATCGCAGGCTAAGCTTGACAACTTATAGCAGGTAGCTCATTGTAGCAGGCTAGCTCCTTCCCTTCAGGCAAGATCCTTGTAGCAGGCTAGGCTAGGTCCTTATAGTGGGCTAGCTCCTAATAGCAGGCTAGGCTAGCATCTTACAGCAGGCTAGCTCCTTCCGTTCAGGTAAGGTCCTTGTAGCAGGCTAGGTGCTTATAGTGGGCTAGCTCAGTGTGTGATCTGTGTGGAGTTTGCATGTTCTCCCCGTGCTCCGAGGGGTCTCCTTACGGAGTAAAAAGAACCCCAATTAAAAACATGTGAAGATCGCCTCTCCTGTCCACATCCCTGACCAAGCTGTGGACGTACAACCTGGAGCTGCTGGTCCCCGGGCGCCGTTGAGTTGGCTGCCCACTGCTCCTGCTGGCCGCAGGATGGGTTAAATGCAGAGGACAATTTCCACGGGCCACCCTCCCTGCATGCGCGTGTGTGTGTTTGGCGGCCACCACTTCCCGCTGTGTGTTGTGTGACCAATACGTGTGGATTAATAAAGAGATCTTCTTCTTCTTCTTCTTCTTCTTCTTCTCCTAATGGAGGGTTTGGTTAGCTCCTTATAGCAGGCCCTTAGAGAGGGTTTGGTTAGCTCCTTATAGCAGGCCAGGCCAAGTCCTGAAGAAGGCTAGGCTAGCTCCCAATAGCAGACTTTGCTAGCTCCTCCGGTACACACAGCAGACTAGCTCCGGTAATACAGCGGGCTAGCTCCAGGTGAGGGTACATACAGCGGGCTAGCTCCAGTTGAGGGTACATACAGCGGGCTAGCTCCAGTTGAGGGTACATACAGCGGGCTAGCTCCAGGTGAGGGTACATACAGCGGGCTAGCTCCAGGTGAGGGTACATACAGCGGGCTAGCTCCGGTACATACAGTGGGCTAGCGCCGGTAAATACTAGGGGTGGGAATCTCTTGGCACCTCACGATTCGATTCGATTCCGATTCAGAGGTCAACGATTCGATTCTAAACCGATTATCGATGCATCTCGATGCAACAATTTTTTTATGTACATTTCCATGCGTGATTTAAAAAAAATATGTAAATACTTTGCTACTCAGAGGCCACCAGGGGCGCACTATCAAGGAAGCGCAAGAGCGAGACAGACAGTTCGCGCCAGGTAACGAGAGCAAAACACGAGAGCGAGACAGATAGTAGGAGAGCGAGACAGTTTGCGCCAAGAAAGTGTTCATGCACACACCCTCATTATGGACCGACGAAGAGGACTTCGGTGGTTTTAGTACGCAGGAGGAAGACGATGACACGGGGTAATGGCTGACTTTTCTGGTATAACGGGCTTGTTGTTTTGATACAGTAAACGGCTGCGTTACTGCACCTTTACTGCTGTGTTGGCACTTTTGGGAAAAGATGCTGGTTATTTTTTTAAGCAGCCGTGTTACTGCACCTTTACTGCCGTGTTACAGGCAAGCACTTTTAAAAACGAATTAAATTTAGCCATTTAACATTTTGTGCCTCGTCAAGTGCTGTAAGCTTTGTTTTTTGTTATACTGCACTACTACTATGTCTACAGGACGTGCGCTGGGAGCGCACCGTTGTATTATTTGTGTACTGCACGAATGCTGTTCGTCATGTCAAAGATGTGAAAGTTTGATTGTTTGATTGAAAGATTTATTGTGTTTCCCAAATGTTAATAAATGGGACGCTTTGCGTTACCAAACAGTCATCTCTGTCCCGACAATCCCCTCCGTGGTAGCAGGAACCCTTATATACGGCAATTAAACATTAAAACACCTGCGGCTTATAGTCGGGTGTGGCTTATATATGGAACAATCTGTATTTTCCCTCAAATTTAGCTGGTGCGGCTTATATTCAGATGCGTCTTATAGTCCGGAAATGACGGTATATAAACAACTCGCACATGTGTTTGGTGCGCATGCGTGTATAGCGGAGAACCGGCAGAAAGGAGAGTTTTCTGTAGCGCTCTGCAGCAAGCGAACAGAATGTTGCAGCAGGCAAACTAATTAAATTTTTTAAATTCCGATTATTAACTTATCTGAATCGATTCGGAATCGTTCTGGAGAGAATCGCGATGCATCGAAGAATCGATTATTATTCCCACCCCTAGTAAATACAGAGGGCTAGCTCAGGTAAATACAGCGGGCTAGCTCCAGGTGAGGGTACATACAGTGGGCTAGCTCCAGGGTCCGGTACATACAGCGGGCTAGCTCCCGGTGAGGGTACATACAGCAGGCTAGCTCCGGTACATACAGCGGGCTAGCTCCAGGTGAGGGTACATACAGCGGGCTAGCTCCAGGTGAGGGTACATACAGCGGGCTAGCTCCAGGTGAGGGTACATACAGCGGGCTAGCTCCAGGTGAGGGTACATACTAAGCGGGGCCTAGCTTCCAGTGTGAGGGTACATACAGCAGGCTAGGTCCGGTACATACAGCGGGCTAGCTCCAGGTGAGGGTACATACAGCAGGCTAACTCCAGGCGAGGCCCGCGTACCTTAATGGGCTTCTGGTTGACCTTGAACAGGCCGCTGCTGAGCTTGTGCAGGGCGGTGTTGGCGTCCTGCCGGTGCACCATGACGATGTAGGCGCAGCCCCGCGGGGGAATCATCTGTAAGGGAGGAGCCACAGCACGGAGACCACCTCATGTTAGCTGGCGATCGATAAAAAATGATCTCTATACACAATATGAGCAGTAGTATTTTGATTGCAGAACATTGGTCAAATGTACTATCCTCAGGAGGAACATTTTGCATTGAACATAATTGAATTCTAGACGCCTGTAAAAACCCTTTCAGAAATCACTACATTCTAAATAACACCAATCACAACGCAATCATTTCTTTAGGTCACATTTCATTCTTGTTTTAGTCTGGCGTCACATTTAGTTGCGTACAACAGACCCCCAACCCGGCGGTCCAGACTTACGTTGACGGAGTCGATGTGGCCGAAGTCCTCCAGCAGGGACATGACGTCGGACTGCTGCGTCCGTTTGTCCAGCTGCCCCACCCACAGTGTGGTGCTGCAAACTAGAGGCACAACACAACCAATCAGAGGTCAGAGTAGAAACTCAATCAACATTAACCAATCAGAGGTTAAATAATTCTACAAATTAGAGGACAAATGCATGCCAAGGAGCACTATCTGCTATCCTGTTATATTTATATTTATTCATCTCATTAATTTAAAAACAAGTTCTCTCTAGACTGCTTTTATTTGTAAAATGTAGTTTGGTTTTTAGAGTTTCGAGTATGTAGCATTCTGAATAGAGATCCCAATCTAAATGACCAAATGGGTCAGTTATCTATGAATCTAATTAGTGTAAAAGTGTGTAAAACCAGTTGTTGAGTGCGTGTGTGTTGTTCGTACCGCTGAGCGTCTGTCCCTTGACGCTGGGCAGGCCCTTCTGTCTGCGCTCCCGGTCACGTTCCCTCTCTGCCCGGTCCTGGGACCGGGACTGGGACGGGGACGGGACCGGGACCGAGACTTCCAGCGCCGCTCTCTGGACTGGGAGCCGGACCGCCGGTGACGTGACCTCCTGGTCCTGGATGTAGACCTGGACCTCCTCCTCCTGGGAGACCTGGGGGAGGTCACAATAGCTCACCTGTCAACATCTGTTTCTATATACAACATCTGACAACAACTGACAACAACTGACCCGTCACCCACTGGATATCAAAATACAACATCCGTATGGGGTCACAACCACAACCACTATCTCAACATAATTATATACAGGGTCAACAACTGACACATCATCACGTCAAGTCAAGTAAATGTTATTTATAGACCTCTCAATCACAGTTAGTCTCAAAGGGCTTCACAGGCCGTATATCTATGTTTATAACACCCTCTAACCCTAGTCTCCCCAAGGGCAAGACACAACTCCCTTAATAAGGAAGAAACCTTGAGAAATGTCAACAGACATACGGATTGAAGCATCAACAGCTGAACATACAAACCCTGTCAGCGATGCATGGCACGTTCAATCCAAGTGTTCTTTATCATACTGTAATCATTTTATATTTACATTTCATATTGGCAAAGGTAGGCGCACAATGTTTTAGGCCTGCCCCCCCTCCCTTAATTAAAAACGGTTCGACACATTGACAGATAGTTTACAGGTTAATCAACATTCCCTGGTGTCCCGCTAAATTAATTAATTGGTCTATAATTAAGCAATTATAGACCGCTGGGAAACTTAATTACCATTAGTACCATTTGGCAGATGCTTATCCCAAGCCACTCCGTCCTAGTCCACACATACACAACTATTTTTTTTAAACATTGCTTTTTCTGTGCATTTTGGCCGAGGGCCCTTATATTGTGCCAAACGCAAACACTGAACTGCTGTTTTCGGTCACTGAAAACGGACCGGTAATATATACCGTACATATCCTTTGCAGGCCATCGAGACTGAACTCTGACCCCCGCCGCCCCCCCCTCCCACCTGCCCCTCCCATGCACACATACACACCAGGGCCCCCCCACTGCCCCTCCCATGCACACCAGGGCCCCCCCACTGCCCATCTCATGCACACCAGGGGCCCCCCCACTGCCCGTCCCATGCACACAGTCACATACACACCAGGGCCCCCCCACTGCCCCTCCCATGCACACCAGGGCCCCCCCACTGTCAGTCCCATGCACACACACTCACATACACACCAGGGCCCCCCCACTGTCCCTCCCATGCACTTCCCAAGTACATGCACTACATAACTTATTACGTAACTTATGATATACATACATGCAGACATACATGGTCTGTACTCATCTTATTCTATATTTTGTTTACATTTTCATACTGTCCTTCATATATTTTTTTAGATTTCTCATTCCTGCTGTTTTTTTTTTTTACTGTAAATAATGCTTGACTGTTCTTGCCTTTTCCTGTAGACAGGATATGTTTTTAAAACAGTGCTTGTGTGGGTGTGTTTTATTCAACAACGGAGGAGGAAACCCCGCCATTAAAAAAAAAAAAAAAAAAAAGAAACGTGCACCATGTGGACTAGGCCTTGGTGAATTCAGATACAGAATGGAGGAGTAACCTGATCTTATATTACCATATTGGGCTTATATAGATTTGCATACACAGCTGCTGTAGGCAAGATGTGAGAGTTGTAAAAAGAACAGAAGAGGAAGACAGAGAATAAACTACCATTGAGAAGGGTTGCATTACATGCACCTGTGACTGACGGGTAAGACAGACGCCCTGGTTGGTCAGAAATGACCCGGGAGTGGTCCAAAATCTAAATAGCCTCGTACAGAGGCCGGAACGCACTCAACCACAGCAGAGATCCTCAGAGCGTTTCACATTTCAACAGCAGACAGATGGCTACGGCATTTCTAACAAATTACACTTGAATTATACCTCTTAAATCTTAGCTACAGCACTGTTAACGTGCTGTAGCTCATGTTTCTTTACTGACAGCTACACACAGGCACACACTGTCTAGTCCATCTTAAAAACACCATCTTGTGACAGCAGATGACACATTATAGCTAATATAGCAACACTAATCAACGTCCCACAGCACAATATGAGGCCCCTGGCTAGCAGATGACCTCCAGGCCTGGTGTACGTCCACACTGCTTCAAGTACCAAGTACTTCCTCACACCCCATGTCCATGAACAACATGAATAACTTCTTCTCAGAGAACTACAGATTTCATAGCTGAACCATACTTCTTGGCACACATACCATTACCATGTTATTAAATATATATAAGCTGTTAAATAATCCACAACAAAAGTTCACAACACACCCAGTGTTGCCTCAAGGCACACTGGCTGGGAATCACTGCTCTAACAAACTATGGAAGACCTTCAGCAAAGGCTACATTTAATGGTCGTTCCTAGTTAGAAGCACACCGAAATACACACAAATCACCCCTGACAACAACACATTTCTTCAGGTCATGTAGCACACTATAGCATGTTCCACAGCGCGTGTAGTCGAGAACATATACCGCCCACTGTTCAATCACCAGCAAACATTAATAAAACACTGCATTGTTTCAGAAACACAAAGCCAGGCTTATTTCCACTTGCACAGGCAGGGCCAAAGGAGTCCCACAGGAGGGGAAGATAAGCTAGGAGACAGCAGCCAGGCTGGAGGAGAGAGAGCAGACTGGCTCCAGTGTGTTCACCAAAACCACCCGGATGATGAGGATAACCACTGCTTACGCCAGAGAGGGCCACCACCCAGTAAACATATAGATGCTCTATCAGGCTACACACCCTTCAGAGTCTTACAGAGTGTGTGTACTCCCAAGTATGTCCACATTATTATGATGGGAGAAAAACATGAGAAGAATGTGATTGGATCATTGATGATTTGATTGGTGCTGAGAGGAATACCTGCTGCTTAGTTTCAAAGAAGCACAAAAGTGTTGTGATTGGTTGGAATAATACGCCCACCCCCTGCTGAACTAACCCTCTGCTTTAGAGGAAGTTAGCGTGGGTAGGGCCGGGTACATACCAGGAAGTTGTACTGAATTTGGGTGCCAAACAAAACAAAAACAAAACACATAATATGCTGCTCTTGTGCCATTAAGATATGGTTCATTTAGCACAAAACGCAAAAAAACACAGACACACTCCACAGCATACGGTCTCCACATTAGACCCAACAGAAAGCAGAACAGCAGCTAACTGTAATCGTGGCAAGACGTAGCAGAATAGAAGCCAGCGAGCTGCACACAACAGTAACACAACAGCAGTCATAGAGACACATTGACAGAAGACAAGAGACGGTGGAGCAGTAGCCTCCATCTTAGTCGCTATTCATAACGGCGACCCACACAACCCTCAACAGGAGTGGTGCCATCGTACAGTGTAGTAGTGTTTCTCAAGTGATCGCACCATAAGACGACCACTTTCAGGTCTATTTAGCATTGTTATTATTTATAGTGCACTTTTCAAAAACGTTAGGACAAAGTTCCAAAGTGCTTTACAAAGACATACAAACCAGAAAACGTGATGCATAAGAGGTCATATTTATTAATATTCATCATGGCTCCCCTGTTGCCGTCCAAAATAATATGATGCGTTATTTATTCCGGCGTACAGCAGAACACGCTGCTGATGGCGCCAGGAATACACACATGCTTACAAGCCAGTTCTTTTTTTTTTTTTTTTGAGCCAAACACATTCTCACACACACACACACACACACACACACCCTACCTGGAGCCGGAGCGAGACCTCCTCCCGAAGCCCTTCTGTCTGCCTTCCCTCCGGGACGACGCCTCCTCTCTGGACCCCCCCTGGGGAGACGCGAGGAGGCACCGTCAGTGAACACAAGTCAAGCTCGAGGAGAAAAGATATCCAATGTTAAGGTGCGGAGAACTCAGACTCAAAAAGGGCTTCCCTGTGGTATTTAACACCTTCCCACACGTTTTGCTAGCGTGTGATATACTGTATGCGGTAGTGACGTATATTCCGAAGCCTGCAGTCATCAGACTAAGAGCGGTAGTTCGGGTGGCGCTGTTTACCCGTGTGTGTGAGAAGGACTCGTTGGTGGAAGGATAGCCGTCTGGCATGGCGCCGCCGCGGTCCAGGCCACCGTGCTGCGAGGAGACGAGACCGTCAGCATCAGAACATTACAGAACTACTACTACTACTGACAACCATCAGTAGAACATCTCACATACTGCACAGCCACAGCCCGTGTTCAAGTATCAGTTCACAAAGAACACAATGAAGACGTTTTCCCCACATTCCCTTGAATGTCATTATCCATTGCGGGTGTAACGCCACGATGCCTGCATTTCTTTTAGCAATATGTTATGTTAAGTTGTAAACCGGGGCATTCCGCCTCCATGCCACCAGGGGGCGGTAGCAGCAACACCAGTGATACTAAACGTGATATTGCTGGATGGGGTTGTGGCCACAGTGGTGCCTGTCAGCACACAAACAAGTTAAAACTACACTATACTGACTGGGACCAGAACGCGCACTGAACCCAACGTCCTGTACTGTGTCATCCCTACAGTCTAGCCATCAGGACGGTTGGCGACAGTAAACAGACGGTAAAGAGTGTCTTCAATGTGCGGTCAGCCCTTCTTATATAAATACCTCGTGAGAATTGCTTCCTCCCATCATGTGCGGATGGAAGCCGGACTCCATGTTGGCCCCCTGACCAGCAAACTGGTTGAACGAGTTCCCCGGAGCCCCTCTGTGACAGCAAGACAACAGCCATTAGGTTTGTATACGTACATTATGGTAGACACAACCCATGGCACCTCCCCGCGGCTCCTCCGCCTTTCCCCCCCCCGCATGAAGATGACTTACAGAGGAGGACCGCCCTCCTTGTTCCTCCCGTCCTCTGGTTCGTCATCGTAATCAAAACGATCGAGGAGTTTCTGAGGGAAAAAGCAAATCGTCTGATCAACTCGTTGAATGGAAGAGCTCCAGAGTTTCCCTTTTACCTGTACATGATTCTGAATGGAAGCACCAGCGAGGGCTACCTTGGCTAAGCTGCTTTTCTGTTCGCTGAAGGCCCCGTAGGCGTGGGGCTGCTGCCGCTGCTGCTGCTGCTGCTGCTGCTGCTGCTGCTGCTGCTGCTGCTGCTGGGCTGAGGGTGAGTGGAGCTGTCCCGGGACCGCGCTGTGGGACATCATGGCCGCCTGCGTGCTCTCCCCCTGCTGGAGGTTCTGCAGCATCTTCTGCAGCTGGAACACAGAGGCATTGTGGGTAAGACAACCCCCCAGAATTCCCCCAGGAGTGATTTTGACTGAACACTGTGGGTTTAGTGGTTAGCAGAAGCCAGAGGCTAGACTAATGAGGGAGATCACCGGACTGGACACCCTCTCTGCTCTACATAATCAGTCTATACCGTCGGTCAGGTGATATAGACAGTGTGATGAAGGCTGTGGCTTTACCTCCTGCCCCCCGGACGTCTGGAAGAGTTGGGCCACGGCGGCCAGGGCGTGAGAGTTGGGCAGCTGGGAGGCAGCAGCTGGGGAGCTGGAGACGGGAGGCCGGGGTTCTGGCTGGAACGTGGCCGGACCTGCTGGACACGTGGCAACACGTGTCGTCAGGGGAGTGTTTTATATATACACGGGCCCTGTTCCTGTAGCCATGTCTAAAAAGATGTGCGCAGAGAGTGGAGATGAGAGCAAGGGGGCTTAGCTGTTGTGGAAGAGGAGTTTAATGGGCTCCAGGGAGCAGGATAGTGTAGATACAAGGGTGTTCCACTCTCAACCAAAAAGCTACTGGGGTCGACTCCCATGTCCAGGAGCGATGGAGGTAGGGGTCGAGGCATCCGTTCAAGGCTTGATCAAATGCCCTGACCCCTAACTGCTCCGTCATGACATGCATCTCAATTCAGTCGTTGTGATTGACAGCACGGGCTAAAGGACTAAATAGTGATACTGGTAATCAATACCCCCCCCCACCAAGAGCCGAACATGCCAAGTAGCTTAACACACCAACATGCAGGCATTCGGTAACCCTAACCAGAGGACAACACGGGGTCACTAAAAAGGTCAGTTCCTCCTTACTAGGGATGGGTACCGAGAACCGGTACCACTATGGAACCGGTTCCCGTACAAACCGGACTAAACCGTACCGATACAAAACGCATATTCGGGTGCCAGTAGTTAAAATGCCCATTTGAAATATCCACCGCATTTCAGCCGCCCCTTAGTGCTCGAACGAAATTATCGCTGGGATGCACACGTCACCGCTGCCCAACCCACACCTAACTTTAGGAAACATTTCAATCAGCACAGTGGGCAGCAAGTACCCGCAAAATCCGAAACCACGACGGCGAAAGTCTGGCTGCATTTTGACCCCAAAAAACGGCGAACAATAGTCACCTGCCAAAAAATGTTTAAAAACCTTCTTTAGGTTTATGTCTAGTTTTCCCGTCGACGGAAACTCATGAACATTTTATGTCTAGTTTTCTTCGACGAAAACTCATAAAATGTTAGTCTAGTTTTAGTCACATTCTAAAAAAACCAGATGACGCGGAACTGCTGTGGAAACAACAGACCGGGTATCCTTCTAGTGATTGCATAGATCGTCATACTGCGCGAAGATTTGATGCATTCATCTGATTGATAAAAAACCCGACAATGCGCGCCTGCCCCCCCCCCCCCCCCCCCACTCACTCGCTGGACCTTGATTAACTGTTATAAGACGCAGAAGCGCCTGGTCCTGTTCAACTTTACGTTGAATGAGCGTAGAAAGGACTGGACGTTTTGATCAAGATCACCAGCAATGAGTGGATCAGTGTTGACTACAGTCCGTCTTATGTGGTGTGTGTGTGTGTGTGTTGTGTGTGTGTGTGTGTGTGTGTGTGTGGTGTTGTGTGTGTGCTGTGTGTGTGGTGGACCAGGGCGCTTCTGCGTCTTAATAAGGTCGAGCGACCACCGCCAGGGATGTCGCATTTTTTCTTCACATTCTCCCGTCTATGATGATCTTTTGATGGTTTGTTTTTTTCCCCACTGTAGAAACAACCACCGGCTCCTCTGTTCCATCAAAGTTATTCATTATTTCATTCAATGAATAATTTCGCTTAAAATCTCTTACGATATGTGTGTGTTGTCTCTGACAGGACTTTGACAGCTGTCACTAGGGCTAGTTAAGTCACGGGGACATGGCCGCGCTGTGATTGGCCGAGCGGATATATCTGAGTCTGCTGAAAAATCTGTCGTGGCGTTTATCACAGTTTGGAAAGGAAGGGAATAATATAATAATTATAATAATATAATAATATAATGCAGAGAAACTAGCCGGTTGTCGCGTTTTGCGGAAACGATTCTTTTTTTTTTTTTTAATGGCGCTTATCGCGTTTTGGAATCAAACTCTTTAATAATTAATTCAATTTTGAATGTACGTTCATCCACCACTAACATTTTCGTCTCGTCTCGTCAACGAAAGCTAAAAATAAGATTTAGCTCACAGTTTTTTATTTTCAAAGATCCGGTTTTCGTCACGTTCCAAACGTCCACGTTTTCATGGGAAAAAAGGTCGTTTAACGGCATATTTTTCGTCAAACATTTCGTTAACGAAATTAACACTGGTTGTTGTTTGCTCTTTTTAAAGAAGGTATCGGTTCTGGCACCGTTTTGGCACCGGTATCGTTTTAAAAGTATCGGGTTGGCCGGTCGGTTCACGTCCCCCTACTCCTTACCCCCCATTGAGTGAGCTGGTGTGAGAGGCCCGTTTGCCATGTCCAACAGAGGTTGGATGATGTCCATGTCAAACACGCCGTTCTTCTGCCACAGGTTCAGCACACGCACGATCTTACTCTGAAAACAGGACGTGACATCACACGGTTCACCACACGAGGCAAGGGTCAGTTTTCTGCTGTCTACTAACCAAACACACAGACGGTTTCCGTACCCGATCGTCCTCAGGGCAGAGGTAGAGATTATGGAAGGTGTCGGTGAAGTTCTTCAGGAATCTCGGTCCAAACACATCCTTCTCCACGCCAAACTGATGCCGGGACTGCCGCACGATGGAGTCCACCACGTACAGACCGGGCACTTTCAGGTCTGGCTTGCACTGAGACGGAAAACCACACCAAGTTAAACACTAGGATAGAGTTACATAAACTGCATGCGAAAGTTGAACTGAACAGCGAGCATACACACCTTCTTGATGAACTTTTCAACAATCTGGACAACGTGTTTGTACAGCTATGAAAAGAAAAGAAATCAAATCAATATTAATATCAAACCATCTTATATAGTGACAATAACAGATGGGTAGGTGGCCATGGATATCCAAATAATTGCTCTAAACAAAGCAATCGAGACAACAGTAACTTTTCTTGAATAAAGATGGAAATAAGAGAACTATTTGGAAGACGTTACAATGCAATGTAACAGACAGACAACGTTCAACAGAAGAAACAGTCTCCAGGAAGCGGCCCTGGCAGCTGGGAGGAGGACCAGCCTGCATTGCATTACCTTAATCGCTTTAATGGCCGACTTGGTGACAGACATCATCTTGGCACGGGATATCGGAGGCTTCATCTCAATCATGGAGAACAACTAGAGGATTGTGGGAAAAGAATGGGAGGTTCCTCAGTTGGTGTGACTCAGAGCAGGGCAGGTTAAAACACTATAACTGTGCTACTGCTTTCTGATATCTGCCAAATCCATCTTCTTACAAAATTGCCAGGTAATTTGATTCAATGTCATTTGATTAAATCCACATTTAAGACTACATCTTGGCACAAAACACTATAGTTTAAAATCTTTCTATACAATGAATAAACAGGGGTGTGGTTAAAGAGGTGATGAGTAAAGATGACGAACATGCACGAACATGAATGCAGTTTGAAAGCCACTGACGTAAAGGATCCCTCCAGAGAAATACGTTTTTCTTCACCTTTCCCTTGATCCAGTCAGTTTGATACGGTGTCTCACCAAGTCTCACTCTGAGTCTTGCAAGATCCACATTGTCGAAATCATCTAATTAGCCAACAGCATTGTAAAGCTTTTAGACAACACTAAGCTATGCCTTCTGTAGTCCAACACAACAAACTCTGACAGACACTCCTCTCGCCAACTCTCAATCACGTTTCCACAATTCTGTTCCTGCAACAACTCAACTCTCGCGAGATTTCAGATCGGGGCTTCTCCTTGAGCGAGATGTGGTTAGACACAATAACAGATCGAGCGGATCAATTTGTATTTTTTGTTTATTTCTCAGTAAGGGATCCTTTCCATAATGTCAGCACATGACAAACTGAGCCAGTCAGTGGCAAAAACAACACTTATTTATTTTGACAGATATTGCGATTGCGATAAGACATCACTATCAGTGGGAATGATCGTCTTGGCAACACAATTTTCATCTTCACTGATTTTTTTAAATCAGTGGGTCTGTAGCAAACACATATCTGGAGAAAAACATGCATAGGCCAGGATAAAAGCTCCAATCCAACCATAATGATTGTAATGTTTTACATTGACACGTCAGAACGCCAAAATGACAGCTCCTACGATTTGGGCAATGCACATATTGCCATATTGCGATTTCGATCATATATAAATAAATGGTCCAGCCTTAGTAATATAGGCCCACTGTGTTGACGATATTCTAAAGTCAACTTGCTAAACTCAGTGAGGTAAAAACGTTTTTAGAAAAGTGGGGTTTAAGTGCATCTCAAGCATATCCTGCATGTGTTGGTGACAAATACAAATTATAAAAACCCGTGCAACACGTCGTTATGCATTAGTAGTAATAGTGTCCCAATGTAAGCCATTTTAGATCACTTAAAAAAACCCGCATAGCACACACACCTGGATGCACTCACACACCCTACGTTTCAACCCAGGTTGTTACCAAATTGTGTTCATCTGGAGGATTTAAGAAGCGATACTTTCATATATTATTATTATTATTATTATTATTATTATTATTATTATTATTATTATTATTTTGTCATATCATTGTCACCGCCAGCCGTGCGGAAGGATTAGCAGGATTAGCACGGCAGGCTAACTAGCTAGCTAGCCGCTAGCACGACCGTGTAACGAGCCACAAAACAAAGCGAGTATTACCTCCATGTTGAACGCGTTCACCGCCTCCATGTCCGCTCTTGTCTTATTTTTATTTTAAATGTAAAAAAAACAACGTAAAGCGACGGCTGATTGATTAATTAATGGGCGGTCATCGCGCTATAATGCCGTCGACTGGGCTAGGCTAGCTTCGAGCTAACGTGTCATCGGATCGGGTCACGTGGTATCAACCGTCAGCAACAGCCGAAGCCCGCCTTTTTGCGTCTGACGTCACGGACGAAAATAAGTGGCTTTTTTTTTTACGTTGGTCTATTATTATTTTTTTTATTGTATTATTACTATGTGTTGTTATGTTAAGTGTATGTGCTGTTGTATGCATTTTTTATATTATATTACATTTATTTTAATCGCTGCCCGTGAGCGTGACCGTGCGTGCCTGTGCGTCAGTGCTTACAGAGCGTTTCCACTGCGGTGGCCATCTTCCACAGCACGGAGCCTGCGGTGTGTGTGTGTGTGTGTGTGTGTGGAGGGAGCTTAGGACGCGAGGCTTAGCCTGGTGCTTACAACCTTACAACCTTACAACCTTACAACACAACCATCGGCCATCCATCCTATCCAGAGAGCCCAGTGTAGTCCAACAAGCAGCCAGGCCGGGGCCAGCAGCCAGGTGTGTGTGTGTGTGTGTGTGTGTGTGTGTGTGGAGGGAGCTTAGGCTTAGCCTGGTGCTTACAACCTTACAACACAACCATCGGCCATCCATCCATCCATCCAGAGATCCCAGTGTAGTCCAGTGTAGTCCAACAGCAGCCAGGCGTGTGTGTGTGTGTGTGTGTGTGTGTGTGTGTGTGTGTGTGTGTGTGTGTGGAGGGAGCTTAGGCTTAGCCTGGTCCTTCAAACTTACAACCTTACAACACAACCATCGGCCATTCATCCATCCATCCATCCAGAGATCCCAGTGTCGTCCAACAGCAGCCAGGCGTGTGTGTGTGTGTGTGGAGGGAGCTTAGGCTTAGCCTGGTGCTTACAACCTTACAACCCAACCATCGGCCATCCATCCATCCATCCAGGGAGCCCAGTGTCGTCCCAGCAAGCAGCCAGGCCGGGGCCAGCATGTCAGGAGGGTCTGGCACCAGCCGGCAGCACTGGCCCCTGGGGGAGACCCAGGCCCTGCTCAACGTCTGGGCGGAGCACAGCGTGCAGCGGCAGATGGAGGGCCTGTCCCGCAACGAGGAGGTCATCCAGTACATGGTGGGCGAGCTGGCCAAGCTGGGCATCCGGCGGACCAGCACGCAGGTCCGGGAGAAGCTGAAGAAGCTGAGGCAGCAGTACAAGGCGGTGAAGACCCGGGACCAGACCAAGAGCTTCCCCTTCTTTGACCTGATGGACAGCGTGCTGGGGGACAAAGTGGGCCCTCATCATCTGGATCACACAGATCACACTGCAGGTCACTTATTACAGTTTTATTTTATTATGCTGTGGCAATCTTGGTGTCTTTCATAAGATAAGATAAGATGAGATAGAACTTTATTGATCCTGAAGGAAACTCTTGTGCCAGGTTGCATAGCAATAGAACAAAACAATAAACAATAGAGAAATAAACAGTAGAATAATACAAATAAAACAACAGATTTACAAATTTACATTAAGTCTAGAGAAGTATACACATATAGGTAAGATATTCAGTTAGCAAAAACAATTTGGCAATAATTGAAGTGTAATAAAAGGGTAGTAATAATAAGAATGGTCAGAGGATGTATTGCACATGATATTAAGAATATTAATAATATTGCACATGATGATGAAAGGTAATGTAGCATGGTAATATTACAAGGATAATATTGAGAAGAAGTATTGCACATGACATTAAGAATATTCACATAAATCACTTTAAATCACCTTTGGCCCATAATAATCTGGCCTGTAAAGTCCTCTGAGACTGTCTTGTGATTAATGGCTATACAAATAAAATTGAATTGAACAGAATATTGCACATGATGATGAGAGGATACCAAACAGGGGCGGTTCTAGGGGCCCTGTAACACAGCTTGGACCCCTGGTGGGGCCTCTCCAGTCTGTGAAGATCTCTGTTCCTGAAGCAAATACCAATCATGTTATTTTAGTTCAATTATTTTTATTAGAATCATGTTCAATTATTTGTTCAGTGTGTTTGTTTGTTTTGTGTGCCATTACGTTTTGAACACTGATCTTGAACACTGTTTGTCTCTCTGTTTATTTATCATTTTAGATGCTTGAATACTTGTTAGTAATTATCTTCAAACCACTGTGTTGTTGTAATGTCATGTTTTCATGTGATTTCTTTTTCTCTTTTGAAGACAAATCCACGTCCACGGGGAGCGAAGTGTCCGCCGTGATAAAAGGCTCACGGGTGATGCTTCCTAAAATAAAAACATCTGGTCTCAAATCTGGTGAGTTTTAATCCACCTTCACACAGAGGGTTGCTGCACTCATATTAAAAAGAGTCAACGCGAAAGCAACTTCTATTTGATCAAACTCTTCAAACATGTCACAATAATAATGTGGTCTCCACATTCACCACACATCAATAATGTGTGCCATACAAGTTAAGAGTTAAAATCTGTCATATTATTAACAATAATATGCCTCCCCATTGCAATTTGCCACTGTCCAAGTCTAGATGTTTAACGAGATAAAAGGTTCTTGGTTTGAACCCCATCTCAGTAGTCTACCTGCCCTAACCCTACCTGCTCCTTAATGACCTGTATCTTTATCACATATTCACAGTCAAAGGGTCTGGGAAATAGAGGAACCACTTTCACGTTATTGTCTGTAATGGTGTTTAACAGCAACACTTTCCCCTTCCACAGGTTTCCGCAAGCGACGTCTCGAGGAGGACAGCGACACGCAGGGGTTCGTGAGTGTCATGGCGGAGTGTCACCGCCGGTGGCTGGAGAAGGAGGAGGAGCTGAGGAGGGAGGAGATGCAGCAGGAGGCACAGCTGAGGAGGGAGGAGATGGAGCAGGAACTGATACTGCGGCGTGAGGAAGGCGAGCGGGAGGAGAGGCTGAGGCAGCAGGAGATGGAGGTGCGCAGTAAAGACACAGAGACTCTGAGCTCCTGCCTGCTGGAGCTCATGAAACATATGAACAGAGAGCCGCCCGCCAGCCACTGAACCACCCAGGGGCAGAAACATTCTGATTGGTTGCTTGGCTGCCTCTGATTGGTTTAAATTGGATCGTCCGCGCCATGTAATCACCAATGAGAAAGGAGCGTCTGGTGCAGTCCAAGATGGTTTTGCTCCTCTTTTTAAAAAAGTGTTGAAGTTGGACCTATGACATGTTTCCGATTCTGAAGTTTTCTAGTGATGTGCAGAACAAATGCCATATTACTACCACGTTGGAATATTTCGATACCAAATGAACGTTCATATAAAGGACATTTTTCATAACCTTCTTTCAGCCAATGTATGAATGTAAACATGCAATAGTCAAGGTTATAAAGTTGGGGGGGTTTGTTGTTGTTAAAATGTCACCCACAGGATATAAGACTTATTCATCATAGATATTTTTGTCTTGTCAAATTACTAAATGTGAATATGCTGATTATTGTTCACATGTGTTTTATAATGGCACCAACTGCTGAGCATTAAAAAGACAAACAATTCAGAATATATCATTTAATGTGAAACGTGAAAAGCATTTTATTGCAAGTATTGGCTGATGTGGAGAACCACTACGATCAACGGCTTCTGTTCTACAGCATACTGTGATGTGAGGTCATCACGAGTTTTAGGTCGCCCGGGAGACGCTGAATTGCCACTGGTGGTCGCCGAAGGCCGTCGCTGTGGTTTCCCACCAGGTGTTGGGGGGGGGGGGGTAGGACCACACCCGGACTGCACTGCCTCAGGGACTGGAGCGCCATCTGGTGGGAGGAGAGATAACCACACAGACCTGGTTGGAGTACAGACAATGGATGTGGAAAACACACAGGGAACACCTACAGTACAATATAGTGATAATACATCAAAATTCAAATACATGAACCAACTTCAATCAAGTATTCTCTTTGGCTTATTAGTTTCTCAAAGGATCTATAATACTTTCTTGAGACCTTTTATATTTATAATCAGGTCATTACATCAAAACAACCAGTCAATTAATTCTGACATCAGTGCCAATTAAATAACTGATGAACATTCACCCATTCATACACACACATTCATGCACCAACGGTGGTGTCAACCATGCAAGGCAACAGCCAGCTCGTCGGGAGCAGGTAGGGTTAGGTGGTGTCTTGCTCAGGGACACCTCCACACTTAGCTAGGAGGAGCAGGTAGGGTTAGGTGGTGTCTTGCTCAGGGACACCTCCACACTTAGCTAGGAGGAGGAGCAGGTAGAGTTAGGTGGTGTCTTGCTCAGGGACACCTCCACACTTAGCTAGGGGGAGCAGGTAGGGTTAGGTGGTGTCTTGCTCAGGGACACCTCCACACTTAGCTAGGGGGAGCAGGTAGGGTTAGGTGGTGACTTGCTCAGGGACACCTCCACACTTAGCTAGGAGGAGCAGGTAGGGTTAGGTGGTGTCTTGCTCAGGGACACCTCCACACTTAGCTAGGGGGAGGTGCCGGGGAATGAACCGGCAATCTTCCAGTTTCCAGACAACCGCTCTACCTCAAACATCCACCATGTTCTCCAGTCATGCCCGTCTGCGTCCTCCTCCGCATCCATCCCTCCCGGAGCTGGTGGAGAGTCCGGGGGTCCAGCACCGGGGGTCCGCCGTATTCTATCCTTGGAAGGCTATCACATCTTCCTCCGAGACATACAGCCTTTCTCTATACATTACACTTGAAATTTTGCACTAAAGTTATGGATAAAATGAAACATACGGTCCTCCATAGTTTAGTTGTTCAAGTGAAAAAGACATTCACACTAAAAATGAGTATCATTTCAACTCTTTATTTGAAAAAAACGAACGTAAAAAAGACTTGCATAATTATAAAAATGTTTTCAGCTTATTGCGTTAGGAAATATTGAGAAATAAAAAGTATTCCTTTTGGTACCGAAACTCGTGCCAAGAACCAATCAGTGTTTGTGTCTCCGGTGGTTCAGTGGCTGGCGGCGGCTCTCTGTTCATATGTTTCATGAGCTCCAGCAGGCAGGAGCTCAGAGCCTCCGTGTCTTTACTGCGCGCCTCCATCTCCTGCTGCCTCAGCCTCTCCTCCCGCTCGCCCTCCTCGCGCCGCAGGACCAGCTCCTGCTCCATCTCCTCCCTCCTCAGCTGTGCCTCCTGCTGCATCTCCTCCCTCCTCAGCTCCTCCTCCTGCTCCATCTCCTCCCTCCTCAGCTGCGCCTCCTGCTGCATCTCCTCCCTCCTCAGCTCCTCCTCCTTCTCCAGCCACCGGCGGTGACACTCCGCCATCGCGCTCACGAACCCCTGGGTGGCGCTGTCCTCCTCGATCCGTCGCTTGCGGAACCCTGTGACAGGAAAGAGTTACTGTTAAACACGACTACAGGGGGACAACAACGAGACACTGGTTATGAGTGCAGAAATCCTCTGGCGAAGGTGGATTAAAACTCACCAGATTTGACTGATGTTTTGATTTTAGGAAGCATCACGCGTGAGCCTTTTATCACGGCAGACACTTCGTTCCCTGTGGACGTGGATTTGTCTGCAAAGAAATCACATGAAAACATGACATTACAACAACACGGTGGTTTTATCTAAATAAACACTTATTTTAGTTAGGCTAGCATAATCACACTTCAGATGAATGGCTTTGGCATGAAATCCATCCATCCATCCATTTGCGTCCGATTATCCGGGGCCGGGTCGCGGTGGCAGCCGGCTAAGCAGGGCCCCCCGGGCTTCCTTCTCCCCAGCCACGCTCTCTAGTTCCTCCTGGGGGATCCCGAGGCGTTCCCAGGCCAGACGAGATATATAATCTCTCCAGCGGGTTCTGGGTCTGCCCCGGGGTCTCCTCCCAGTTGGACGTGCCCGGAAAACCTCCAAAGGGAGGCGCCCGGGGGGCATCCTAATCAGATGCCCGAACCACCTCAGCTGACTCCTTTCGATGCGGAGGAGCAGCGGCTCTACTCCGAGCTCCCTCCGGATGTCTGAGCTCCTCACCCTATCTCTAAGGCTGAGCCCAGCCACCCTGCGGAGGAAACTCATTTCGGCCGCTTGTATCCACGATCTCATTCTTTCGGTCACTACCCAAAGCTCGTGACCATAGGTGAGGGTTGGAACGTAGATGGACCTGTAAATCGAAAGCTTCGCCTTCCGGCTCAGCTCCCTCTTCACCACAACGGACCGGTACAGCGCCCGCATCACTGCAGACGCTGCACCGATCCGTCTGTCCATCTCCCGCTCCATTTTGCCCTCACTCGTGAACAAGACCCCGAGATACTTGAACTCCTTCGCTTGAGGCAGCAACTCACTCCCAACCCGGAGGGAACACTCCACCGTTTTCCAGCAGAAAACCATGGCCTCAGACTTGGAGGTGCTGACTCTCATCCCGACCGCTTCACACTCGGCTGCAAACCGCCCCAGTGCATGCTGGAGGTCACAGTCTGATGTAGCCAACAGAACCACATCATCTGCAAAGAGCAGAGATGCAATTCTGAGGTCCCCAAACCGGACACTCTCCTCACCTCGGCTGCGCCTTGAGATTCTGTCCATGAAGATCACGAACAGAACCGGTGACGAGGGACAACCTTGGCGGAGTCCAACACCCACTGAGAACGTGCTTGACTTTGTGCCGAGAATACGGACGCAGCTCACACTTTTGTTCGTACAGGGACCAAATGGCACGTACCAACGGCCCCGGTAACCCATACTCCTGTAGTACCCCCACATGATTCCCCTGGGGACACGGTCATAGGCCTTCTCCAAGTCCACAAAGCACATGTAGAGTGGATGGGCAAACTCCCATGCCCCCCCCAACAACCCTGCGAGGGTAAAGAGCTGGTCCACTGTTCCACGGCCGTGGACGGAATCCGCATTGTTCCTCCTGGAGCTGAGGTTCGACAATCGGCCGGAGCCTCCTCTCCAGCACCCTGGAATAAACTTTCCCGGGGAGGCTGAGCAGTGTGATACCCCGATAGTTGGAGCACACCCTCCGGTCCCCTTTTTTGAAAATGGGGACCACCACCGCCGGTCTGCCATTCCACAGGTAACTGTCCCGACCTCCACGCGACATTGACTAGGCGTGTCAGCCCACGACCAGCCCGACAATGTCCACAGCCTTCAGCATCTCAGGGCGAATCTCATCCACACCTGGCGCCTTGCCACTGAAGAGCATTTTGACTACTTCAGTGACCTCTACCAAGGATATGGGTGAGACTTCCCCCGAGTCTTCAGACTCTGCCTCTTCCACAGAGGACGTACTGGTCGGATTCAGGAGCTCCTCAAAGTGTTCTTTCCACCGCCCGACAATATCCTCAGTCTGGGTCAGCAGTTCTCCTCCCTGACTGAGCACAGCCTGAGCCAAGCCCTACTTTCCCTTCCTGAGTCGCCGGACAGTTTGCCAGAACTTCCTTGAGGTCCAACCGAAAGTCCTGCTCCATGGCCTCCCCGAACTCCTCCCACACCCAGGTTTTTGCTTCAGCAACCGCTGAAGCTGCGGTCCTTTTGGCCTCCCGGTACCTGTCTGCTGTTTCAGGAGACCCCTGGGCCAACCAGGCCCGAAAGGCCTCCTTCTTCAGTAATAATAACCCAATAATCAGTGACCTGGTGCTGGACTGGTCTCAATCGGCGGCGCCCCCGCCCCCTCCTCCTCCTCCTCCTCCTCCTCCATCCTGCTCAGCAGCACCACCAGCTCAGGAGCACCTCCACCACCAGCACCACCACCACCACCAGCAGCAGGGTGGTGTTGGTGCTGCTGCTGCTGGCCCCCGGTGATGATCATCATCACCCTACGTTTCAGTGAAAATCTAAAATAATGACACAATAATAACCCAATAATCAGTGACCTGGTGCTGGACTGGTCTCAATCGGTGCCGCCTCCTCCTCCTCCCTCCTCCATCTTGCTCAGGCAGCACCACCCGGCTCAGGCAGCACCTCCACCAGCTCCACCAGCAGCAGCAGCAGCAGGAGGGTGGTGGTGCTGGTGATGGTGCTGGTTTTGGTGCTGCTGGCCCCCGGTCCCCAGATCGCCTGGCACAGGTCGAAGTAGGGCCACTCCAGCCGCACACTGGTCGCCGGCCGCCGCCGCCGCCGCCGGTGGTGGCCGTGGTGGTGCTGCTCGTTGACCTGGTGGAACTTCTTCCGCAGGCCCTTCAGCTTGCTGGTCACCTGCGCCTTGTCCCGGGAAGAAGCCGCGCTGCCGGTGGCGGCGGGTGAGCGTCTCCAGCAGCGGGGCCGTCCTTCACGGTGCCGGTGATGCGTCGGTGGATCTCGTCGTCGGCCCGCAGCGCCAGCAGGCTCTCGGATCTCGTCGTCTCCCCAGTTGGACGACATCCTCTGACCGGACATGAGCGTCCCGCCGCGTCCGCTGCTGCGTTTTTGTTTGGTTTACATCCGACCGGTGGTGGCGGCGCGGCGCACACATCACACGTCATCAGACTCCGCCCGCCCCCCTCCCTGGTTTACGCGGCCGGTGGAGCTGTCACTACGTCGCACACATGACGTCATCAATTTGTCAGTCTATACATGATGATTTTTTATATAATAATAAAATAATAATCTGATGATTTTTGGGAACATAATATTATTCATAAATGTCGCTTTCTTAAGACTTCCCCCATATTTAAGAGCTTTTTGAATGAGACAATAATGTTGCAATATTCTTAATGTCATGTCCAATAATAATATTACACTTCAATTATGACAAATAGTTTTTGTCTGAATATCTTATCTTGCCTACATATTTGTATATTTTAACTGTAAATGTGTAAATCTGTTAGTTTATTTTTATTATTCTGTGTATTTCTCTATTGTTTTCTTGTAGCTTCTTATCTGTAGAGACGAGTAGAGACCAGCAGGCGGGTCAGTAAGACAGGTAGAGACTAGTCAGGGGGCAGTAGAGAACAAGTAGAGAAGCAGCAGGGGGCAGTAGAGGCAGTAGAGACCACAGGTGGGCAGTAAGGACCACAGGGGGCAGTAAATGAAGCAGTAGAGACCAAGCAGGGGGCAGTAAGACAGTAGAGACAGCAGTGAGAGACAGTAGAGACCAGCAGGGGGCAGTAGAGGCAGTAGAGACCAACAGGGGGCAGTAGAGACCAGCAGGGGGCAGTAAAGACAGTAGAGACCAGCAGGGGGCAGTAGAGACAGTAGAGACCAGCAGGAGGCAGTAGAGACCAGCAGGGGGCAGTAGAGACAGTAGAGAGCAGCAGGGGGCAGTAGAGACAGTAGAGACCAGCAGGGGGCAGTAGAGACAGTAGAGACCAGCAGGGGGCAGTAGAGACAGTAAGAGAACCAGCAGCGAGGGCAGTAGAGACAACAGGGGGGCAGTAGAGACCAGCAGGGGGCAGTAGAGACAGTAGAGACCAGCAGGGGGCAGTAGAGACAGTAGAGACCAACAGGGGGCAGTAGAGACAGTAGAGACCAGCAGGGGGCAGTAGAGGCAGTAGAGACCAACAGGGTAGAGACAGTAGAGACCAGCAGGGGGCAGTAGAGACAGTAGAGACCAGCAGGGGGCAGTAGAGGCAGTAGAGACCAGCAGGGGGCAGTAGAGACAGTAGAGACCAACACGGGGCAGTAGAGACCAGCAGGGTTAGTTCGTGGTTGTCGTGATGGACGCGTGTGCGGCGGCGCTCGTCGCCCTCGTGTCTCTGCGCAGGCAGCAGGAGGAGGAGGAGGAGACGCGGCGGCGGCGGCGGACCGGCGGCCCGCAGCAGCAGCAGCAGCGGACGGCGGCGGCGGCGGCGGCGCGACGCGTCCGCCTGCAGCTGCTGCGGGCCGCCTGGGAGCGCAGGAGGACGCGGCGGCGGCGGGCGCGGCTGGAGAGACTCCACGTACACAGGATGTGGATGGAGGCGGTGAGGGAGGGGGGGCTAGACCCACGGTACTGGGGGGGGGGGGCTGGAGGGCGGTGCCGAGGAGCGGGGCTAGTCCAACGGTACTCGGGGGGCGGGGGCGCGTACTGGAAGGGGGGGCGGGAGGCTGGGGGGGCGGGGCCAGTGGCGGGGCTAGACCCACGGTACTGGGGGGGCTGGAGGGCGGACCAGGGGCGGAGCTAGACCCACCGGTACTGGGGCCAGGAGGGGCGGGCTAGACCCACGGGTACTGGGAGGGGGGGCGGGAGGCTGGGGGGGCGGGGCCAGTGGCGGGGCTAGACCCACGGTACTGGGGGGGCTGGAGGGCGGGACCAGGGGCGGAGCTAGACCCACGGGTACTGGGGCCAGGGGCGGGGCTAGACCCACGGTACTGGGAGGGGGGCGGGGATAGACCCACGGTACTGGGGGGCTGGAGGGCGGGGCTAAACCCACGGTAGACCCACGGTGGAGGGGGGGCTGGGGGGTGCGGGGCCAGGGGCGGGGCTAGACCCACGGTACTGGGTGTGGGGCTAGACTACACACAGTGCTGGGGGGCGGGGCCAGGGGCGGGGCTAGACCCACGGTACTGGGGGGGCTGGAGGGGGGGGCCAGGGGCGGGGCTGTAGGCTGAGGCCAGCTTGGGGTCAGAAGGTCACATTCGACCCCCGGGACAAAAGAGACAGTGTTCAAGATGTTTAGTTCAGTATATAAAGTAACAGGGCACAAATAACAACATACAGTAAAATACCATGATTGGTGTTTGTTTTAGTAACTTACAGTTAGTTACAATTTTTTATCAAATGACAATAATGAAAACAAAATAAATCATATTCCTGTTAGCTTTGCAAGAAAGTGTAATGAAAAGTAATAATAAAGTATAATAGCACCTTTTGAGTAACTAATCAGCCAAAGAGAATCATTTTAATGTGTGTAGACATTTACATTTACATTTACATTTACATTGAGGGCATTTGGCAGACGCTTTTATCCAAAGCGACTTACAAAGAGTACATTTGTTGAAGGAGAGACAGCAATATATCACTGTGGTACCTGAAGATAAGAATAGAGCAGGTTTCGAGCATTCATATTTACGAGACGAATAGAATGAGTTTCATAATTGCCAAGTTGCCTGCATAAGTAGCTGGGCAGGCGTGCAATTCTAAGCATGATACAACATCTGAGAACGAACAACAATGCTAAGTGTCTTAATAAGTGTTAAGACATATACACACGCAGGTTAGTGCTGGGGGGGGGGTTATGTCCAGGTGTCCAGGTGAACTCTGAACAGGTGGGTCTTGAGTCTCTTGTGGAAGCTGGGCGAGCGACTCGGCCGTCCTGACGTGAGCCGGGGAGCTCATGTCCACCACTGAGAGCCAGAACCGTGAAGAGGTTGGGACTTGGAAGAGCGATGTTTGGCTGTTTTTAGTGAAGGCGGTACCAGTCGTTGGGCAGAAGTTGCCGAGCGGAGTGCTCGGGCCGGGGCGTAGGGTCGGACTAGTGTTTGGAGGTAGGTAGGGGCGGTTCCGTTGACAGCCATGAAGGTCAGTACCAGTGTCTTGAATCGAATGCGAGCGATTACCGGGAGCCAGTGGAGGTTGCAGAAGAGGGGGGTTACATGGGAGGAAGAGGGGGGTTACATGGGAGAGTTTAGGTAGGTTGAACACAAGGCGTGCTGCTGTGTTCTGGATGCGTGGTAAGGGCTTGATTGTTGAGGCGGGGAGTCCAGCCAGGAGAGAGTTGCAGTAGTCGAGCGCTTGGACCAGGATCTGCGCTGCTTCACGTGTGATGAAGGGCCGGATCTTGCGGATGTTGTAGAGAGCAATTCTACAAGATCGGGCCACAGAGGTAATGTTGGCGTTGCAGGACAGCCGGTCATCCAGTACCACGCCAAGGTTCCTTGCCGTGGGTGCAGGGGAGACTTCAATGTCCTCGATGGTGACAAGTAGGTCCATCTGAGGGCAGTCTTTACCCGGTATGAAGAGGAGCTCAGTCTTGTCGAGGTTGAGCTTCAGGTGGTTGGCGGTCGTCCATCTGCTGATGTCGGCCAGGCATTTTGAGATGCGTGTTGCGATGTGGGTGTCTGAGGGGGGGAAGGAAAAGACGAAGGCTTCTCCACCTCCAGTGTCTGTACTTCAACCAGGCCTGTGTGTGGTTCTCCCTCCTCCCACCAGATGGCGCTCCAGTTCCTGAGGCGGTCCAGTCCGGGCGTGACTCCCAGGGTGTGGTCCTACCCTCGGCCCAGTGCCTGGTGGGAGACCACGGCGACGGCCTTCACCGACCACCAGTGGCTGCGGCACTTCAGCGTCTCCCGGGCGACCTTCTCCTTTCTGTGCGGCGCGCTGCGGCGGCGCTTGAAGCGGCGTGACACCACCTACCGGCTCTGCATCCCGCTCAGCAAGCGAGTGGCGCTGGCGCTCTACAAGCTCGCCCACCCCTGCAGCTACAAGACGGCGGCGGAGCTGTTCTCGGTGGGCGTGGCCTCCGCGTGCCACTGCCTGCGCGACTTCTGCTCGGCGGTCCTCGAGGTGCTGCAGCCCCAGCTGGCCGCCGCGCCCGCGACCCCCGACGACCTCCGGGAGCTGGCGGACCGTTTCTACCAGGCGCACGGCGTGCCGCGCTGCGTGGGCGTGGTCGGCCGCGTGCTGGTGCCCATCGCCCGCCCGCCGGGGCACCGGGGCTCCGTCGACCCGCCCGGCGCCGGCACCGGCGAGGGCCGACGCCTCGTCGTCTCGCTGCAGGCGGTCGTCGACGACGGCGGCCGGTTCTGGAGCGCCACCGTGGGCGAGCCGGAGTGGGTGGGCTACGACTCGGGCGGGTCCGGCCGGCGGCCCTGGGCCAGCGAGGACTTCCCCGCCCGCATGCAGGACCTGCTGGGCGCCGAGGGGGACGCCTGCCTGCTGGCGGACGACGAGGCCCTGCCGGCGGCGGCGTGGCTCCTGCGGCCGCACCGGAGCAGCGTGTGGCTGACCAAGGACCAGGAGCTGTTCAACGCCCAGGTGCGGCCGGCGCGGGCCGCGGCCAGGCTGGCGCTGGCCCGGCTGAGGGGCCGCTGGCGCTGCCTGGGCAGCAGGCTGGACTGCACCGTGCGGGTGGTCCGGGACATGGCCCGGGCCTGCTGCGTCCTGCACAACCTCTGTGAGAGGAACGCAGACACCTTTTTGCCCGAGTGGATCGAAGAAGAAGATGATGACAACCAGCGATGAGACGAGGTGGAGGACGGAGAACAATGACACAATGAGAACAATGACAACACAACAATCATTAAACTCTGCTCAAGGGAGGCACTGATAACCGGTCAAATGTACTGTTGTTGAGACGGATCTCAAGTGTATGAAAATTAGAAGGATACATCAGAATAAAACTAGTTTTCCAAACTGATGTTTCAAAACTCATGTTTTGATCATTTTCAGGGCATTATCTTCATTGTAATTAATTGATTAATTAATGAGAGTGAGAGAGAGAGAGAGATGCATGTCAGAGAAAGGTAGAGGGGGGGGGGGGTGTTGAAAGAGACTGGGGGCGTGAAGGGGGGCAGGGGACAGAGAGAAAGTGGGAGGGGTGATGCATCACAAGCCACAACCAGTTGTCTTCTAATGCTGTTTCTAGAACATCTCGAGAGACATTAGAACATTATCTTCTAACATCTGGACCCTCCATAGGTGGTGTAACGTGAGGCCATGGAGAACTCCACCACCGTGAGGCCGTACCACTGGGACTGGGAGTACTATTATGATTACGTGGACACTGTCATCGTAGACCAGAGTCAACTGAAATACAACAAATGTAAGTATCTGAGGTCTACACACACACACACACACACACACACACACACACAACACACACACACACACACACACAACACACACACACACACACACACACACACACACACACACCACACACACCACACACACACACACACACACACACCACCACCCCATCTCTACTGGATCTCACTTTCCTTACAAACTGTAATTCTATTATTTTATTTATCATACAGACTAGGCCTAGATATTCTGGATCTCTCTCCCTCTCCTTACAGAATCTATAGTTATTATATTCTGGATCTCTCCTTTCAGACTCTATAGTTATTATATTCTGGATCTCTCTGACTACCTTCGTCGGATTTCTCATCCTCATCCTCACTCTAATGTCCTGCAATGGAAACTTTTTGAGGTAACTTTGTTTTATCTGCACTTTTTATCATCAAAGTAGCAGAAGGAGGGAAAATGCAAAGTCCATTTAAATATTTCTGTTGTACTATCTTTGCAGGACTCGACACTACCCGAAACGCAGGTGCCGTCTCTTGGTCTGAGAGGTAAGGCATCTGAATCGATGTCCACACACAATATCCAGCTTTATTAAAAAATAGATCCACTGTGGATTAAACCAACTTCTTAATTCTGTAGTTTCCATGAAAACAATGAATTCAACCGAGATTCTACCACCTTATTCTATTCCACTTAATTAATAATGTTGAGCCTTTATACTGTAAAATGATGATTATGTTCAGTTGGAGTAATGTGGAGCATAGTATTTTATTTACCCAGTGGTAATACACAAAGTTCACATCCTCATTAGAACTTAAAGATCTAAACGGAGCCGGTTTCAAAACAAACATAAAATCAAACAGAATAAAACTGAATCGTCCATCTTTAGTTTTAGTTTTTGTATACAAAACACAGGATTAAAAAGTCAAGTTTCATCTTCCTGTTCATTTGCTCAGCGATCTTCTCCTCAGCGAGAGCCGACTTCTGGAAACTTCGGCTCCGGCGACGATGTCCCTACAGATGGCCCCGACGTCTGATTGGTCGAGCGTGGACGCGGTCGCTCTCTTCTCGCCCTTGTGATTGGCTGCGGTGGTCACCAGACCGACGTGTTGCAGGAAGAGGTCGGGCGACTGCGCTCCGCTCCACAGCTCGTACGCGTACAGCGACAGCAACGCCGAACCGGCCTCTGGGATTCAAACCGACATCACCGTTGTTATTATTATTATTATTTATATAATTCTTATTATTCACACCCTGTTGAATGCTGATGCTGAACTAGAATGGAGAAGTTTAAAGAGGAGCCAAAGAGATAAATGAACAGTGCCCCTTCTGGTGAAAACAGGGCACTGCAGCATCTTTTGAACATAGCAACATAGCATGAACATGAACATAGCAACTTGCCAAATCCAGTCTTTCTGTCAGCATTAGTGCCGCACTTGTTAGCACCATAAGGCACCATACACACATTGGCACACTGTATTTTTGTATGTAGCCGTTAATTGATGTTATTCCTTGAACTGTACAATCATAAAACATACATGATAATAAACATTGTTGATTCAAATGTTCTGTCATGTTTTATTTGCACCAATGTGTGCTGCTATAATCTAACCTAGCTTCTTACCGCGTCGGGCCCGAGGGGTGGAGGGGTCCGGGAGGCAGGCGGACAGCACCCTCGGGTGGAGCTCCCCGGCGACGGAGGCCCCCTGCTGGGCCTCCAGGAGATGCAGCATGACGCTAGTGAACAGCTCCACAGTCTCCGCTCTGGAGGAGGGAGGAGTGGGAGCCTGACCCTCCAGGGCCCGGTGGTACAGCCTCAGCAGGTCCCCCTTGGCCCCGGCGTCACCCAGGACCTGGTCCACCGTGGCCGGGTGCGGGGTGACCGCCCGCTGGAACCAGCGGAGGAACTGCAGGGTGGGCGGGTGCTGGTACGGGTGCTGCTCCAGCAGGGACCTCAGGGACCACCTGGTGAGCAGGAGGGCCGTGTCGCCCGCCAGGCCGCCATCACCACCGGCACCGACTGTTGCGTCCTTGCCGTCGCCTGATTGGTTGAGAACAGACAAAGGATAGATGGCGAAGAAATAACATAACACACAGAACAGAGAAAGAACAGAAAGAGAACAGACAGAGAAAGAACAAAGAAAGAAGAAAATTAAGAGAAGAATAAAAGATAAGACATATTATAGATATAAAGGAAATACATTGTTCCCATTCCCCTCAAGTAATATTGTGAACCAATAGGTCATGAATATACCGGGGCTGGGGGTGTGGTCACGGCCGGGGGCGTGTCCGGGGCTCTCCCAGTGGGTGAACACGGCGCGGAGGTCTGCTTTACAGTCCGCCAGGAGGGTGTGGTCCCGCTGCTCCCTGTCGCAGTCCTCCTCCGGGTCCTCAGTCTGCCTGCGCTTCTGGGGGCCGTGGGTTCTGCCCCGGGACCTGGCCTTGCCTGTCCCTGGAGGGGGCAGGGGGCGGGATCAATCAGTCAATCAATGTCACCCTCAAGGGAACCACGGCAACAAGAACAAACAAACACGAGAGTCAACATCTCTGGTGACGTGCGTGTGTGTTATTATAAAGGCTTGTTTGTGATTGGTCCAACCGGGACCTGTATCTTGCACTGTGGTCTGGCCTTACTGTCTGGTTAAGAGGAAATCAATAAATATAGTTTGAGGTAAATAAGGTCAATAAAAAAAGTATAATTACAGAGTTAGCAAATGTGATAAGTTTATGCCACAATAAAGCAACTTTACTCTACAGGGTATTTATCGTGTGTTGTGTGTCATTAAAGTGTTATATTCTGTGTTGTTATGTGATATATTCTGCGTTATAGTTTAGTTATGTGTTATTTTATGTGTTGTGTTACGTAATGAGTGATGTTAATGTGTCGGAAATCATGAGAGTCATGTGATACGCCACGCGTCATGTGACGTGATGCGATGAGAACCGCGCGGACTCACCCAGCAGCCCCTTGAGGGCGTGCCTCTGGGCCACGGCCCGCAGCCGGCCCTGCAGCGGTGCATCATGGGAGAGCGCCGCCCAGCTGAGCAGCAGCGAGAGGGCGTCGGCCGAGGACAGCGGCGGGGGGCGGAGCGTGAGTTGGTCGCCCCGGGCAACCGCTGCCACGCCGCGATGCCTCAGCAGCGAGCTCAGAGTCCGGAGGAACAGCCCGAGCTGGGCGGCCTGGCCCTCCTGCCTGCGGAGGGAAGATAGTTAACCTTTTAATAAACGTTTAGAACTTTGTATATACTGTATATATGTATATTATATATTATATATATACACACACACACACACACATTACACTTTATACATCCATGGTACTAGTATTTCACCGTTTTAGAGTACTAGAGCATTGCGAGAGAGCGCGGTGGGGGCAAGCGAGAGAGAAAGAGCAGTGGGGGGAGAGAGAGAGAGGGAGAGCAACGAGAGGGGAGATAGAAGAGAGAGAGAGGGAGAGCAAGAGAGTGGCGGGGGGAGAGAGAGAGAGAGAGAGAGAGGAGAGAGCAAGAGAAGTGGCGGAGGGGGGGAAGAGAGAGAGAGAGAGAGAGCGAGAGAGAAGAGAGAGAGAGAGAGAGAGAGAGAGAGAGAGAGAGAGAGAGAGAGAGAGAGAGAGAGAGAGAGAGAGAGAGAGAGAGAGAGAGAGCGAGCAAGAGAGTATATTTACACCCTGTTGATAAAAGCTGAAAAACTGCATGAACATCAACAGTGACATCTGAGCCTCTGATGTAGGGGGCGGGGCCTCGGATGTAGGGGCGGGGCCGTGCATCGGAGCAGGAAAGGCTGCTGGTGTGTACCTGAGGTGGGGGATGAGAGTGAACGCCACGCAGAGGAACTCATCCACCAGGGGGAGGGGCAGGGTCTTGGGGGAGGTCTGGTCCGTCTGGGTCCGGTCCGTCTGAGGCTCGTCCGTCTGGGTCTGGTCCGTCTGAGGGCTGGTCCGTCTGGGGCTGGTCCGTCTGAGGCTGGTCCGTCTGGGGCTGGTCCGTCTGGGGCTGGTCCGTCTGGGTCCGGTCCGTCTGAGGCTGGTCCTTCCGCCCCAGGTTGGTGGACCAGAGGACGTGGAGCAGGTCCACCACACCACACAGCAGCCGCGGCTCCAGGGTTCTGATCCGGAGGACAGCGAGAGAGAGAGAGACCCACATGCTAACGTTAGCTCAGACTGCATACACACGTGTGGAACAGTAACACACATGATGCGGTGACAGACCTCCTCCTGAGCAGGTGCAGCACCCAGGCCAGCAGGCCACAGCTCCGGGTCAGGTGGTACGCCCCCCGGGGGACTCGGCCCGCCTGGACCAGCACCCTCACGATCTGGACCTGGGGGAAGGGGGGGGGTACATGCGTCATCGCGGGGGGGTCTGGGGGGGTTATGAGGGCACCGGACTGACCCAGCATGAGAGGGTTCCATCCCCTGGGTCTAAACCCCCTCCCTGCCCCCCACACGAGCCTGAACTCACTAGTTAGTCCCTTTGGATGAAGCTTATAGGACTCCTATTGTGTGACTCTTATAGCGTGATTAGCCATTCAGAGCGGTTTCAAAACCCGGTTAGAATGCCCCACCCCACGTGACATCACAAGTGGGAGTGTCCACCCAGAAGTATTCTGACTAGATCAGCCTACCAAGTTGGTACAGTCCACTGGGTGGGCTGGTTGTCACTTCGTCACACATAACTTTAGTCAGGTGACAATTTAGAAAATTTTGAAGCCTTGTCATGGCTAATCACACTCACACCTGGTGGTATGTGTGCGTGTGTGTGTGTGTATGTGTGCGTGTGTGTTGCGTGCATGTGTGTGTGCGTGCATGTGTGTGTGTGTGTGTGTGTACCTGGGTGTCGTCGTCACAGAGGGGGCTGCTGCTGTAGGCCAGCAGGCCCAGGAACAGCCCCTGCTGGCTGGCCAGCTGGTAGCAGTAACGATCCCTCAGACCCTCCTCCAGCACACCCAGACACCACTCACACTCCTGCTTGTGCTGCGAGAGACAGAGAGAGACGGAGAGAGAGAGAGGGGGAAAGAGAGAGGGGGAGAGAGAGAGAGAGGGAGAGAGATAGAGGGCGGAGGGAGGGGGAGAGCGGTGGAAGAGAGATGGAGAGATGGGGAGAGAGAGAGAGAGGCGGGGGAGGGAGGAGGAGGAGAGGAGGGGACGAGAGATTGAGAGATAGGGGGAGAAAGAGAGGGTGGGAGATAGAGAGGGTGGGAGAAAGAGAGGGTGGGAGAGAGATAGGGGGGAAGAAAATGATTCGGATAGCAAAAGAGGTGATTGAGACAGAGAGAGAGAGAGAGTAAGGAAGGAGAAGAGGGAGAGAGAGATGGGGAGAGGGAAGAGGAGGAAGAGAGATGGAGAAAGCAAAAGAGGAAGAGAGAGAGAGAGAGGACCATGAGAACAGCGTTAGTACTACCAGGGTCATCACCTCCACAGATACGAGCGAACAGGAAGGTCAAGTCAATAATAAACATTAGAGGTCAGAGGTGAAGGCCATCGTCTGGTTAGAGACTCTGTGACAACATGGAGGCCTGCCCATCAGTAGAAAAGTGTTCCTGTAGAGTATTCCTCGAGGCTGCGAGTACATTCTAGTAGTATTACGATAAAGTACTTTTATGAATCCCAGCCTGGAGATTAGAAAAGTATACGGAAAAGGACGACAGAAAGTCCTCCGGGGGAGAATATTAGTGATACCCTTACATCCAGGTTACCGTGGTAACTAAGGATACAGACTGAAGACGTTAGTAACTCTCCGGGTCACCATGGTGACGATACAGTGGGAAGAGGTTCCTGAACTTATCGCCACGGTAACGAGAGCGGATGTGTCACAGTACCTCGAGGTCGGAGCTGTGGAAGAGCTTGAAGAAGCCCGGGAAACTCCTGAAGTCCAGGCTCTGGTGGGACAGCAGGAACTTGTTGAGGACCACGTACATGTGGCCCTCTGGGGGGACAAGACCACCACACAAACACCACACAAACACCACACAAACACCACACAACACCACACAAACACCACACAACACCACACAAACAACACACAACAACACACAAACACCACACAAACAACACACAAACACCACACAAACACCACACAAACACCACACAACACCACACAAACACCACACAAACAACACACAACACCACACAAACACCACACAAACAACACACAACAACACACAACACCACACAACACCACACAAACACCACACAAACAACACACAAACAACACACAAACACCACACAAACACCACACAAACACCACACAAACACCACACAAACAACACACAACACTTTTAGTGACAAGTCAGACATATTTCCATGTTCACGTTGCCGCTGTGGTGTATTGGTGCTGAAACAAGATACACAAATATGAAAAACAACCGGACAGACGGAGAGAACGCACCTGGCTTGAGCATCTGCTGCGCCACCCTGGAGACGTACGTGGTCAGGATGAAGGGCAAGCGGACGTTCTGCTTGCGGATTCCGTTCTTCATCATCTCCAGCAGGTAGAGCAGCTGCACGCCGAGCATCGGATCAGAGTTCAGAGAAGCTTGAGCGACCGCAGACGTCCCGCACAGAAGACGTCTCTCGTCAAAGTAAAGGATTACGTGTCTTGTCTGTCTTGAAACTCAGAGATTACACTTGTCTCGTCTTAAAGCGGCAATCTAACTTCTCGACTGCAGATATTTGTCAAGACTAAAGCGCTCCCGTCCACGAGTCGATCCATCCGGGGAATTCTTCTGTCTAAGCAGTTTTATTGTGGTCCAGTTTAGCTACAACTGTGGCTGCCACTCAAGCCACTAGAGGTTGCTCATGGCAAAACGTACATAGTGCATAGTACACAGTTATATCATCTCTCTTTAAGGTAAGGGTTGTTACCTGTCTGGGTGTTGTCTCTCCTAAAGTTAAGGAGTTCTCTACTGAAGCCACAGGTGTGTCTATCTGTCTCTCCTAAAGTTAAGGGTGTTCTCTACTGAAGTTACAGGTGTGTCTACCTGTCTCTCCTTAGGTTAAGGGAGTTCTCTACTGAGGTTACAGGTGTGTCTACCTGTCTCTCCTCAAGTTAAGGGGGTTCTCTAGTGACGTGACAGGTGTACAGGTGTGTCTACCTGTCTCTCCTCAAGATAAGGGGGTTCTCTAGTGACGTGACAGGTGTACAGGTGTGTCTACCTGTCTCTCCTCAAGATAAGGGGGTTCTCTAGTGACGTGACAGGTGTACAGGTGTGTCTACCTGTCTCTCCTCAAGATAAGGGGGTTCTCTAGTGACGTGACAGGTGTACAGGCGTGTCTACCTGTCTCTCCTCAAGATAAGGGGGTTCTCTAGTGACGTGACAGGTGTACAGGTGTGTCTACCTGTCTCTCCTCAAGATAAGGGGGTTCTCACGTGACGTGACAGGTGTACAGGTGCGTCTACCTGTCTCTCCTCAAGTTAAGGGGGTTCTCTAGTGACGTGACAGGTGTACAGGTGTGTCTACCTGTCTCTCCTCAAGATAAGGGGGTTCTCACGTGACGTGACAGGTGTACAGGTGCGTCTACCTGTCTCTCCTCAAGTTAAGGGTGTTCTCTAGTGACGTGACAGGTGTACAGGTGTGTCTACCTGTCTCTCCTCAAGATAAGGGAGTTCTCTAGTGACGTGACAGGTGTACAGGTGTGTCTACCTGTCTCTCCTCAAGTTAAGGGTGTTCTCTAGTGACGTGACAGGTGTACAGGTGCGTCTACCTGTCTCTCCTCAAGTTAAGGGGGTTCTCTAGTGACGTGACAGGTGTACAGGTGTGTCTACCTGTCTCTCCTCAAGTTAAGGGGTTCTCTAGTGACGTGACAGGTGTACAGGTGCGTCTACCTGTCTCTCCTCAAGTTAAGGGGGTTCTCTAGTGACGTGACAGGTGTACAGGTGCGTCTACCTGTCTCTCCTCAAGTTAAGGGGGTTCTCTAGTGACGTGACAGGTGTACAGGTGTGTCTACCTGTCTCTCCTCAAGTTAAGGGGGTTCTCTAGTGACGTGACAGGTGTACAGGTGCGTCTACCTGTCTCTCCTCAAGTTAAGGGGGTTCTCTAGTGACGTGACAGGTGTACAGGTGCGTCTACCTGTCTCTCCTCAAGATAAGGGGGTTCTCTAGTGACGTGACAGGTGTACAGGTGCGTCTACCTGTCTCTCCTCAAGTTAAGGGGGTTCTCTCGTGACGTGACAGGTGTACAGGTGCGTCTACCTGTCTCTTCATGATGCTGGCCGTGCCCTCCAGCTGGGCGTAGAAGGAGGAGAGGACGTGGTACCCGGCGGCCCGGACCTTGCCGTCGTAGCTGCTGAGGGCGGCGACCGTCAGGCCGAGGGCGTGGCTCGACACAAACTTGAAGCAGTTCACCACACAGTCTGCCGAGGACCAGAGAAGAGTCAGCCTCTCAAACAAACTCCATTTAAAAAGGAATCCCATTGCGCACACATCCCTAAAGGAACAATCGGAGAATGTAGGGCTGGGCAATATATCAATATTACACCGATATCGCGATATGAGACTAGATATCGTCTTTGATTGTGGATATCCTGATCTGGGATAAGTGGTGTTTATTCATGGTTTTAAATACTGCATTATCGTACAACGATGTCATTGTTCTATTGTTAGTAGTTTTGCATCGAAGTTAAGTATTTAATTCACACAAGAGAATACAAAAATTGTCTCTACCATGTGGTTATTTTATTCATTGAATCACCAGAAAACATGTTATATCGTGATTATATATCGTTATCGAGGTATGAAATCACCGATACCGGGATAGATGATTGTGGCCATGTCGCCCAGCCCCAGGAGAATGCTTTTCTTTTCCTCTTCCGGTGTGTTCTAAGTGTTCTACGGTTCTGCGTCGGTGTGGTACCACGGCCCACCTGATTGCAGCATGGTGCTGAAGAGGGGCAGCAGGTAGCACGGGTCGTACAGCCTGCTCAGGTCCTCCACCTCCTCCTTGTCTCGGTACAGAAGCTCCTTGCCCTCCTGTGAACGTCCAGAACCGGAATGAACCCCACAATGTGTAGCTCGGTGCTAACGGGTGCTAGCTCTAGCTCAGTGCTAACCTATGCTAGCCGTAGCTCAGTGCTAACCTGGGGTATGATCCTGCGCTGCTGGGGGAAGTGGGCGATGGTGTGCAGGATGCGCTCGGGGCTGAGCAGGGCCAGCAGGTCCTCGGAGCTGGGCTGCTGCCACAAGGACGCTCCAGGCTTTTACGGGCCTTGTGGTGGTCCACCGCCGCCGGACCCCACAGAAGACACCTGGGACCCCAGACACACACACACACCGGTTACTGGAGAACACACACACACCGGTGACTGGAGAACACACACACACCGTGACTGGAGAACACACACACACCGGTGACTAGAAAACACCACACACCACCGGTGACTAGAAAACACACACACACACACACACACACACACACACACACACACACACACACACACACACACACACACACACACACACACACACACACACACACACACACACACACACACACACACACACACACACAACACACACACACACACACACACGGTGACTAGAAAACACACACACACACCTAACGTCTCTCTCTGGGGTCTGGCCCCGCTGCTCTCTCTGGGGTGTGGACGTGTCTCTCCAGAGTGTCTCTCTGCCCCAGGTACCGCTACAAGGACCGGTTCTTCCTGGCCACGCTGGGCCGCCTGGTGGAGCTGATGTACGCGGAGGGAGACCCAGCAGCGGGGTGGCGCCTCCAGTGCGGGAACCTGCTCCCCCTCGCCACACCGTGCACATGATGGTCAGCCAGCCACTCCCACTTCCTGCCCGCCATGTTGGAGTCCGACCAGGAGGCGGGACACTGTCCCCACACCAAGGGTAGGAGGACACTCAGGGACACACTCTATACAAATATAGAATCAATATACACACCTTGTTGTGGTCTGATGATTGATGATGATTATGACAGTTATTTTTCTTGTGACATTTTCCCTTTTAAACATGCTGTTGCATGAAAAGCACAATATGGACAAAGTTGTATTGATCAATACAGTAACTATGTTTTTAGTATACTTTTAGTTTAGTACACGAGAACATATTAAGAATTGTTGAAATTATCCCGAGATAATATGGATGCAATTCTCTATTCTTATCTTTATGTACCACAGTGATATGATTGGTGTCTCTCTCTTTTGACAAATATTACTCTTTGTAAGTTGTTTTTGGGATAAAAGCGTCTGCCAAATGCCCTCAATGGAAATGGAATGCAATGATTATTGGCATCGCTATATTATTAGTGTTAATTAATCGACATGGTTTAAAACAGTCGTCTTGTTTTGACAAGAGACTAAATGTAGTGGCCACTTAAACTAAGGATGAACAACAAATATTATAAACCTACAGTCTGTGTGATCCCATGTGCTGCCCATCTCTGTTGTTGTGAACGTAGAGTATCTTAAACTGTGAACTGTGTTGGCACTTTCCAGAGGCTTGGTGGTCTCTCCGTGGCTGTGTTCTGGTGGAGGAGGTGTCCTTCCGTCTGCCAACGGTCAGACCACTTTGTTGTCCTGCTGGCGGATGCACTGACGGAGCCACAACTCAGCTATCACGGTATGGAGAGGGAGGATGGTGGGGGTCTGAGAGAGGGAGGGAGACATTTGTCGCCTCACCCTGTTAGTAGTGGTGAATGGGGAAGGAGTTGAGACAGTTGTCTCACCCTGTGTTAGTAGTGTGATGAGAGGGAGGGTGAGGACAGGTTGTCCTCACCCTGTGTTAGTAGTGTGAATGGGAGAGGGGGTGAGACAGTTGTCCTCACCCTGTTTTAGTAGTGTGAATGAGAGGGAGGGTGAGACAGTTGTCCTCACCCTGTGTTCTCCTCCAGACCAGAAGCTGTTGTTGCTCCTCCAGGAATACGAGAAGAAAGGAATCAGCCTGCTCAAGTTCCAGTGAGTTCACTCTTATCGGGGTGTGTGTGTGTGTGTCTGTGTGTGTGTGTGTGTGTGTGTGTGTTGTGTGTGTGTGTCACAGCACAGTTTGATCACCTGTACTAGGCTATGAGCACACACCGATAAGAGTGAACTCACTGGAACTTGAGCAGGCTGATTCCTTTCTTCTCGTATTCCTGGAGGAGCAACAACAGCTTCTGGTCTGGAGGCTAACACAGGGTGAGGACAACTGTCTCACCCTCCCTCTCATTCACACTACTAACACAGGATGAGGACAACTGTCTCACCCTCCCTCTCATTCACACTACTAACACAGGGTGAGGACAACTGTCTCACCCTCCCCTCTCATTCACACTACTAACACAGGGTGAGGACAACTGTCTCACCCTCCCTCTCATTCACACTACTAACACAGGGCAGAGGGACAACTGTCCGCACCTCCCTCTCCCACTTCACACTTACTAAACACAGGGGCTGAGGACAAACTGTCTCACCCCCCCTCTCATTCACACTACTAACACAGGGTGAGGACAACTGTCTCAACCCTCCCTCTCCCATTCACACTACTAACACAGGGTGAGGACAACTGTCTCACCCTCTCTCTCCATTCACACTACTAACACAGGGTGAGGACAACTGTCTCACCCTCCCTCTCCCATTCACACTACTAACACAGGGTGAGGACAACTGTCTCACTCCCTCTCCCATTCACACTACTAACACAGGGGTGAGGACAACTGTCTCACTCCCTCTCTCTCTCCCCACCATCCTCCTCTCCATACCTGTGATGCTGAGTGTTGCTCCGTAGGCTCCCAGCAGGACAACAAAGTGGTTGACGTTGCAGACGGAAGGACACCTCCTCACCAGACACAGCAGGAGAGACACCAGAGCCTCTGGAAGTGCCAACAGTTCACAGTTTAAGATACCTACTCGTCACAACAACAGAGATTGGCCAGTACATGGCATCATCAAAGACTGTAGGTTATATAATTTGTTGGTTCATTTTAGTTTTAAGTGGCCACGTACATTTAGTTCTCTTGTCAAAACAAGACGACTGTCTTAAGCATTCTGATTAATAAACACTAATAGAGTATAGATGCCATATAGATCATTGCACCTATAATTGCCAACTTTCATGCCAAACAGCATGTTCTTATAAAAGGAAAAATGACTAAGGAAAAATCATCAATGCTATTCAATCATCATCAATCATCAGACCACAACAAGGTGTGTATATTGATTCTGTATTATGTGTAGTAGAGTGTGTGCCTGACGTGTCCTCCTACCCTTGTGTGGGACAGTGTCCCGCCTCCTGGTCGGACTCCAACATGGCGGGCAGGAAGTGGGAGTGGCTGCTGACCATCATGTGCACGGTGGCGAGGGGGAGCAGGTCCCCACTGGGAGGCGCCACCCCCGCTGCTGGGTCTCCCTCCGCGTACATCAGCTCCACCAGGCGGCCCAGCGTGGCCAGGAAGAACCGGTCCTTGTAGCGGTACCTGGGGCAGAGAGACACTCTGGAGAGACACGTCCACACCCCAGAGAGACCAGCGGGGCCAGACCCCAGAGAGACCAGCGGGGCCAGACCCCAGAGAGACCAGCGGGGCCAGACCCCAGAGGAGCCAGACCCCAGAGACCAGCGGGGCCAGACCCCAGAGACCAGCGGCTCCAGACCCCAGAGACCAGCGGGGCCAGACCCCAGAGACCAGCGGCTCCAGACACTCTAAGGGGATGAGGTATGCTAACGATCCAACAAGAATTTCAAGGCACACCAAGGTACAATTAGTAGGAAGTTGTTAATATTTAACACGGCACACACTCTGTCGAAAAGGTACCACGGATACAGGCTCGTTAAAATTGAAATATGTATTGAAATTATGCAAGAACTTTCATTATGTGGACTAATCAATAAAAGGAATCATGGATGCTAATAATTAGAAACAGCTTTTTCAAAACGGTCGATATTGACGACTGAATATTGATGCTTACTTTAGTCCGCTCTTCACAAAACTCTTCCAGTCGGACGAAGTGAGATCCTTCGCAAAAGTCTGGAGAAACATAACATAACATAATGTGGAGAAAGTGATCAGAACCAGAAAACAAACAAAAAGAACCAACCCTCAGACAGCAAAACAACTGCTGGGTTCTGATTGGTCCACGTCAATGTCAGCGACCCATGACACCAACTTCAACCAATCAGAAACAGATTTTTCTATGAAACCATGTTCGGTTCATGGGAACGTTCTGTAGCTCCAGAAGAATATTTTCTGTATATTTTATCCATAGATTTGATATTTGTATTCATATTTTGTAAAAAATAATAATAACGTATTATTGTAATTATTGCATTTCTGCACCAATTCACCATAGAAACGTCCTTGTATGCAAAATAAGATATTGATAATAATTTCTTAATCCCAGACAGTCATGAAAATGCGAAAGCTGACTTTGCAATAAAAAGTTTAATAAAACTCTTGGTTCTTGTGCTTCTGTTACCAGGTGCTTGTCCAGTCTCTGCAGGACGTCCTGCTCCTGGCTGCAGGGGGGCTCAGGCTGCTGCTTGGACCTGCTGTAGCAGGACACCAGCCAGCGGAGCGATGACGTCACCAGACTCCGCCTCCAGGACTCCGCCTCCTCCGGGCTCCCAGACAGCTTGTCCATCACCACGTCCACCAGTTGCCACCTGACCACACAGGAGACAGAGGTTTTAGTTTGACCTGCTATTTTATAGAGACAGGTCATTAAGGAGCAGGTAGGGGTTAGACAGTACAGAGACAGGTCATTAAGGAGCAGGTAGGGGTTAGACGGTACAGAGACAGGTCATTAAGGAGCAGGTAGGGGTTAGACGGTACAGAGACAGGTCATTAAGGAGCAGGTAGGGGTTAGACGGTACAGAGACGGGTCATTAAGGAGCAGGTAGGGGTTAGACGGTACAGAGACGGGTCATTAAGGAGCAGGTAGGGGTTAGACGGTACAGAGACAGGTCATTAAGGAGCAGGTAGGGGTTAGACGGTACAGAGACAGGTCATTAAGGTGCAGGTAGGGGTTAGACGGTACAGAGACGGGTCATTAAGGAGCAGGTAGGGTTAGACGGTACAGAGACAGGTCATTAAGGAGCAGGTAGGGGTTAGACGGTACAGAGACAGGTCATTAAGCAGCAGGTAGGGGTTAGACGTTACAGAGACAGGTCATTAAGGAGCAGGTAGGGGTTAGACAGTACAGAGACAGGTCATTAAGGAGCAGGTAGGGGTTAGACAGTACAGAGACGGGTCATTAAGGAGCAGGTAGGGGTTAGACAGTACAGAGACAGGTCATTAAGGAGCAGGTAGGGGTTAGACAGTACAGAGACAGGTCATTAAGGAGCAGGTAGGGGTTAGACGGTACAGAGACGGGTCATTAAGGAGCAGGTAGGGGTTAGACGGTACAGAGACGGGTCATTAAGGAGCAGGTAGGGGTTAGACAGTACAGAGACGGGTCATTAAGGAGCAGGTCGGGGTTCCCCACCCCACTACCGCTGTCCTCACCGTTCATAACCGTCTGGTGACTGCAGGGCCGCTGGCAGCCTCCCCACGAGGTCGCCGATGTCCGAGGCTGTGGCGGCCAGTCTGATCAGAGAGCTCAGAGTGTGAGCGCACGGCCCCACAGCGTCCCCGCTGGCCGGCTCCAGAACTGACCCACACAGCCTGGTCAGCAGGGATTTCTTCAGCACCTTCAACACCTGGGATTGAACTGGAGCGCACCAGAGACATGGGATCATATATAGACTACAGAGACTAGACAATATAGACTGTACAGTAAAGGGCTATATAGAGGCTTTAACGTTATCTTAGAAACAGATAATAGTATTATAAGAGCAGAAACATCTGGACAAAAACACAGATAAAGTAAAAAAATATATATATATTGCAAAACGAATGCCAAAAATGTCATGTAAAATTGCCATGTGACTACCGTTTAGTGACATCACAAGTGGGAATGTCCACCTAGATGTATGCTGACTAGATCAGTTCACCTGTCGGTACAGTACAGTCCACTGGGTAGGCTGACTGTAGACTGATCTAGTAATCATACATCTAGGTGGACATTCCCACTTGTGATGTCACTAGACGGTAGTCACATGGCAATTGTGAAACGGCTTGCAATGGCTAATCACACTCACACCTGGTGGCATCATATGTCCCCTTTAAGTGAAAATTAATGTAATGTAGGCTTAATTAAATAATCCAAATTACATCAATTAATAATTCACTATAGACAGGAGACTATAGTTCAGTACGAACCGTCGGTGGGCGTGGCCGGGTCCCCGCTGTCGCCGCCCACCGCCCGCAGGTAGGCGTCGACCACGGGCAGGAAGTCCTCCGTCCTCTCCGCCACGGCCGCCATGTTGTCGGGCTCCAGGCACCACAGCTGGAAGCGCAGGCGGTGCGCGGGGCCGCCGCCGGCCAACAGGAGGCAGCAGAGGCTCCGGGGCCCGGGGGGCAGCGGCGCCGCGCGGCCCAGGCAGTGCAGGAGGACGTCCGTGTGGACCAGGCGGGCTCCGCCGGGCTCCTCGCTCAGCGTGGCCACCAGGAAGTCCTCCAGGGGCCGGGAGCTGCTGGAGCAGGACAGCAGCAGGGTGCCCAGGCCCTGCAGGTGAGCCCGGGTGAGGGGCAGCCGCCGGTCCAAGGCCCCTCCACCTCCACCACCTCCACCTCCGTCACCACCACTACTCTCCGTCAGGATCTCCAACGCCGCCATCCCGTACAGTCCCAGCTGGTTGTCGCGGGCGACCACCAGGCAGTCCTGGGGGAGGAGTAACAGGGCAGAGACCACGCCCCTGAGCTGAGACGCCTCCATGTAGCGGTGCAGCGCGCGCAGAGCCTGCAGCGGCAACGACTGCTGCTGCTGCTGCGTTGCATTCTGGGAGGAGGAAGAGGAGGCGGAGTCCCGGAGTTCCTTGAGCACGGCCGTCTCCACGGCGACCAGGTAGGCGGAGAGCAGGTCGGGGCGGCCCAGGTCCCGGAGGAGGGGGGCGGCGGCCTCGAGCAGGGCCAGCACCCCGGCGCCCATCTGGCCGCACAGCCGCCGCAGCCGCACGGGGTTGAGGCCGTGGTGGGGGGGCGGGGCCAGGAACCACTGCTCCACGCACGGGTGCTTCAGGATGGAGGAGAGGGCCGACACCGTCACCTGGTGGAGGGAGGGATTTTTAAATCTATATTTAATGAAAGAAATGTAAGATGCAAGTGCAAGTGTAACAAACTAGAGGATGCATCTTCAGGCTAACATTCTAGCAGGCATGCTATACTGTAAGCATACCAGCATGCTAGCACACACACGTGTCAATAGGCTAGCGTGCTAATATGCTAGGTGCTAGCTCATGCGCAACGGCGACATGGGAAACAGTGTCAAATTAAAAGCTAAAGCTAAAATACAATCGTGTTGTCATTGCTCGCCACCGGGTCAGGAGATCCAACACGGAGGCTTCCAGCTCACCTGCTCCTTGCTGGCCTCGGGCAGGGCCGGGGCGTCGGACGTCAGGAAGAGGTCAGCAGAGCCGTCCTGGGGGTGGTCGGGGGTCTGGGGGTCGCCGGGGGTCGTCTCCGGGAGCGCGGGGGGCTCCTTCTCCTGGAGGGCCTGGAGCCGGACCACCACGTCCAGCAGGACCTCCAGCAAGGCCTTCAGAAGCGCCGGGCCGCTGGGGAGCTACGCAGGTTTTGAGATTTATTTTAGGTTTATACTTTTTCTACTCTCCATCTGTTATTCATTATGCAGTTGAGTGATAATCACACGTATGAATCAATAGAAGTTAAGCCCTCTGTCTGCTTCTTCTTTAGATACACCGGATTCGGAGAGTGACTTTTCCGAAGTGCATCGACTCGGAAGAAGCATACAGAGCTGCCTTGGATGAAAATCTAATGTGTTCTTGTCTCACCGAGCCAAAGTCCTCCAGCGTGGAGCGGGTGTAGAGCAGCAGCTGGTTGACCACCAGGGGGAGCTCCGCCAGGGTCGCGGCGGCCAGGTGCTCCCGGGCGCGGCTCCGGAACTCCTCCCCTTCCGGGAAGCCCTCGGGGCCCTGCAGGTAGGAGGCCCTCAGCAGCCCCGAGAGGGACGAAGATGATGATGAGGAGGAGGAGGCGGGGACTTTGAACTGGGAGACACAAGAACATCATGGTGGTTTAGTCCCACCCCCACCACTAAAACCATCATGTTTGAATTTCCCTAAGCCCCACCCACCAGCTCCTCGCGGCTGGGCTGGGGCAGCCATCTGGAGTAGTAGTGGTGGAGGAGGGCGATGGAGGGGTGGGGGTCTTGGGTGGAGGAGGAAGAGGAGGAGGAGGAAGAGGAGGCCAGCTCCTTGTCGCACTGCTGCAGGGCCAGACACAGAGCCAGGGGGTCCCTCTGGGCGTGGAGCACGTCGGTCAGCACGGCCGCCAGGTAGTCGTACACGCAACCTGCAGAGAACCACACACAGAGAGAGAGAGAGGGTTCAACATCTGGAGAACCATAGAGAGAGAGAGAGAGAGAGAGAGAGAGAGAGAGAGAGAGAGAGAGGAGAGAGAGAGAAGAGAGAGAGAAGAGAGAGAGGAAGAGAGGAGAGAGAGAGAGAGAGAGAGAGAGAGAGAGATGACGAGAGAGAGAGACATGAGAGATGAGAAGAGAGAGAGCTTCAACATCTGGAGAACCACACAGAGGAGAGAAAGAGGCTTCAAAACATCTGGAGAACCATAGAGAGAGAGAGAGGCTTCAACATCTGGAGAACCAGAGAGAGAGAGAGTGAGAGGCTTCAACATCTGGAGAACCATAGAGAGAGAGAGGCTTCAACATCTGGAGAACCATAGAGAGAGAGAGAGGCTTCAACATCTGGAGAACCACACAGAGAGAGGCTTCAACATCTGGAGAACCACACAGAGAGAGAGAGAGGCTTCAACATCTGGAGAACCACACAGAGAGAGAGGCTTCAACATCTGGAGAACCACAGAGAGAGAGTCTGCAACATGTGCAGAACCACAGAGAGAGAGGAGGCTTCAACATGTGGAGAACCATAGAGAGAGTCATCAACATGTGGAAGCAAATGTGTCACGTCATTCGTGCGTCATGTCATGGAATGTGAACGTGTGGAGGTCAAAAGGTCACCGTGCTGCGGGGGCATCTTGTTGCGGGCGTCTAGGGCGGCGGGCACCAGCGCGCTGAAGGGGAACGTCTGCATGATGATGTCATCAGTCAGCGCCGGGCCGTACTCCTCCAGCTCGCCCTCGCTGCCCTCCATGATCACGTCCACCACGTCCAGCACATCTGGAACCCAGAGGTTAGACAGAGCCCAGAGGTTAGACAGAGCAAAAGCAACAATAATTAATTGCATTTCTTTCGCATTTTCAAGGCATGGTGAGCGGTGGTTAGCATCAAGTGGCTAGCCGGCGGTACCGTCGATGTGTGAGATGGGGATGCTGGCGGCGTCGCCCTCGTTGCCCGTCAGCGAGGCGTGGAGGTAGGCGGAGTCCTGCACCAGGGACGCCACCTTGTCACTGTAGACGTACTGATTGGACAGCAGCCTCACACACACCTGGGGGGGAGGGGGGAGTCAGAGAGAGAAAATACAGGTAAATGTTTGAAACCTGCTCTATTCCTATCTTTATGTACCACAGTGATATATGTACTGTCTCCTCCAAGCAAATGTACTCTTTGTAAGTCACTGTGGATAAAAGCTGATAAAAGCATGCTTCCTGTTCCCCAGAGCTCTGGTGTCTCCGAAGGCTTCTCTCTCTGTGGTCAGCAGGTCACATGACCAGCAGGTCACATGACCACCAGTCTTCCTACCCTCTCCAGGAAGTGGATGACGGTGTCCTGGTGCTCTGGCGCCACCCGGCCGAGGTGGTCCAGCCACAGCTCCAGCTCACCGCTGGTGTAGTCGAACACGCCCGTGTCCTTCAGCACCTGAACACCACACAGAGCAACCACACGTTGAGGTCATGTTCAGGAGATACCATCATCAATCATCATCACAGAGCAGAGGCCCCGCCCAAGCGCCGCATACAAATACTACAACGACACGGAGGTATCAATCAAACATAACTCACCTTCCTACTAACTCATCAGTAACCCACAACTAATCCCCCATGACCTCATCCTCCCAACTCATTGCTAGCTCACTACCATCTCATGATTACACTCATGACTGATGTACTAAGTCCACTACCACCCATTATTACATCGATACTGATGTACTAAGTCATTCCATCTCATGATTAGTACTAAGTCATCTACCCGACCGTCATTATTACATCATAACTGATGTACTAGTCACTACCACCTCATGATTACAGTCACTACTGCTGTAGCTAACTGCACTACCACCTCATGATTTAGCATCACTACTGCTGCTGACTAATGTCACTACCACCTCCATGATTACATCCTGACTGCTGAACTAGGTCGTTCCACAGTGGTTTCTAGGTCACCTTGAGCAGCAGCATCTTGGTGAGGCTCCTGAGCTGAGAGCTGCTGCTGCTCACCAGCATCCTGAGGAGCAGGAAGAGAACGGGCCTCTCCCCCGAGGAGCTCTCCGTCTCCCCCGCGTTCTGGGGGAGGGAGGAGGGAGGAGGGAGGGAGGAGGCGGGAGGGAGGGAGGGACAAGATAAGACGTACTTTATTAATCCCAGGTGTCAAATTCGGGTGTCTCAGCAGAAAGTGCAGGACAGTAATTCTAAATTAAAAACTAAAACAAAAAAAGAACAAAACGACAAAAATATACAGAAGATATGCCTGTACACACAATCAGAGGAGTAGAAAATAGAAATAAACGTACCATTACAGAGAGGTTGATGGTGTGTGGAAGGAGGGATAGAACGGAGGGAGAGAGGGATAGATGAATAGATGGAGGGATAGATAGACAGAGAAGGTGGGTGGTATGAATGGATGGAGGGATAAATGGAGGAGGATGAGATGGACTGGGTCAAGAGGGATGTGGATGGAGAGTGGAAGGAGGTGGAGGTGGAGGTGAGCTCACCTGTGGGCGACCCAGGAGAACTTGGAGGAGGGGAGCTCAGGGCCAGGTGCAGACCCTGGTGCTGGAGCAGGGGTGGCACGGCTCCCTCTCTCCCCCTCCTCCGACACGATGCCTGGAGGGATGGACATGGTATGACTGATGTCAATGGGGCCATTCCAACTGTTTTTTGAAACCGCTCTGAATGGCTAATCTCGCTCACGCCTGGTGGTACAACAGGAGTCCTTTTAATGTCCTGTTTGTTCCCGCTCCGGCCAGGCGGGCGAGGGCGCGGAGCAGGTGGCAAGGGCGGCGGTGCGCGACCTGGTGCACGGCTTCCTGCTGGAGGTCTGCAGCTCGCGCAAGAACGGCATCAGCTTCCACGACCCGAGCTACGGCACCGCCGGACGGTACGGACCCCTCGACACCGGCCATCGCCACACGGTTCTAGATCTGAGCGCCTTCCAACAAACCTTCATGGTCGCTTTACATTAAAAGAGTCTAGAGTCTAGAGAGTGTGTGTGTGTGTGTGTGTGTGTGTGTGTGTGTGTGGTGTGTGTGTGTGTGTGTGTGTGTGTGTGTGTGTGTGTGTGTGTGTGTGTGTGTGGTTGGTGTGTGTGTGTGTGTGTGTGTGTGAGTGTGTCTGGGCTGGGTGGGCTGCACACTGTGGGTGCCATTGGGCTAATGAAGGCCCACAGGTTAAACCAGCCACCAACACACATACTTAGGAGAGCCCTAAATACTTAAACCAGCCATCAATACACACTCACAAGTATACAGCAGTCAAAATGATGCAGGTCTATTGGCCTCAATAAAGATATAAAATCATCAGCAAAAAATGACTTAAAATCAATACTTAAGTTTCCCTGACGGAGCCCTTCCGTGTTCTGGTTCCATAAGGGGAAGGGATGCTAATCAAAGGGGAGGAGTTAACAAAATCAGCTGTTTCTGGGGCTCCAGGGTCTCAGCATCGGGTAGACAACCAGGTAGATCGCCCCCCCCCCCCCCCGCCCGCCGCTAAGCCCCCCCCCCCCTCCCTTCCTGCCCTGTTCCAGGTCGGGGAACATCGTGCTGCTGCAGTTCCTGGGCGGCCTGAAGCCCACCGAGGACCCCCTGGTGGAGGAGCTGGTGGTGAAGACCCTGAGGGCCAGTCCCGACCTCCTGGGACGCTTCTTCAGGGAGAGCCGCTACTCCTTCGCCCCGCGGGTCCAGAGCGCCTGGAGGGACAACGTCACGCTGGTCAAGAAGGTCAGCGAACGCCCGCTGCTTCTGTTGGGTTCCGTTTGGTTTTGGGGTCAAAGGGCATTGATTTCATTAAAAAAAAATTCAAGTTGAATTTCAGTTGTATTTTGGTTACTCATTCTATTTTATGAGGTTTTTATTTGTATGAAATGTTCATATTTGTATTAAATGTTAGATATTTAGCGATCGCTTCTCTCTTCCCTCCAGATCTACGAGGCCCAGCCGGAGATCGAGTCGGTGTTCCGGACGCGGGAGTTTGTCCCCGTCCCCCGCCTGGGCGCCATGATCCTGGTGACCTCTCTGCCCCCGGTCTGCACCAAGGCCTTCTTCACCGCCGGACTCACCGTAAGACGGCCGCCCTTCAGCACAACTTTATCGTCATAATGCGTGATGAACAACATGGCATCCATTCAGCCCAACTTTATTCTTATAATGCATAATAACAACATGGCTTGCATTTATATAGCGCTTTTATCCAAAGTGCTTTACAGTATTGCCTCACATTCACCCATTCATACACCGACGGCGGTGCCAACCATGCAAGGTAACAACCAACACGTCAGGAGCAGGTAGGGTTAGGTGGTGTCTTGCTCAGGGACACCTCCACACTTAGCTAGGAGGAGCAGGTAGGGTTAGGTGGTGTCTTGCTCAGGGACACCTCCACACTTAGCTAGGAGGAGCAGGTAGGGTTAGGTGGTGTCTTGCTCAGGGACACCTCCACACTTAGCTAGGAGGAGCAGGTAGGGTTAGGTGGTGTCTTGCTCAGGGACACCTCCACACTTAGCTAGGAGGAGCAGGTAGGGTTAGGTGGTGTCTTGCTCAGGGACACCTCCACACTTAGCTAGGAGGAGCAGGTAGGGTTAGGTGGTGTCTTGCTCAGGGACACCTCCACACTTAGCTAGGAGGCGGAGCCCGGGGATCGAACCAGCAACCTTCCTGTTGCTAGACAACCGCTCTGAACCTCCTGAGCTACTGCCACCCCTCCATATATTTGTTGATATTTATTTCTCTGTGCAGATCTCCAACGTGGTGGTGCAGCACACCACCCTGTCCATGATGTCCTTCGTCCTGCGCAAGGCCCAGAGGAACCTGGACTTCCTGTTGGACCAGGACATGTGGCGGAGCTCCGAGGTCTACAGCCTGGACGCCATGGAGCCCCTGGTCCAGCAGTACCGCGAGACCATCAGCAAGGTAGGCCCCTCATCATTCGCCCAGCCCCTCATAGGTGCACCTCCTCATCAGTGCAGCCCCTCATTGGTGCACCTCCTCATTGTGTAGCTCCTCATTGGTCCAGCTCCTCATTGGTGCAGCCCCTCATTGGTGCTGGATGCCTCGAGCCACTCTTGAGTCTGAATAAACGCTTGTAGGGGGAACTAAACTAAACGTCTTTCTCTCCGGCGGTCCAGGTTCTTCCCGACATGACGGCCATCGTGTCCAACTGGCAGTCGCTGTCCAAGAAGGAAGATCTGGAGCACAAGATCAGCGAGGAGCGAAAGGGAAAGAACACGAGGAGCACGGGGGAGAAACCGTCCACTGACACCCTCGGTAACTCACACACATCCACTGGCTTCATTAGCGTGTTATTATTGGCGTGTCTCTGTGACGCGGTGTAACAGCGCCCCCTGTCTGCCGCCGTGTGCGTTGTCCCTCCAGCTGCCGACTCGGCCGAGGTCATCGTGTTGAAGGCGCTGCTCCTGCAGGTGATGTGTCTCTACCAGAAGGTGGTGCCACACCTGGTCAGCCAGTGCAAGTTTGACTTCAGCAAGCTCTTCAGAGGTGTGTGTGTGTGTGTGTGTGTGTGTGTTTACAAACTTGAGGTCTATCATGGGAGACGTTTGACGGTGGATGTTTGACGTTATTTGTATTAAAAACAAGCCATTCAATTATATTCCTCCCCCCTTTGTCTCTCCTCTCTTCCTCTTCTCCCCTTCCTCTCCGTCCCCCTCCTTCTCCCCTCTTCCTCTCTCCCCCTCCTCTCTCCACATCCTCTGTTCTCCTCTCTCCCCCTCCTCTCTTCACTTCCCTCATGATTACATCACTATTGATGTGCTAAGTCACTACCACCTCATTATTACATCATAACTGATGTACTAAGTCACTACCACCTCATGATTACATCCTGACTGCTGAACTAGGTCGTTCCACAGTGGTTTCTAGGTCACCTTGAGCAGCAGCATCTTGGTGAGGCTCCTGAGCTGAGAGCTGCTGCTGCTCACCAGCATCCTGAGGAGCAGGAAGAGAACGGGCCTCTCCCCCGAGGAGCTCTCCGTCTCCCCCGCGTTCTGCGGGAGGGAGGAGGGAGGAGGAGGGAGAGGGAGGGAGGAGCAAGATAAGACGTACTTTATTAATCCCAGGTGTCAAATTCGGGTGTCTCAGCAGAAAGTGCAGGACAGTAGTTCTAAATTAAAAACTAAAACAAAAAAAGAACAAAACGACAAAAATATACAGAAGATATGCCTGTACACACAATCAGAGGAGTAGAAAAATAGAAATAAACGTACCATTACAGAGAGGTGATGGTGTGTGGAAGGAGGGATAGAACGGAGGGAGAGAGGGATAGATGAATAGATGGAGGGATAGATAGACAGAGAGGTGGGTGGATGAATGGATGGAGGGATAAATGGAGGAGGAGGAGATGGACTGGGTCAAGAGGGATGTGGATGGGAGAGTGGAAGGAGGTGGAGGTGGAGGTGGAGCTCACCTGTGGGCGGACCCAGGAGAACTTGGAGGAGGGGAGCTCCAGGGCCAGGTGCAGACCCTGGTGCTGGAGCAGGGGTGGCACGGCTCCTCTCTCCCCCTCCTCCGACACGATGCTGAGACCCTGGAGCCCCAGAAACAGCTGATATTGTTAACTCCTCCCCTTTGATTAGCATCCCTTCCCCTTATGGAACCAGAACACGGAAGGGCTCCGTCAGGGAAACTTAAGTATTGATTTTAAGTCATTTTTAGCTGATGCTTTTATATCTTTATTGAGGCCAATGGACCTGCATCATTTTGACTGCTGTATACTTGTGAGTGTGTATTGATGGCTGGTTTAAGTATTCAGGGCTCTCCTAAGTGTGTGTGTTGGTGCCCCCCCCGCCCACCCACACACACCCACACCCACCCACACCCACACACTCTAGACTCTAGACTCTTTTAATGTAAAGCGACCATGAAGGTTTGTTGGAAGGCGCTCAGATCTAGAACCGTGTGGCGATGGCCGGTGTCGAGGGGTCCGTACCGTCCGGCGGTGCCGTAGCTCGGGTCGTGGAAGCTGATGCCGTTCTTGCGCGAGCTGCAGACCTCCAGCAGGAAGCCGTGCACCAGGTCGCGCACCGCCGCCCTCGCCACCTGCTCCGCGCCCTCGCCCGCCTGGCCGGAGCGGGAACAAACAGGACATTAAAAGGACTCCTATTGTACCACCAGGCGTGATTAGCCATTCAGAGCGGTTTCAAAAAACAGTTGGAATGGCCCCATTGACATCAGTCATACCATGTCCATCTAGATGGGCACTCCCACTTGAAAAGGTGTCTTTTAAGTGATGCTTTGAATGAGGGTTTGGTGTTCCAGGGTGGGGTTAAGAAGGGGTGGAGAGTGGAGGGTGGAGGCTCACCGCGCTGTCGTCGTCCTCCTCCGTGCTGGCGTCCACGATGCCGTCCCAGCGGTACAGAGTCGCCAGGTCGGCCAGCAGCACCGCCGTGAAGAACCGGACCTTCTGGGTCTTAGTGACCGCCTTGTTCTTCACCACCTGGGAGACAGAGACAGAGGAACAGAGACAGACACACACACACACACACACAATAAGTCCAAAATGACAACAAGGGGCAGGGATGTAGCCGAACAGAAAGAAGAGAACGTGTGAAATTACCCGAGACTTGAGGGTGGACAGAATCAAACTGACGACGGACAGTCTGTCCTCACTGATCCCAGAGGTCAGGATCTCTGGCAGGAGCTCTGGAACACACAACACAAGCAACATGTCAACAACAACACAAACATCTAGACTAGAGAGACAGGATATACAACAACAGTGAATTACCTTTGACCTCCAGGATATGTCCCACGGTAGCCGGGTCCCCGGACACCAGGAAGGACACCGCAAACTGAACGTAGGCCATGCGTATGTCTGGTCGCCCCTGGCAACACAACATAAACAACAACAACATAAACAAATGGCAGAACCCGTGGTCAGAACCAGGCACATGGCTCTGGCGTAGTATTACACACGAGAATAGGGCATTTGGATTTAGATTACTGCATTATATGTTTATGATATTTATACATTTAGCAATTTCCTCAGACAATATTTGTTTTACATTGTGGGGAACGTAGTCGTCAGTTTATTTGAATTGCTCACCTTCTTGACCCTCCGGCGGGCCAGCCGGCCGAGGCCCTGGCTGAAGGTGAAGTGGGCGTAGACCTCGCGGGCCGACTCCGCCCCCTGGGACACCATGGAGGACAGCAGACACAGAGCGAGACGCACCAGCCTGAGAGAGAGAGAGAGAGAGAGAGAGAGAGAGAGAGAGTGAGAGAGAGAGAGAGAGACAGGCAGACATACTGTACGTTTTACAAGAGCTGATACACAGAAAAAAATCAAATATACATTTATAAACGAAATAACGACAAACGAAATTCTTGTGCAGAGGTTGCTAAAAAATATAACATAACAATAAAACAATAGAATAATAAATGTAAAATGTATAAGCCTAATAGAATAACAATAAGTAGATAGGGGAGGGAGTACGAAAAGTAAGAACTGCACGTGAATGTTGGAAAAGTACTTCTGTACATTTATATTGTTTCCTCAGTGTCCGATGTTTCAAACTGACCTCCTGCAGAAGGGGGCGGAGTCATATAGGTGATGCGCCAAGAGAAGTTAGATTCAGTCACATGTGGTACCTTAGGGCATTTTCCTTTGTTTTCATTTAAAAAATAATTCGGCAATATAAATAAACCTGTTTCATGCCAATAAAGCTATTCTGAATTGAATTAGGATACAAACAAACAATAACAAACAAAAATATAAATATAAAGATGGCAGACCATAATCAAAATGGAGCAAAAAAAGCCAAGAAAGGGAAGCAGGCAACAATACGAAAGTGGAAGAAATGGGAAAAGGCCAAATGTTGAACGTAAGAATCTCTGAGTCCAAACTTACTCCGGCGGTTCTCGGAGCGCAGGCGCCCCCTGGAGAACCTTCATGGAGCTGTCAGAGGTTTCTTCACCACGGTGTTCCCCGCCATGCTGAGGTGAGACAGGTCGCTGGCCGTCCTCAGCAGGATCATCTCCAGGCTCTGGAACACCAGCATCATCTGGGAGGACACCAGGGAGACAGAGGCCAGAGAGAGAGAGAGAGAGAGATCAGAGAGCGAGAGAGCGAGAGAGATCAGAGAGAGAGATCAGAGAGAGAGAGAGGCCAGAGAGAGAGAGAGAGAGGCCAGAGAGAGAGAGCTGATCAGATGATCAGAGAGAGATTCGAGTGGAGACCGAGTAGTCCACGCACCGCAAGATCACGAGAGAGAGAGATGAAGTAGAATTAGCATGAACATGAAAAAGAGAAATGGACGCAGGTTATTAATTGAAAAGATCCCAGTGAGAGAGACGATCCCCACGAGAAGAGTCCCAGCCTAGGAGAGAGATCAGAAGAGAGAGTCCAGAGAGAGATCAGAGAGAGTCCAGAGAGAGATCAGAGAGAGAGAGAGAGAGATCAGAGAGAGAGATGAGAAAGATCAGAGAGAGAGAGACCAGAGAGAGAGATCAGAGAGAGAGTCCAGAGAGAGAGAGAGTCCAGAGAGAGGGAGAGATCAGAGAGAGAGTCCAGAGAGAGAGAGAGATCAGAGGGAGAGATCAGAGAGAGATCAGAGGGAGAGATCAGAGAGAGAGAGGCCAGAGAGAGAGAGATCAGGGAAAGAGAGATCCGAGAAATTAGACCAGAGAGAGAGAGAGATCAGAGAGAGAGAGATCAGCAAGATCCCCTTGGTCTCTTCCTAGTTCCTAGTTCCTATGCCCTCACCTCCTTGTCCCCTGGCTTCTCGACGGCCAGCAGGTTGAAGATCTCGATGCACTCCATGGAGATCTTCATGTAGCCCTCGACCACGTCATACAGGTCAGGACACGGCAGCTTCTTGGCAAACGATATGAACGTCTCCAGAGCTGAGAGGCAACACAAGAAGCAGAAGATGGACTTAATATTCTAGTAGTAGTACATAGACAGACAGCCTGCAGAACAGACAGACAGACAGCCTACAGAACAGTCTGTCTGTCTGTCTGTCTGTCTGTCTGTCTGTCTGTCTGTCTGTCTGTCTGTCTGTCTGTCTGTCTGTCTGTCTGTCTGTCTGTCTGTACTGTCTGCCTGTCATGCTGTCTGTTCTGCAGGGTGCCTGTCTGTCTGCTCTGTAGGCTGTCTGCTCTGCAGGCTGTCTGTCTGTTCTGCAGGCTGTCTGTCTCTTCCTCAGGCTGGCTGCCTGTCTGTTCTGTAGGATGTCTGTTCTGCAGGCTGCCTGCCTGTCTGTTCTGCAGGCTGTCTGTTCTGCAGGCTGTCTGTTCTGTAGGATGTCTGTTCTGCAGGCTGCCTGCCTGTCTGTTCTGCAGGCTGTCTGTATGTTCTGCAGGCTGTCTGTCTGTTCTGCAGGCTGTCTGTCTGTTCTGTCAGGCTGTCTGTCTATGTGTCTGTCTGTCTGAGCTGTCTGTCTGTGTCCTGTCTA
>PIJE02000367.1:64737-74737 GCA_002895965.2 Coryphaenoides rupestris
GTGTTTGAGCTCCGGTCGTGCATCAAAACACAGGTGAACAGCGTAGAACAGACCGTCGTGGCGCACGGGGCCCAAGTAAAAGAGAGAGAGAGAGAGAGAGAGAGAGAGAGAGAGAGAGAGAGAGAGAGAGAGAGAGAGAGAGAGAGAGAGAGAGAGAGAGAGAGAGAGAGAGAGAGAGAGAGAGAGAGAGAGAGAGAGAGAGAGAGAGAGAGAAGGGAGAAAAAAGAGAGACAGAGAGAGAGAGATAGAGAGAGCAGGAGAGAGAGCGAGAGTGAGAGAGAGAGAGAGAGAGAGAGAAAGAGGAATAGAAAGAAAGAGACAAAGAGAGAGCGAGAGAGCGAGAGAGAGAGAGACAGAGAGAACAAGCGAGAGAGACAGAGAGACAGAGAGAGAGAGAGAGGGAGAGTGACAGAGAGAGAGCAGCGTCCCAGCGGGGCGAGAGACACTGACTGGAGACACAGTGATGACTTTGAAGTGAGGAGGTAATTGACTCGGTGTGCTCATCATGCAGCTGCTCTTCATCGTCACCTCCTCCTCCTCCTCCTCCTCCTCCTCATCATCATCATTACTTCCTCCTCCTCTTCACCACTTCCTCCCCATCTTCACCACTTCCTCCTCCTCTTCATCACTCTTCATCACACACTACAGAGTTCTATCATCTCAGGCGTGCACAAACAGTCACATGTTAAGGCGCATTACATTGAATTATATTAATCAGAATCGTATAACAAACATATACTTAATGTGTATACAATATATATTAGTTAATTTGTGTGATAACATAATTAATGTATTCGTATTATAACATTATTGCATTAATATTATATTAATATGAATTCTACTGGGATTCTACTTGGATTTTATTAGCAAGGATCAGAAGTTTGTGAATGAATCCTATCCTGTCCTATTGCTACCACCATATCACAGTATAGTATACTTACTATACTTATATACTTACTATACTATACAGTAACAGTGCTATACTGTAAGTATAAGTAGGCATAGAGGACACGAGTGTTTACCGGTGGTAACAAATCTCCTCGTACTAATTGATGAGCTATTGCAAGCCGTTTCACAATTGACCATGTGACCACTGTCTAGTGACATCACAAGTGGGAATGTCCACCTAGATGTATGCTGACTAGATCAGTTCACCTGTCGGTAGGGTACAGTCCACTGGGTAAGGCTGGTAGACTGATCTAGTAATCATACATCGAGGTGGACAGCAGCGGAACCAGAACCAACCCAACAGACACGCGATCAGAGATTCTACACATGCTGCTGTAGTCAAACATCCAACATCAAACAAATGGGTTGGAGCTTCTGAATAATGGATCATAGTCTGGTGGTGGTGGTGGTGGTGGTGGTGGTGGTGGTGGTGGTGGAGATGGGTGTGTTGGTGGTGGTGGTGGTGGTGGTGATGGTGATGGTGGTGGTGGTGGTGCTGAGGTGTGTTCCTTGTCCTTGAAGTTGTTGGGCGTTGTGGAGCATCTCTCTTCACGCACGCACCTGCCTGTCATTTCCCAGCATGCCTTGCGTGGGAACGCGGTGAAACGATGTCACCGATACTATCGGTGGTTTCATATGTTAGCCACGCCCACTCCGAGGTGTTTGGCCAATGAGAAAAACGTTTCGGCTTCGGAGCAAACGGTTTGACGGCCGCCAACAACAGATTATCACGCAGCTGTCCGCCAGCATGTCGGATCAAGCCAGGGAAACTTTATGAGTGTGGCCTGCGAACACAGTTACAGTCTCAAAGGGGGCTTTACGGGCTCACATTATACAACAGCAGCCCCCGAACGTTAAGGGGGAACTCCTTAAACCCAGAGGGAGGGGAGGAGATCTTGAGAAGGAACCCAGAAGAGAGATCCCTCCTCCTTCCAGGGACGGTAGGAGAGTGATGGATGCTACAGCCTACATATAGAATGGTCGCATAAAACAAAAACAAACAAGAAACTGAAGCCAAAGTACAAAACTTTCTCCAAAGCAATCATGACTTTGTATGTCGGGTGCTTATCATTTATCCAAGCCTTCATACCGAGACACTGTCTTGTCAGAGTTGGGGAGACAGGCTTTGCAGCGGACTCCATCGGCCACCTGATTAAAGGGAACCATGCTCTGGATGAGAGGCCAGACGGGGGGGGGGGGGGGTTACCATGGTGAGGCTCCCTCTCCTCCGCCGGGAACGGTGGCCAGCGATTGGCTCCGTTAACGAGCCTGTTTGTTTGTTTGTTTGTTTGTTTGTTTTGTGGAACCCCATATTTCGGTTATTAAAATGCATTTTCCCGGCTGTGTGATTTCGTGGCATGCAGCAGTGTCAAGGAGTGGATGTTAAATAATGCAGTACGGCGATTAATAGGTGAGAGATGAAAGAAAGAACACGATGAAGTAACCAACAGAGAAAACACATCTTTATCTTTATAACGTCTGCGCTGTCCGTGTGTATTCGGTGAACAACGCGCTTTGAATTAAGGGTGTTAAAAAATAAGGTGCCAGACCGACATGGGTGCTTTGTATGCAGGATGTTTCTTTTACGATAATAATGGATTGCATTTATATAACGCTTTTATAATACACCGACCATGCAAGGTAACAACCAACACGTCAGGAGCAGGTAGGGTTAGGTGGTGTCTTGCTCAGGGACACCTCCACACTTAGCTAGGAGGAGCAGGTAGGGTTAGGTGGTGTCTTGCTCAGGGACACCTCCACACTTAGCTAGGAGGAGCAGGTAGGGTTAGGTGGTGTCTTGCTCAGGGACACCTCCACACTTAGCTAGGAGGAGCAGGTAGGGTTAGGTGGTGTCTTGCTCAGGGACACCTCCACACTTAGCTAGGAAGAGCAGGTAGGGTTAGGTGGTGTCTTGCTCAGGGACACCTCCACACTTAGCTAGGAGGAGCAGGTAGGGTTAGGTGGTGTCTTGCTCAGGGACACCTCCACACTTAGCTAGGAGGAGCAGGTAGGGTTAGGTGGTGTCTTGCTCAGGGACACCTCCACACTTAGCTAGGAGGAGCAGGTAGGGTTAGGTGGTGTCTTGCTCAGGGACACCTCCACACTTAGCTAGGAGGAGCAGGTAGGGTTAGGTGGTGTCTTGCTCAGGGACACCTCCACACTTAGCTAGGAGGAGCAGGTAGGGTTAGGTGGTGTCTTGCTCAGGGACACCTCCACACTTAGCTAGGCGGAGCAGGTAGGGTTAGGTGGTGTCTTGCTCAGGGACACCTCCACACTTAGCTAGGAGGAGCAGGTAGGGTTAGGTGGTGTCTTGCTCAGGGACACCTCCACACTTAGCTAGGAGGAGCAGGTAGGGTTAGGTGGTGTCTTGCTCAGGGACACCTCCACACTTAGCTAGGAGGAGCAGGTAGGGTTAGGTGGTGTCTTGCTCAGGGACACCTCCACACTTAGCTAGGAGGAGCAGGTAGGGTTAGGTGGTGTCTTGCTCAGGGACACCTCCACACTTAGCTAGGAGGAGCAGGTAGGGTTAGGTGGTGTCTTGCTCAGGGACACCTCCACACTTAGCTAGGAGGAGCAGGTAGGGTTAGGTGGTGTCTTGCTCAGGGACACCTCCACACTTAGCTAGGAGGAGCAGGTAGGGTTAGGTGGTGTCTTGCTCAGGGACACCTCCACACTTAGCTAGGAGGAGCAGGTAGGGTTAGGTGGTGTCTTGCTCAGGGACACCTCCACACTTAGCTAGGCGGAGCCCGGGGGATCGAACCAGCAACCAGCAAATATCATCACACCGGTGATCGTTACAGTCTGCTAAAACCCCCCACCCTCTCTCCCCCTTCCCTCCCCATCCCTCCCCCATTGTTTCCATAAGACCTTTTTTGGGGGTTCTACTCCTTTCTGTTCTGTGTGTGTGTGATATGTGAGCTGCTGGAATGACGCTTCTGGTGATCGCACAGCTGTGCAACATCTCTGCATCCCCACCCTCACCTCCCCCTATCCCTCACCCTCACCCCCTCACCCTCACCCCCTCACCCTCACCCGTATCCGACATGCTCTCCCACAAACACAACACACTCCTCACCGGAAAGGAAAACAGAAAATAAAATCACATTCGGAAATGAGCACACACACACACACACACACACACACACACACAGATTAATCAAACACGATATGCGGCGCGATGACAAGATTAAAAAACGGGAAATATTTCATGATTACGCAAACATGAGCAGATTAGCAGATTATCATAAACCTGAATTCTCCATTTATAGATACTAAACACGTTATCTCATCGTATCTCTGGAGACGTGTGATGAAAACTGGGAGCGGAGACTGTAAGCTCTCTCTCTCTCTCTCTCTCTCTCTCTCTCTCTCTCTCTCTCTCTCTCTCTCTCTCTCTCTCTGTCTCTCTGTCTCTCTCTCTCTCTCTCTCTCTCTGATAGCTCCGGAGATGAGCAAGCCTCTTTGCGTAGCTGCAGAGAGTAAAGTTGGATTAAAACGGTCGGCCTAATTACACGAGGCACGACGGCGCCAGCAACACCAGCAAACTCAATATTATTACACAATTATAAAACTATAAAATAGGTCCCTGAGCCATCAGCTCAGAGAGCAGATGATAATGAGGTGTATTTATGTAGTTAGATAATTCATTTGATTTATTTATGATTTTGGATTCAAATGTTTGGCAGGAAAGAAGCTTTTGATTACATTTTGCAGAGCGTGCGAGGTAGAGGAGAGAGAGAGAGAGACAGAGAGAGAGACAGAGAGAGAGAGAGACAGAGAGAGAGAGAATAGAAAGAAAATAGAAGAGTAAAGTCTGATTAAAATGTGGCCTAATTAACACGAGCGCTACCACACTCGCTAAGTGAGGACGTTACAGAAGCACGCTGCTTTGCGTAGAAGCCGAGGAAGGTCGCCCACCGCCGTGAGTCTCAGAACTCTAATTGAGAGAGTGTGCAGAAACATGGTGCGGCGCATTACCGGACTTACGCTTCAGAATGAAGAGAGTGACGCTCATGGGAAGATGTGGAAGTGAACCTTGCGGGTTTTTCCAATTTCCAACGCCTGGACATCAAAACAGCAAAAAAACGCATTTTGGGCTGAGAAAGCAGAAGGAGTGCGAGAGTGTCGTTGTCTCCATGGTTACGACATCAAACACCGGGCACCCAACTTAGTGATATTTTTAACGCTGGCTGTTTGTGTTAAATGAGCCACACAATGGGAGGTGATGATGTATATACTAACCCTAACCCAGAATATATAATGAAAGAAAAACATAGACATTACAGTACATAAGCGAAAAGGACATAATTTAGCATTTTTGTCTTATTATATATCCTATTATGCATAATAAGCACATGCATGTGAAGCGTGCGGTCGCACGGTTCCTGTAGGGGCGCTCCGTCAGTGGAGTGGCAACGTTAGCGGCTGCCGCTCGCTGTCGTCTCCCAGAGGAGGAGGAGCTCCGCGGAGGCCGCCCGGCACAGTGAAGTCGTTCTGTCGACTCCGTAAAGGACATTAAGTTTTTTTCTGCGCTCGGCCTCAAGCCTACGATACGCTGCGAAAATACCTCGCGGGCGGCGCGCTGTAATGGCGGGGTGAGCGTCGGGGGTGTTAGCGAGACGGGCCGGCGGTCGCGGCGGTCACCTCGGGCCGAGCTACGCCCGACTCAATTAGACAGCAGCATGATGAGGAAAATATTATTTATTTGTATTATTACATGACGGCCGTGGTGTGTGGCAGCAGGGTTCTGTCTGTGGGGGCAAGACCTTGTGGCTGACCACACCACACCAACACACACACACACACACCGACACATGTATGCACACATCACACCACACACAATATTACACACACACAGAACGGATACACTACACGACACAAGGGATACAATGTGTACACACACACCCCAACAGCACACACACCACACCCACAACACACACACCAGACCATGTGGGTCCAATGTGGATTTGGAGACAGGAAGTGACAGACGAGCCAAGTGCCCGCTGGCCCAGGCCCGCCCTGCCCAGGCCCCGCCCTGACGAGGCCCTGGTCGTGATACCCAACCAGCTAAAACATGGAGGGCGCTAGTGGTACCCAACCAGCAGGGCGCTAGCGGTACCCAACCAGCAGGGCGCTAGTGGTACCCAACCAGCAGGGCGCTAGTGGTACCCAACCAGCAGGGCGCTAGCGGTACCCAACCAGCAGGGCGCTAGTGGTACCCAACCAGCAGGGCGCTAGTGGTACCCAACCAGCAGGGCGCTAGTGGTACCCAACCAGCAGGGCGCTAGTGGTACCCAACCAGCAGGGCGCTAGTGGTACCCAACCAGCAGGGCGCTAGTGGTACCCAACCAGCAGGGCGCTAGTGGTACCCAACCAGCAGGGCGCTAGCGATGGCAGCTCAATGGGGAAGATCTCAGATCTCTGCTCTATGCAGACGATGTTGTTCTCTTCACCTGTAAAGTAAAGTCAGGATTAAGCAGAATCACCATCCTCTTACCAGCAGATGTGTTCTCTACTGTATTCTACTGAATTATACTGAATTATACTGTACTGTATTCTACTGTATTCTACTGTACTCTACTGTATTCTACTGTACTGTATTCTACTGTATTCTACTGTACTGTATCAGTAGCGTTGTTAGCTCCAGTGCGTTCACCGCGCCAGTGGTGACCACAGCAGAAAAACACACACATCTGTGATGGTTTGTGTACTTCCTCTGGCTGTTAGTCAGACCTCTGCACATCAAAACACACACACAACCACACACACCACACACACACACACACGCACACACCACACACACACACACACACCACACACACACACACACACACCACACACACACAACACACACACACACACACACCACACACACACACACACACACACACACACACACACACACACACACACACACACACACACACACACACACACACACACACACACACACACACACACACACACACACACACACACACACCAACCTCGCCTGACACGCGGCCCCATCGGCAACATCTGGAAGCGCTTGGATCCAGCTGTGGTTGCCGTGCCCACACCCCTGGTAACCATGACGATGCAGACAACTGGAACACACGAGGCGAAGCGGCGTCTCGTTTCAATCAAACTTTATTTATTAACGTCAGCGCGATTCGTGCAAACAATACAAAGTCCGACAGAGATGGGACAGATAGGACAGGAAAGACACAGAGAGACAGCTAGAGAGAGAGACAGAGAGAGAGAGAGAGAGAGAGAGAGAGAGAGAGGAGAGAGAGAGAGAGAGAGAGAGAGAGAGAGAGAGAGAGAGTTAGAAAGACAGAGAGAGAGCTGGAGAGGTAGATAGATAGATAGATAGATGAATACAGACAGACAGATCCACAGATAGATAGATAGACAGACAGACAGTCAGACAGACAGCCCACAATCAAGAAAGTTTGGTCACCTCTGCCCTGACCCCTGCCTGCTCCTCACAGCTGCTCTGCACTCCGAAAACAAACCAACCAATCGGAGGGCCGGACACGGCCGGCTCCGTTGGCAACAAGAACGGCCAACGGCACACGATGTCAGGAGGATGAGAAGAGGGGGCGACTGGGAGATTCGGACGGTTTGGACGGAGGAGGTGGATAATTGCATCGTAGAATCTTCACGTGTGTGACCCTGTGACCCTGCGTGTGACCCGGCCTCCTGTACAGTGTAGGACCGTCGACCCTAACCCCCGCGCGCCCCCCTACGGCGAGGCAAGACGCGATGTTTGATGGTCAAGACCGAAGTCGTTTAGTGAGTGGACCGTCGAAGTCAGTCAGCCCCCGACTTTAGAAAACAGCCTCGACGCCGACTCACCGTCCGCCCCCTCCGGCGCCGGCGGCTCGGAGCCCACTCCACGGTGGGATGGGAGACGGCCGCTCAGTCCGATCGTCGAGTGGCGTGGGCGGTCGTATTTTATCTCCGTTCCTCGGCGCAACTTGAGCTAATTGCACAATGTTCCACTTGTGGAGCTGGAGTGTAGCGGTGAATAAACACTACGGGGTGTGTTAGTAGTGGAAGCCCTCTCCACGCTCACCGATCTGTCCCCGTTCTGGTGACAGATCTGCCGGGCCCACCGGAGCAGTCGGGGATCCGCAACTCCCGCTCGCTCGAAACTCCTCGGCGCCGGAGTAAATATTACCACTAATCCTCCGCCGCTCCACTCGAATGCAGGTTTACAGAACTCCCTGTGCTCTCTTCACATTTTGTATTTTATGGTTTGTTTTTTGGCACAAATCTGTGACGCTGTGAGTCTCCGCTGAGGTGTTTACACTGCGGCGCTCCGGGGGGGGCGGGGCTATAGCATCACGCTGTCTCTCTCCTGTCTGACTTCCATTTGTCTGCTTTTTATCTGATTCTATCTTTGTGTTGTGGTATTAATTAATGTATTATTAACGAGGGGTGTTTTGATCTGATTGTCTTTGTGTTGAGATATTAATAAATGTGTGTGTAAATGTATGTGTGTGTGTGTGTGTGTGTGTGTGAGTGTGTGTGTGTGCATGTGTGTGTGTGTGTGTGTGTGTGTGTGTGTGTGTGTGTGTGTGTGTGTGTGTGTGTGTGAGTGTGTGTGTGTGTGTGTGAGTGTGTGTGTGTGTGTGTGTGTGTGTGTGTGTGTGTGTGTGTGTGTGTGTGTGTGTGTGTGTGTGTGTGTGTGTGTGTGTGTGTGTGTGTGAGTATTAATATCGTCTCGACTGCCACATGCCTTCCAACTTTACAGAAGAGATGTTTGATCTCACCGGGAGCTGAAACAAAGTCTGAATGCATAATAGACACATTGATGTATTTATTAGTGTATATTTCTAGTAATATATATATATATATGTATATGTATATGTATATGTATCAGAATAATAAGTAGGCGAGCGCACTAAGCCTCTATTTACTCAGTATAAACACATTAGTGGTGTATTAACGGCCGTGAGCAGAATGAACCCGCGTCAGACGGTCAAACGAGAGAGAGAGGTGATGACGTCATTGGCCGCTGGGACGAGGACCGCCCTCCCTCCGCCCCCCCTCCCCCCCCCCCCCCCCCCCCACCGGAGGAGGGGTCACGGAGGGAGTAGCAGGGGTCAGCACATCGGATGCTCAGAGTTTGCTGGGGGACCCTCAGAGTAACCCCGTCTCCCCCATCTCGCTCTCTCTCTCTCTCTCTCTCTCTCTCTCTCTCTCTCTCTCTCCCTCTCTCTCTCTCTCTTCTGTTTAGTAAATAGAATGCTTTATGTTGTGCCATATGCATTGTGTCTCTCTTTCTTTTTCGTTCTCTCTCTCTCCATTTCTTTCTCCCTTCTCTCCTCTCTTGTCCTCTCTCTCTCTCTCTCTCTCTCTCCTCTCTCTCTCTCTCCTCTCTCTCCTCTTCCCTCTTTGCTCTCTCTCTCTCTCTCTCTCTCTCCCTCCCTCTCTCCCTCTCTCCTTCTCTCCCTCTCTCTCTCCCTCTCTCCCTCCCTCTTTCCCTCTCTTCTCTCTCCTCTCTTCTCTCCTCTCCACCACCACCACCCCTCCCTCTCTCCACGCTAACCTTTCCTCTTGTTAAACTCACATCCAGAGAACAGAACCACCGTGAAGCGCTGATGAGAAACTGTGCGTCTTTGTGTAAATATGACGCTGGCCCGCGGTCCTGACGTTCAGAGACTATGAAATCGGTCCAACCTATCGCCGCCATAACCACCAGCATGTGCGCCCGATTATAATCAAGCTCTTTGTGCGACTATTAAACCTACTTCCAGTTCACGCCGACTATATAACCTGAGACTATATTTTGTCAGAGCCGCGCATAAACCTGTGTGTACCCTCATAATTGACGCCGTAATCGCCTTTAATTGGACACACAGACGCTGTGGTTCTGATTAAAGCCTCATGGCGGAATCCTCGACGGATGTCTTAGCGATCCGAACGCCAGCGGGGATCGTTTGGTCGGGTCTGGCTCTGTGCGTGTGTGTGTGTGTGTGTGTGTGTGTGTGTGTGATGCTAAAGAGCCTGATGCAGATGTGAGGTGTGGATCGAATGCGACCAGACGTCCTCAACAGATCTG
>PIJE02000367.1:87237-92237 GCA_002895965.2 Coryphaenoides rupestris
ATAAGCCTCGACCTCGTGGCGTTGCCAGGACCGCCGGAAGGAATGGCGTGGTTCATGGAGAAGTCATGCTAGTGTTTCAACGTGCTTTAATACTCAGAATATCATTATGAGATAGAGAGATAAGGTCAACTTTATTGATCCCCGCGGGGGACAGCGTCACAGGAGCAGAATTACAGAAGAATGAAAGTCAGAAATATATACCGGACATAATTGATGATGGATTAAACTATATTTTGTTGTGGAATGCTTGATATCTGTATAAAGCAGAAGCCGGTGGAAGACTGAAGAGGAAATCGTTTTTAGGAGTTAGTCCCTATATGTACGTATATATAGTTTATGAACAAAACAAACAAAACAATCTAAATATATATAGATGATGTTGTCCAAATCTGTCCAGAGCACTCCTGATATATAGACTCACTCCTCACTTCTTCCCAAGGTTAGATGTTGGGTTATTTCCGTGCTCCAGCACCCCCGGGTGCAGACGGCCTTCACACTGACGAGGATTAATTTAAACAACCTTCCCGGATCGATCCTACGAACGCCAACATCTTCAAAAGACAATCTTGTCCCGAGCGGATGAATTTGGAAAGAGCTGTTCACACAAAAGAGGATTTCGATGAAGACGCGTTTGAAGGACAACGAGGAATTAAGTGAAGTGGTAAAGCGCTGAAGATGCACAGCATTTCAAAAACACTTCTGAAAACAGTAAACCGTTAAGAAACTAGATAACTAGATTTGGCGTCTGGCGACGTGTGGAGATGACATTACTGTTTAAGACCAGTTGATCACTGACCCCCCCCCCCCCATCCCCCAGTGGAAGGTGATTTTTCATCAAGTCTTTGACCCCCATGGGGGTCAAAGGGGGGAGGTCTCCGTACACCATCTCAGGGTATATGGGGACTGATTTCGGGCGGCGGCGTTAACGTCTTTAGAAGCATTGTCCTCCTCCACCTCCGCTCTCTCTCTCTCTCTCTCTCTCTCTCTCTCTCTCTCTCTCTCTCTCTCTCTCTCTCTCTCTCTGTGTGTGTCTCCTTTCTCCTTCTCTTCATCTCCTTGTGTCGCGTGAACAATTTAATTGTCCCGCAGAGGGATTCCCGGGACGCCGGCTGAATGGATCGCATTCCGGTGCCCCTCAGCCCAAAGCATTCCTGAGGGGAAACGTCAGCTCGCGCGAGGAGGCCGGCGGCCCCAACAATGATCCAGGAATGTTTGCAATTCGAGGCACGAGCAGCAGAGAGCCTTGATTAATGGCTCATTAATTAGCACAATAGATCAAGCGCCGCCGCGACGGATAGCTCCCAGATAGCCTTAGCGTTTAGCGCTCTCGTGTTTAACTCGTAGCCTCGACATTAGACGAGGTGCGTGACAGAAACTTTAACGATAAACAGATTGTTTAACAGTCGGGACAAACATTAAAACATTAGAAACAGTTTCCCGTCATGTTTTAAATGATTTGCATATCAACAACACACAGCTTTGGAGGCACATGTTGCTGTTACACAACGACACACACACAGATGGTTTCATATTCTCACGTCCATAAAGGTTCCCACTTCTCCCAGTTCCCACACACATCAGCGCTTCTCCGGCATCAACACATCGTTCTGAATCTCAGGAACACCGAGCAAACATCCAGCTTCTGTCAAACAAAGCATTTCTCGGCTGGTCCTGGTCAACAACCTGGTCCTGGTCAACAACCTGGTCCTGGTCAACAACCTGGTCCTGGTCAACAACCTGGTCCTGCACGACCATGGACAGACACGGCGATATATCACATGTTACTGTTAATATAACATTTAAATATAAATATCACATGTTAGTATCAATATAACATGTTACTGTTAATACAACATGTTACTATCAATATAACATGTTACTATCAATATAACATTGCATCGACTACTCGTCCATCTCTCAGTCACCACCATCCCTGGCGTCCGTCAGCACTCCTGCGGGAGCCGTGGGTTCCAGACTCCATGCAGGGGCCAAGCACACACGCACGCACGCACGCACGCACGCACGCACGCACGCACGCACGCACGCACGCACGCACGCACGCACGCACGCACGCACGCACGCACGCACGCACACACACACACACACACACACACACACACACACACACAGGAATATCAATGTGATTCCTTCTGCAGTCAACGTCCGTTTAAATATTGCATTATGACATGTGTCACTCGTGCACAGAGAATGTGATATGTAGATGTGTCCGTAGAATATAGAATATGAATTATAGATGCGTCTCACCTTGAGTCAGGGTCCCTCCAGCTGCTCTGTATTCGGTCCGGTCGTCCGATCGGGACCCGGCTCGGGACCCGGCTCGGGACCCGGCTCCGGACCCGGCTCGGGACCCGGCTCAGGACCCGGCTCACGCGGCGAGCAGGATTTCTGTTTCTGGTGACTCACATGGATTAATTGTTCTCAGCCTCACTTATACAGTAAGTCGCTTTGCATAAGATTGACTAAATAAATGACAAAATGTAAATGTTTATGGTCTTCATTAGATTATGGTCAGTTGATGGCTTATCATAATATATTGATGGTCTGGTCTGGATGACAACGTTGGTTTATAACACATTTTGCTCCCTTCCAATCACCAGAAGCCTACAGCGACAGAAACCATTAAACATGATGACTAGTATGGTAAATAGATTGCATTTATAAATCACTTTCATCCAGAGAGCTTTACAGTATCGCCTCACATTCACCCATTCATACACCGACGGCGGTGCCAACCATGCAAGGTAACAACCAACACGTCAGGAGCAGGTAGGGTTAGGTGGTGTCTTGCTCAGGGACACCTCCACACTTAGCTAGGGGAGCAGGTAGGGTTAGGTGGTGTCTTGCTCGAGGCACCTCCACACTTAGCTAGGGGAGGCAGCAGTAGGGTTAGGGTGGTGTCTTGCTCAGGGACACCTCCACACTTAGCTAGGAGGAGCAGGTAGGGTTAGGTGGTGTCTTGCTCAGGGACACCTCCACACTTAGCTAGGAGGAGCAGGTAGGGTTAGGTTGGGTGTCTGCTCAGGGACACCTCCACACTTAGCTAGGAGGAGCAGGTAGGGTTAGGTGGTGTCTGCGTCCAGGGACACCTCCCACACTTAGCTAGGAGGGGGCAGTAGGGGAGGGTGGGAGCGCCGGGATTGAACCAGCAACCTTCCTAGTTGCCAGACACCGCTCTTATACCTCCTGAACCCCACAGCTAAGAAACAAGGTAATGTGATGACTCTGTGTATACATACTTATTGGCAGGTATTGTATGACAGAAAGACAGACAGCGGTACTGAGGTACCTACTGAATACCCCGTGACCCATCTCCCTGCCGGTCTCCTCGAGGCCAAACAGGGTTATGCTAACCCAAGGTATTTATTCACAGACAAGAGACGGCCATCTTGTCTAAACAAAACTGGGGTCTGGCGGCGCTTTGAAGCCACACTGGCACCCGGCGAGCGACGGCTGCAGCAGCAAAAGCAAAAGCAAACAGTGATTTCCTCCCAGGCTCACGGTGGACTCTGACTCCGACTCCGACTCACGACTCACAACGCCGGCGAAATAATAACGTTGTTATCGGAACCCGACGGGGCCGGCGGCAGAGCGAAGGTGGGTCGGCTTCCGCAGGGGTCGGCGGGAGTCCCCCGGGGGGGGCGGAGGGGCAAGGTCACGGAGGAGATCCGTCCCTTTCATGTCGGCTCATGGCCCCCGCCGGCCGCACCGAGGCAGACATATTTGGATTTGCTAGCGGAGACGGAGCAAAATAAACATTTACTCAGAGATTATTCCCGACGCTTCATCTACTTGATCTTATTGTTGTGTTTTGGGCTAAGCCGCCCCGCCGCCCGGGGATGTGCTCCTTCTGAGGAGCGACGTTCCTCGGTTACCCGAGTGCGATAAAATGATATAATAAAGCAGATGATGTACGCGAATACAGAAGAGAGAGATGAAGTCAACAGGAGGAACATAATCTATTGCAAAGGCTAACTACAGCTCACCTGCCAGTACAGCTGGGTGGGTGGACTACAGCTCTCACCTGGCCCAGTTACAGTCTGGGTGGGGTGGGGACTACAGCCTCACCTGGCCTCAGTTACAGTCTGGGGGTGGGTGGGCTACAGCCTCACCTGGCCCAGTTACAGTCCTGGGGGGGGGGGGCTACAGCCTCACCTGGCCCAGTTACAGCCCTGGGGCCGGGTGGGACTACAGCCCTCAGCCTGGCCCAGTTACAGTCTGGGGCGGGTGGCGACTACAGCCTCACCTGGCCCAGTTACCAGTCTGGGGTGGACAGCCCACCTGGCCCCATTACAGTCTGGGCGTGGGGACTACAGCCTCACCTGGCCCAGTTAGAGTCTGGGGGGTGGGTGGGGCTACAGCCTCACCTGGCCCAGTTAGAGTCTGGGGTGGGTGGGGCTACAGCCTCACCTGGCCCAGTTAGAGTCTGGGGTGGGTGGGACTACAGCCTCACCTGGCCCAGTTAGAGTCTGGGGTGGGTGGGGCTACCAGCCTCACCTGGCCCAGTTACAGTCTGGGGTGGGTGGGACTACAGCCTCACCTGGCTCTCTATCGTGGGTGGACTACAGCTCCCCTGGGCCCGGGGGCGGGGGGGGGGGGGGGGGGGGGGTGCATTGGCTAATCAGTTGCACCACAGGTTAAGGTCAGCCACCAGCACACACTCAATGGAGTGCTGAGTGGGCTCGCAGGTACGTCTGCGTCTGTCATTTCACTGTACCTGCCACCCTTTACAATAAACATGTCATTTCTACTAGCGAGGCACAACACCCACTAGCACCCAGGGTGCAGCAGAACCCACCTGGGTGAGGGTGCATGGCAGCCTCCTCACAGTGGAGAGGTGAGGACAGAAACCGTCCAATCAGAGGCCGGCAGGGCGGCGGTCAGGCGGTCAGTCATGGGATTCTACACCAACAGGAAGTAGAACCATCACACAGGAAGTGATGTTTTTTAGATGGACCCGTGGATTGTTACACACACTAAAA
>PIJE02000367.1:94737-97237 GCA_002895965.2 Coryphaenoides rupestris
CTCTCTCTCTCCCGTCCATTAGGAGCTGCCCAGCGCCATGTTAGTGTTCGCTGTGTTCTTAATTCCCTTTTATTTGAAGCGGGCGCATCTGAAGCGGTCCTGCGGTCGCGTGTTCTGCGGCGATGTCCGGCTGCTCCGCGTGACGTCCGGACGCAGAACGTGTTCGCCGCCTCGCTTTACGCTGCGTTCCGTTAAAAGTGAAGCTGAACGCGTTTAGTCCGTCGTCCCCGGAGTCTGAGCGGGCGTGGGCAGAGCGGCGCTCCGGTTCCTGGTCCGGTCTCTACTTATCTCCGGTCAGGTTTCAGTAAAACAGCGAAAAAAACATCAAAACGTCTTAAAAATATGAACCCGGCCCGCATCTGTGTGACGAGGGCCGACTCGCCGACGCAGTGAAAGTAGGAGATTTCCGTGACATTACTCCGCAGATAAAGCACCTTGCCTCCAGACAGAGAGTAACGGTTAACAGTTATTCTTTACGCGCTATAAACCTAATTGATCGGGCGAGCGCCAACCACAGTCCTCCAGCAAGTGAAGACGCGACGCCGGTGAGTTTAAGGAGGATTTAAGGAGACACAATAATACTGTTCGCTTCTTCTTTCTGTTGTTTTGTAAAAAGTATGTTTTTCTGTACTTTTACTGCAGTAGTATTAGTAGTATTAGTAGTATTAGTAGTATTAGTAGTATTAGTATTAATAGGATGTACTGCAGTGTAACCAGCTGCTCTCCCTCCATGTGGTTCGAATCACGACTGCTTTCCCTGATTCCAGTAACTTCTCAATGTCTGATAAGGAACATAAATTATTATAACTCTCAGCATTCTGTGACTTTAAAGTTACATAAGAGGATTGATTCTGAGGTATTTGATGTCCACTTTGGATTACCTTTGGTCAAGTTTAGTTATTAGGTTAGAGATGGTTAGTTTAGGTGTTAGGGTAGAGATGGTTAGTTTTAAGGTGTTAGGTTAGAGATGGTTAGTTTAGGTGTTAGGTTAGTTAGAGATGGTTAGTTTAGGTGTTAGGTTAGAGATGGTTAGTTTAGGTGTTAGGTTAGAGATGGTTAGTTCAGGTGTTAGGTTAGAGATGGTTAGTTTAGGGTGTTAGAGTTAGAGATGGGTTAGTTTAGGCTGTTAGGTTAGCAGATGGTTTTAGTTTAGGTGGTAGGTTTAGAGACGGTTAGTTAGGTTGTTAGGTTAGAGATGGTTAGTTTAGAGTGTTAGGTAGAGACGGTTAAGTTTAGGTGTTAGGTTAGAGACGTGTTAGTTTAGGTGTTAGGTTTAGAGACGGTTAGTTTTAGGTGTTAGGTTAGAGATGGTTAGTTTTAGGTGTTAGGTTAGAGACGGTTAGTTAGGTGTATAGGTTAGAGATGATTAGTTTAAGGTTGGTTAGGTTAGAGATGGTTAGTTTAGGTGTTAGGTATGTTAAGAGATGGTTAGATTAGGTTGTTTAGGTTAGTAGATTGGTTTAGTTTAAGGTGTTTAAGACGGTTAGTTTAGGTGTTAGGTTAGAGATGGTTAGTTTAGGTGTTAGGTTAGAGATGGTTAGTTTAGGTGTTAGGTTAGAGATGGTTAGTTTAGGTGTTAGGTTAGAGATGGTTAGTTTAGGTGTTAGGTTAGAGATGGTTAGTTTAGGTGTTAGGTTAGAGATGGTTAGTTTAGGTGTTAGGTTAGAGATGGTTAGTTTAGGTGTTAGGTTAGAGACGGTTAGTTTAGGTGTTAGGTTAGAGATGGTTAGTTTAGGTGTTAGGTTAGAGATGGTTAGTTTAGGTGTTAGGGTAGAGATGGTTAGTTTAGGTGTTAGGTTAGAGATGGTTAGTTTAGGTGTTAGGTTAGAGATGGTTAGTTTAGGTGTTAGGTTAGAGATGGTTAGTTTAGGTGTTAGGTTAGAGATGGTTAGTTTAGGTGTTAGGTTAGAGATGGTTAGTTTAGGTGTTAGGTTAGAGATGGTTAGTTTAGGTGTTAGGTTAGAGATGGTTAGTTTAGGTGTTAGGTTAGAGATGGTTAGTTTAGGTGTTAGGTTAGAGATGGTTAGTTTAGGTGTTAGGTTAGAGATGGTTAGTTTAGGTGTTAGGTTAGAGATGGTTAGTTTAGGTGTTAGGTTAGAGATGGTTAGTTTAGGTGTTAGGTTAGAGATGGTTAGTTTAGGTGTTAGGTTAGAGATGGTTAGTTTAGGTGTTATGTTAGAGATGGTTAGTTTAGGTGTTAGGTTAGAGATGGTTAGTTTAGGTGTTAGGTTAGAGATGGTTAGTTTAGGTGTTAGGTTAGAGATTGGTTAGTTTAGGTGTTAGGTTAGGAGATGGTAGTTAGGTGTTTAGCGGTTAGAGAATGGTTAGTTTTACGCTGTTTAGGTTAGAGATGGTTAGGTCTTACGGTGTTAGGTTTAGAGATGGTTAGTTTAGGTGTTAGGTTAGAGATGGTTAGTTTAGGTGTTAGGTTAGAGATGGTTAGTTTAGCGTGTTAGGTTAGAGATGGTTAGTTTAGGTTGTTTAGGTGTTACTGGTTGAG
>PIJE02000367.1:104737-122281 GCA_002895965.2 Coryphaenoides rupestris
CTCTCCGAGTCCAGGGACCTCGCGCAAAAATCACACTCGCCCCTCCCTCCTCTCTCTCTCTCTCTCTCTCTCTCTCTCCCTCTCTCTCTCTCTCTCTCTCCTCTCTCTCTCTCTCCTCCCTCTCTCTCTCTCTCTCTCTCTCCTGCCTCCCTCTCTCTCTCTCTCTCCTCTCCCTCTCTCTCTCTCCTACCCATCCATCACTCCCAGCCTCACGTGGGAGTGTGTGGCTGGGAGGTATTGTTGCCCAAGACGTGGGCATTCAGACACGACATATCTGCTGAACACGAGATGGATCGGGGCTCGTTTCTTCCTCAACAATGCTGATGATGATGAGGAGTAACTGCCCCCCAACCCCCCAACCACCCCCCCCCCCACCCTCTCCTTTATTCAAACATCAGATTTTCATTTGGGTAACAGATGAATTGATTTAGGCCCTCAACACAAATAACTTTGCGGTGGCTTTTATATGTTATTCATCTCGCGTTTTCGGAACAATTTTCCATCGCGTATCACGATCACGTTGGAGTGAATTATTCAGACTAACGTCTACAAACGGAACGCAGCGCTGGTAAATGATGCAATCATAATGGAGACGGCCCCCCGATTCACGGCAGGATTTCCCCTCTTACTTTCAGTTCAATAAATACCATTCGGTTGAGAGGAGGGTGAAGTAACCCTTTGGTAACTCGTCAAAGTTGACGTAATGACGCACGGCGGTTGAAGTTATTATAGTTCCGGTGGCTGTACAACTGCAGCTCTATCTTATAGCGCTACAGTCCCCTCCCAGCATGCCTTGCTGCAATTCCTTGACCTGAAATACACCGAACTCCTACCCTAATCCCAGGTCTGGTCGCTAATACCCAAACTTAGCCCCTTTCAAACGCTCGACTTAAACCCAACCACCTTTAACCTAATACTTAAATCTAACCCCTTTCAAAACAGGAAACCAAACCATCGTTTTCCAAACTCATGACGCATATCTCATCTCAAACCATCTCGGGAATCACTAATACATTGCTAGCGTACAATATCTCCAACCTAATACTGAAACATTTCTGACCTAAAACCATAACACAACCCTTTTCTAACTTTAGATCGAAGCATAACCATTCATATTCAAATCCTACTCCGAACCGTTCCAGATGCATCATGGGACAGAACCTGTCCTCCATAGTTCTTCCCTCTTTCTGGCACATTTTAATTCACCTTCCCAGACCAACACGTGAACTCTAAGCCTAACCCTAACCCTCTCACCCTGAACCCTAACCCTAACCCTCTCACCCTGAACCCTAACCCTAACTCTAACTGAAGCATCGTACTCTGGATGTGTTGGGTTCGAACGCCGGGCCACCCTCGCACCTCAGCCAATTAGAATCCCTCGCTCCAGAGATCCTTCTCATCGTCCTCCGCAGGAATCCTAACATGGCTACCGATCTGCTGCTGCTGCTGCTGCTGGCGGCATATCTAATACGCTGACCTCTGACCTGCAGCTCCGTAGCTGTCCGCTGTCAAAACATTCTGCGCGCCGCTTCGCCCGAAACTCGACACCCGGGAGTTTGGTGCGACGCGGAGGACGGCACCCAATCACATGGTGTCCTCTTCAAAGGGCCCAGAGGTGTGTGTGTGTGTGTGTGTGTGTGTGTGTGTGTGTGTGTGTGTGTGTGTGCGCGCGCACGTGTGTTTTTGATGGACAACAACGTCTCACAAAGCTGAGCTGCTGATCCGGGTGATTTCTGCTGCTGCCGCCATTTCCCTGGGAACGCCGTGACCCCCGGAGCGTCCTCCAATAGTTGCCGCTCTCCGCTCTCCATGGGAATGTGCGGCGATAGGCTGGCAGCTCACCCGGGCCTCTCTGTGTGAGATGGCTTCCTCTCCGGAACGCTCTGCATGTCGATACCATCATGCTGTCTCTGTCCCGTCCTGTCTCAGCACCATGCAGGCGGGCTGTCCTGTCTGTCTGTCTGTCTGTCTGTCCACCACTCAGACATGGGAGCTGTTCTGCTGGTCATTCCCACCCCCCCCCACCGGTCCTCCTCCCATGATGCATTGCCTTCTATTTCCCTTAACCCTTCACTCAACTAACTAACCATCCCTTAATACTTACTTCATCATCTAAACCGCTAAACGCTAACTTCCCGAAACGTAACCATCAATAATGCCCCTCCTGGTACCTGGTCCTAATGCACGGCGTGTCTCCTGGTACCTGGTCCTAATGCACGGCGTGTCTCCTGGTACCTGGTCCTAATGCACGGTGTGTGTCTCCTGGTACCTGGTCCTAATGCACGGTGTGTGTCTCCTGGTACCTGGTCCTAATGCACGGCGTGTGTCTCCTGGTACCTGGTCCTAATGCACGGTGTGTCTCCTGGTACCTGGTCCTAATGCACGGTGTGTGTCTCCTGGTACCTGGTCCTAATGCACGGTGTGTGTCTCCTGGTACCTGGTCCTAATGCACGGTGTGTGTCTCCTGGTACCTGGTCCTAATGCACGGTGTGTCTCCTGGTACCTGGTCCTAATGCACGGCGTGTCTCCTGGTACCTGGTCCTAATGCACGGTGTGTCTCCTGGTACCTGGTCCTAATGCACGGTGTGTCTCCTGGTACCTGGTCCTAATGCACGGCGTGTGTCTCCTGGTACCTGGTCCTAATGCACGGTGTGTCTCCTGGTACCTGGTCCTAATGCACGGTGTGTGTCTCCTGGTACCTGGTCCTAATGCACGGTGTGTGTCTCCTGGTACCTGGTCCTAATGCACGGTGTGTGTCTCCTGGTACCTGGTCCTAATGCACGGCGTGTGTCTCCTGGTACCTGGTCCTAATGCACGGTGTGTCTCCTGGTACCTGGTCCTAATGCACGGTGTGTGTCTCCTGGTACCTGGTCCTAATGCACGGTGTGTGTCTCCTGGTTCTCTGGTCTTCGTGGGTCTTCTGCGTCTCGTTGGCTGGTCTCGCTGCTCCGAGTGACAGCCTGGCCCGGTGCTCCCCGGAGCTTTTATTGGACATGAGTGGAATCACGACATGGAATGTGAAAGCCATTTTCAGGCTCTGTGATGGTATTTATCAAACCAGTCACTGGAATTTATTTTGGACCGAGGTAAAGGGCTGCTTTTGGAAGGACACGTATTTTCTTAGCGAGGGCCCTGATAGCAGTGGCGGGTCCCCAAGGACGTGGGCCTGGACCGAGCGAGACCCTTGTTATTGAAACGCTTTATGAACACAATGCTCAGGAGAAGCCAAGTGTTGTTTTGATGCGGTTTTGGAGAACGTCGTACGTCCCGGGTCTGCGCTCTGTGAGAACCTCTCTAATCAACCGATAATAAGGATAAAATAATCGCCGTGTTTCATGTTTGACGGCGGCGATCAAAGCTCCGCGCGTAAATCGGAGGTTCTCTTGGCGGCGTCGCCGTGGCGATGGATGTTTTGGCGAGCGCAAAACCCTGGCCGCCGGGTCGTGGTTTTAACGTACAGCGCGTTCGGGAAGTTTAGCGGCCGACGCCGAGGAAACTTCCCGTCAACAAATGGCCGACGTATTACGTACGATTAGCGGCGACCGTGCGTCGTGTAGAACGCAGAGCCCCGGCGGAGTCCAAGAGTTAACTACACGTCTTCTTAAGTCATTATGTAACGCGCCGCCGGAGAGCGAGACAGAGAACACACACTAGCTAGTCAGCAGCGAGCGGCTCTGCCAGCGACCGGAGCTGCGTAGCATCCAGTAATTCCCGTAAAGAATGCTGGATGATCTTGAGCCGAATTCAAACACTGGATTCATTCTGCATGTAAATCCTGCGAGCTCTCCCTGCTTCCCTCCTTCCCTCCTCGTGGAGTTCAGGAGGTTCCCCGGGAAACTAGGTCGCCGTCTTTAGATCGCCGCTAACGACCGCACGCACTAGCTTACACGAGGTGTCAAGCGCACAGCTATTTCAATTTGGACGGCGTTTAAAAATAAACACGTCTTTAAAGTCTTAACTTTGGATCTTTTTTTCTTCCCCCGGCGTTCCACTTTGTCCCGGCCAAGCGTTTCCTGAAAGGACGCGAGCAGCGCGTGGGGACAGACGTGAAAGCGTCCCGTAGTAAGAATAATAAAAAATAATAATATTGTTTCCCTGGCTGGCCGATCGCCGGGTGAGTTGTGCTCGGCGGAGGCCTGACTCGTGCGATTCCCGCTCGTCGTGAGTCACCGCGACGGGGGGAACGAGCGCCGAGTGTAAACACAGACTCCGGTGATCGGCGATTAGCGGCGGACCACCGCGTCACGTTAGCGTCATCCTGTCCCCTCAAACTCGTCCTGGCTCATCCTGGACCAGCGGTGATGGAGGAGGAGGAGGAGGAGGAGTAGGAGGAGGAGGAGGAGGAGCGGAACGGATTGTTGCTGCCTGACCGATTAATAACCACATCCTCCTCCTCACGTCTGCGTTCTCTCCCGGCGAAGTCTTGTTGTGTCGCAACACCGTGGAGGTCCACACACACACACACACACACACACACACACACACACACACACACACACACACACACACACACACACACACACACACACACACACACGCACACACACACACACACCTGGACCACCAGCGGAGCCTTTGGCCCCCCTAGAGTTAGTTACCCCTGTCAACAACAGGATGGAAGTAGTTTGCTGCAGCTGAGACTTTGTTCTTTTAACAGTCTCGTAATGACCTTCACTCCACACAGAATCGGTGTGTGTGTGTGTGTGTGTGTGTGTGTGTGTGTGTGTGTGTGTGTGTGTGTGTGTGTGTGTGTGTGTGTGTGTGTGTGTGTGTGTGTGTGTGTGTGTGTGTGTGTGTGTGTGTTGGCATGCACGTGTGCATGAATGTCTGCGACAACAGACGCATGCGTGCATGTACAGTATGTGTCCATTCGCATGTGTGTTTTCTCTCTCTCTCTCTCTCTCTCTCTCTCTCTCTCTCTCCCTCTCTCTCTCTCTCTCTCTCTCTCCCTCTCTCTCTCTCTCTCTCTCTCTCTCTCTCTCTCTCTCTCTCTCTCTCTCTCTCTCTCTCTCTCTCTCTCTCTCTCTCTCTCTCTCTCTCTCTCCTCTCCTCTTCTCTCTCTCTCCCCTCTCTCTCTCTCTCTCTCTCGTCTCTCCTCTCTCTCTCTCTCTCCCTCTCTCTCCTCTCTCTCTCTCTCTCTCTCTCTCTCCCCCCCTCTCTCCTGTCTTTGTACTGGCTAACCTGGCATAGAGTAATTAGCCTAGCGGTTCTGCTACATCCATTAGCCCTCTCCGCGGCGGCTGCTGCTGCTGCTGCTCCCAGCGGCCCCACTGACCAGCTCCGTACTTCACTTGTGGCACTGGAACAAAGAGTCCAGCCTTGAGAACCTCCCCTTTGTTCCTCGCAGGAGAAAGACACGTTTCACAAGACAAGCAAACCAACCAATCCGTTTGCCTTCCTCTGCTCTCAAAGTAGTGCAACTGCAGTATACCTCACCACAGCTAGTACTAGTACTGTATGTGCATACTATGTGTAGAAGGAGTACACACACAGAGAGAGAGAGAGAGAGAGAGAGAGAGAGAGAGAGAGAGAGAGAGAGAGAGAGAGAGAGAGAGAGAGAGAGAGAGAGAGAGAGAGAGAGAGAGAGAGAGAGAGAGAGAGAGAGAGAGAGAGAGAGAGAGAGAGAGATGTAGAGAGAGGTGTAGACAGAGAGAGGGAGAGAGAGGTAGAGAGAGAGAGAGAGAGAGAGAGAGAGAGAGAGAGAGAGAGAGAGAACCTCTTTCCAATTAACATCGGTTAAGTTCTGCAAATGTCAATCGTGTCTCCCTCGCTCCGACGTTTAAACGGAGAAGACTCCTCTCTCCCCTCGGCTGGTGGAACCGGAGCCAAGCGGCGACTGGGTAAAGTTAGCGTCTTCGGTGTTGCGGTTCCACAGAGTCCTGGCAGACTGGAATTAGCTCTGGAAGCCACGGCAGCGATGGCCGACGTCCAGCGGCCCTCAATTACCATGCAGCCGAGCCAGAGAGCGCGAGGTAGACAGCATGGAGCCCCGCGCTCGCTGCTACGCTAACGCTGCCGCTGCCCTGCCACAGCTCCCTTCACTCTGTTGTCGCCTCACACGGTGTCACCAGCACCACCCAGGTGGTGGACGACCACCACCACCTAAACCCTGGAGAAAGACCGCCTCTGCCACCAGTGCCACCACCCTGAATACACACACACACACACACACACACACACACACACACACACACAGTACCACCTCCACCCTTTAAACGGCAAACACCAACTCCTCCACCCTCCAAAAACCACCTCCTCCACCCACCAATAGGCACACTAACCGTCCGGGAGATAGACCACCTAAACCCTGGAGAAAGACCTCCACCAGTGCTGCCACCACCCTAAACACACACACACACACACACAGTACCACCTCCACCCTTTAAACACCAAACACCACCCCCACCCCCTCCCAGTATGTATTACTTACTGCATTTCTTTGACGACTAAAAGTTGAATTGGGTAATTTTAATTTGTTTTTTCCGACCAGGCGTGTCGACGCTAACTGGCGTCTCCTCGTTTACCTCTGATCCGATTTCCCCCGACACGACCGTACACAAATGGAATCAAGTCCTCCGCTCTAATGAATTAGACACCAAAGTGTCTCTGGTGCCAGACTCTGCGCTGCGGTTGAGGATGATTTGGCAGATCGTGACAATCCTGGCTAACAGATCCCACATTGCTCCACATGTCCTCCAAATACTAAATTACAGATTGTCTGCCATGGATTGTCTCCAGTGCCAGACCAAAGCAATGTCTATTGTTTCAGCCTCGTAACCCAAACACTGCCTCTTGTTTTGAGATCTGCACATGAACATACATACATGTTTGTCTGACACCCAAGCCTCAGACTAACAGCTCTTGTGGATTGATTGAAATGCATTCTGGGTCGCGATTCGACGTGTCGGGAAACGGAGTCTATCTGTCAATCGCTCCGGGGGGAAAAAGGAGCCCGGGAAGTTGGAGAAGACCTTCTTAATCATTATTCCACTCGGGTCGTGCAGCGGTTCCATCACCAGCTCACCGCCGAGGGAAAGTGGAAAGTGGAAACCTTTATCACTGTAATCGCAATTGAAGTGCGGGCCCTTTGAGACGGCTCCGCCGCGGGAGAACGCCGAGCCCCCGTGGTTCTGATGTTAGTCCAGTTAGCGGAGGGGCCCCGCGAGCGCTCGTGCCAACGGAGACGCTGGTGTTGAGGCGCCAGGTGAACGAGACGCTGGAAAATGTAATTCTCAAGGTGTGCTGCGAGGTGCACTGTGGCTGGCGAGGACAGAGCCCAGCAACATATGGAAAAGCTTTAAGAGCCTTTTAACGTATTTTTCTTACCATAACTCAGCCGTCGTACACAGAAATTAAACACTGTCTCTCTGTCTCTCTGTTGTTGTCAGGGTTTAGAATACACTCAGCACTTTTTACATTTTCTTTTTTTTATTCCATTTGTGTTTCCTTTAAGGTTCCAAACGGAGGAGCCAGTGTGAACACCGTGGCCAAGGGGTTTGGAGGAAGTCTTACAATGAACCCGTTGCACCGCTGTGGTCCTCGCTGGAGCAGGATGCCGCTGCTGCTCATGGTCTCCGTGGCTCTGGAGCTGCTGGCCGTGCACCCGGCTCCCGTCCTCGGCGCCCTGGAGCTCCAGCTGGACGAGGAGCAGCCGGCGGGCACCGTCGTGGGGGACATCAGCGCCGGGCTGCCCGCCGGCGTCACCGCCGCGCTCTACTTCATCTCGGACCACGAGGGCACCGGCGTGGGCACCGACCTGGACATCGACGAGAGCACGGGCGTCATCAAGACGGCCCGGGTGCTGGACCGGGAGCTGCGCGACCGATACCACTTCATCGCGGTCACCATGACCGGCGTCACGGTGGAGGTGACCATCCGGGTGAACGACATCAACGACCACGGCCCCGTGTTCCCCAAGAAGCGCGCCGCGTTCGGTATTCCCGAGCAGACGGCCATCGGCACCAAGTTCCCGCTGGACCCGGCGGCGGACGCCGACGGAGGCCTGCTGAGCACGCAGGGATACCTCATCAAGGACGGGAACATCGGCCAGGCCTTCACGCTGGAGACGAGAAGGGGCAGCAACGAGGTCCTCTACCTCGACTTGGTGGTCAACGCCATTCTGGACCGGGAGAAGAGGTCCACCTACACTCTATCCCTGGAGGCGTTTGACGGAGGCTCCCCTAAGAGGGCGGACCAGATGACCCTGGACATCACCGTACAGGACATCAACGACAACGCCCCCGTGTTCAACCAGAGCCGCTACCACGCCATCATCTCCGAGAACCTGCCACCAGAGAGCAACATCCTGCAGGTGTTCGCCACTGACGCCGACCAGGGCGACAACGGCCTGGTGCTGTACGAGATCAACCGGCGGCAGAGCGACCCGGACCGCTACTTCGTCATCGACCGCCACTCGGGCGTGATCACCCTCAACCAGCCACTGGACTTTGAGATGAGGAGGGTCCACGAGTTGGTGGTCCAAGCACAGGACAACGCCAGCCAGCCGGAGGTCACCAACGCCTTCGTCACCATCCACGTGCGGGACTACAACGACAACCAGCCCACCATGACCATCATCTTCCTCAGCGAGGACGGCTCCCCGCGCATCTCTGAGGGCGCGCAGCCGGGCCAGTACGTGGCGCGGATCTCGGTGACCGACCCCGACTACGGCGAGTACGCCAACGTCAACGTGTCCCTGGAGGGCGGGGACGGCAAATTTGCCCTGACCACCAAGGACAACATCATCTACCTGATCTGCGTGGACCAGATCCTGGACCGCGAGGAGCGGGACATGTACGAGCTGAGGGTGATGGCCACCGACTCCGGCACGCCGCCTCTCCGCGCCGAGTCCTCCTTCGTCATCCAGGTGGTGGACGTCAACGACAACCCGCCGCTGTTCGACCAGCCGGTGTACCGGCAGGTCATCCCCGAGGTGGTGTTCCCGGGGAGCTTCGTGCTGCAGGTGACCGCCCGGGACAAGGACCAGGGGCCCAACGGGGACGTGACCTACAGCCTCCTGCGGGACGGGCAGACCCAGTGGGACTGGTTCAGCATCGACGCGGAGACGGGCATCATCACCACGCTGTCGCAGCTGGATTACGAGAAGGACCCGGCGCCCAGCATCAGGGTGGTGGCCACGGACGGAGGGAGACCCCCGCTGTCCTCCACGGCGGTGGTGAACGTCGTGCTGCAGGATATGAACGACAACGAGCCCGTGTTCGGGAGCAGCTTCTACAACGTTTCCATCAAAGAGAACACGCCGGCGGGAACGTGCATACTTGAGGTAAGACGGTTTGGAAGTGGGGGCTGTTATTACTGTAAATACACGAATTTATTGGCTTTACGAATTCACTCGGGTAAACCCATTACTCACATCCCATAAGAGTTCGGATTCATCTCCTGGAAATGGCAAATGATTCTGGTCTCTGGAAATGTTTTCACACGCAAGTGGAAAGAGCAACACTTTTACACTTTCTGGTTTGCAATGTGTCCGACATGTCTTCAGAAAACAATGTAACACGACGCTAAGAAACTGCCAGAGTCTGGCAGTGTGTGTGTGTGTGTGTGTGGTGTGTGTGGTGTGTGTGTGCTGTGTGTGTGTGTGTGTGTGTGTGTGTGGTCTCACAAACACTTGAGCTGTGAGGTGTTGAAGTGATCTAGATTGATTCAGACAGTGTCTCTCTGAGATTTCATAGACGTGTATTTATATAAAACTCTGTATATATATATATATATATCTACAGTATATAGTTTTATTTTTGTTGTATATATTTCTTTCATCTCTGATTATCTTTCGCGCGACCCTGGAGGCAGTTGGCCGAGGTTTATCGGGAGTTTGTTTTTCGGTCTTTGCCCGTTGCTACGGTAACCACTTCAGCTACTTTCAATCACCTGCCGTCCGTCCGTCCGTCCGTCCGATCCACTTAGAGGGAGACGGACAACTGACTCCCCGAGTCTAATGGGAACGGAACGGTTGAACCCTCGTCTGACGCAAACAGGACGACGGAGACGAGGACGATGTGGAGTCCGTGTCCTTCGGCCCGTAATAGACCGCCTAATAGACATCAAGTGTTTTGTTCCGTACCGCATAAATACCTGCGGCATGGAGTGAGACACTTGATGTCTATTTCAAACGACTATAAAAAGGCTATATTTTGAAGGCAGTGTTGTTGGGTTAAGGTTGAGGGGACCTGTTGTGTCTCCCAGACAGGGTTCTGGTTGTGTCTCAGAGACGGGGCTGTCCTGTTGTGTCTCAGAGACGGGGCTGTCCTGTTGTGTCTCAGAGACGGGGCTGTCCTGTTGTGTCTCACACAGAGAAGGTTCCTGTTCTGCCTCACAGACAGAGATGTCCTGTTGTGTCTCATAGACATGAGTCCTGCTCTGTCCCCTGCATCTGTCCACAGAGGCAGTGTGTTAGCGGCGGTGCAGGTGTGTAGGTGTGTGCAGGTGTGTGTGTACGGTCGGTGTTGTGGGTGTGTGTCGGTGTGTGTTGTAGGTGTGTGCGTGTCTGCGGGTGTGTGCGGGTGTGTGTAGGTGTGTGCGGGTGTGTGCGGGTGTGTGTAGGTCTTGTGCGGGTGTGTGTAGTGTTGTGTAGGTGTGTGCGGGTGTGTGTAGGTGTGTGTGTAGGTGTGTGCGGGGTGTGTGTCGGTGTGTGTGTGGGTGTGCGTGTCTGTCGGGTGTGTGTAGGTGTGTGTGGGTGTGTGCGGGTGTGTGTAGGTGTGTGTAGGTGTGTGTGTAGGTGTGTGTAGGTGTGTGTGTAGGTGTGTGTGTAGGTGTGTGTGTGGGTGTGTGTCGGTGTGTGCGTAGGTGTGTGTCGGTGTGTGTAGGTGTGTGTGTAGGTGTGTGTGTAGGGTGTGTGTAGGTGTGTGCGGTGTGTGTCGGTGTGTGTGTAGGTGTGTGTGGGGGTGTGTGTAGGTGTGTGTGCGGGTGTGTGTAGGTGTGTGTAGGTGTGTGTGGGTGTGTGCGTAGGTGTGTGTAGGTGTGTGTGTAGGTGTGCCTGTGCTTGTTGTGGTCGCTTCACCTGCAGCCTTCTGGGCCGGCGTGATCTCCTCGTTGGCTGTCCTCCCCTTCACCTCCCCGCCGGTTTCCAAGGAAACGCAGCCCAGGGTGAAGTCCTCCGTCAGCCGCGCCACAAAGCGTTTTCTCTCATGCGCTCGGGCAGAGAGACATCGGGTGATTTATGTGAGGAAATATGTCACTTCATTCAACAAAAGACAACTTAATGAGGCCGGCTGAGCGTGAGAACGAGTCTCATACACGACAAGAGAGGTATTAAAGTTCGGACAAATAGCAGCTGCCCTAAAGAGTCTCGCTTTGTCCAAACCTTGTTTGCTCAAGTTTGGATTTTCAAGTTTAGATTTCTTTTTTTTTGTCCGGATGAAAAAAAAAAAGGGAGGAGGGAGAGGTTGTTTGTTACGGGTTTCTGTTTGCGTTGCGTCAGCGCCGCCGTCGAGAGGTTTTTTCCGTTTTTTTTTTTTTATTACAAAGGCTCATAAAGCGTCTGTTCCACGGGTGTCTGCAGCGCGACTTCAAGGGCCGGGCCGGTGGACCCCTGCCCCGTTGGACCCCTGCCCCGTTGGACCCCTGCCCCGTTGGACCCCTGCCCCGTTGGACAGGCTCTTGGCTGCGGCGTCGGCCTTGAGGACGAAGGATGGGGTGGGGGTGGTGGTGGTTGTGGTGTGGTGGTGGTGGGGTGGGGGGGGGGACTGAGTGCTGGGATGCAGAATTGCAGATCCCCCCGTTGGTCTTGGCGCGCACGTCAAAATCTAGAAGCTCAGCAGTTGTGCTGTTGGGAGGTCCTCCAATTATAAATCAGAGACAGCACAAGGACGACGAGAAGAATGGAAGATGTTCACGAAAGGACTGTGGATTTTGGAAGACGCACGAGGAACCAATGAATGACACTCAAGTCCGCCCAGCCCCCCACCGCTCCCAGAAAAAGCCCCTTACAAGATCACAGTTTCTCAAACCCTCCTCCCCGGTCATCCTTTCCGTTCTGCGTCGAAGGCCGCGCCGTAAAATAAACATCTGACATCTATAAGTTACGGACCAACGAGGCCCCCGTCCCCCGTCCCCCCCCCCCCCGTCCCCCCGCCCCCCCCCGCCCCCCGTCCCCGCCCCGCTCATCTGTCCGAGGTCTCGCCGTCGTTTTGCCTGCTGACGCAACGACTACCTGCCTGCTGCTGCTGCTGCTGCCTGCTGCTGCTGCGAGCGGCGCCTTCCGACCGTGACCGGCTTCATCAGGGGAGGGGAGCGCGTCCAAATATGGCGACGCACTTCAAAGTTCCTCCCGTGGTTTCTCCCCCGAAACCAGAGCCTCCTCTCTCTCTCTCTCTCTCTCTTCTCGGCGAGAGAGAGAGAGAGAGAGAGAGAGAGAGAGAGGGGTCTTGGCGCGACCACGTGAGAACAGATCTCTCCTCGTTGCCGGTGCCAGCTCCCCTTCTAAACATGTCAACAAGTCAACTGAAGTCTGACTTTTTCCCTCTCTCTCTCTCTCTCTCTCTCTCTCTCTCTCTCTCTCTCTCTCTCTCTCTCTCTCTCTCTCTCTCAGTGTGTGTGTGTTCATGTGAACCTCCCTCGGCCCTGTCCCCTTTCCCTCCACCAGCTTGCTGTCCAAGAAGCCCTTTACAATATGAGCATTGTGATCCGCGACTCTTGTGATCTCGCTTTGCTTCGCTTTGCTTTCCTTCCCGTGTCGCAGCGGCGCAGCGGTTCGTGATTACCGCTTCGGAGAAACGAGCTATAATCAGGTGTGGGGATGGGGGGGGCTGGCTGGGGGGGGGGGGGGGGAGGAGCGTCGCGTAAAATAAGTCGTAAACGCATTGTGGCGCAATTAATCTCGAAATTTGATAGGCGAGATGCAGAGCGAGAAATGAGGAAATATCGTTTAGCGGGCAGATTTACGCGCGGCTTCCGAGCGAGGCTGTACAGCCCAGCGCCGGGCGTTACGTACGTTTTATAGCCCATTACAAACGATCCCTTTTTATGGTGAAAATCAGATTTTATGATCTCGCGGGACAACGTTGCCATATTAATGAGCTGTGTGAGTGACCCGTTCGCATCGCGTCCATTTCCTCGACCGGGACTCCATCGTGGGACAGAAATGGCCGCCCGTTTTCCCGCCACTTTTCACCTCCTGGGAAGAGAGCGAGGGCCCACATCCCAACATGGCCGAAAACAAAGCGGCTACCGCTGCGACTATCCAGGCGGTATGTGTACACGTGGGAAGGCCTGCGCTGACACGGCTGGTAAACGACGCTGCGCCGGCCAACCCAAGCACTGCGCTCATAATTAATATCATGATTGATTAGCAACACAAACACAGTGATGGCGACAGATGAATTGCACCATTTCTCAGCGAAAATAAAAAAAAGGGCAGAACTGGATTACTGGGGTTACAGCGTCTGGCGTTTTTTTTCTTTTACAGAAACCGAACCGTTGACTTTCCCGATTGTGTTCCGTTGGTCTTCGTGCCCCCGTGGCACCGGACTCAGAATCGGCCCTCTGTCTCCGCTCGGTCGGTTCCCCCGAGGGGCCAGAGAGGGGTTTCACGAAGGGGGTAATAAGACCCCAACAGGCGCCGGGGTCGAGGCGGAGGTGACAGGAGTAGCGACGGCGGTGCGAGGGCTTCCCCGTCTGTATTTACGTCTCCTCCGGCGCCCTTATCTGATCCCGCTTCGGCCCTCGTTAGCCGCCCGTGAGGTTTCAGGGGCCCCTGGGCACCCGGGCCTCGCGTGGCCCCGCGACGGCTCCTAGTGAGAACAGAATCCGTCGATTGTGAGCGACACGACACGGACCGCCGTCAGGTCGACGGAGGGAACGCTGGTTGCTTCAGTTTCCTCGCATCCACTCAAACACTCGAGAGTTTTTTTCATGCTGTGGTTTGTGCGTCTCGGTCAGACTTCCTCTCCTGCTACCGAGCCTATTACTACCCTGGAGCTTTGTAACAAAGTCCTCTGAAAGCTGATCATGTAGATTTATGGGCAGCAGCGGAGAGCGGTTGTCTGGCAACGGGAGGGTTGCTGGTTCGATCCCCGAGCTCCACCTAGCTAAGTGTGGAGGTGTCCCTGAGCAAGACACCACCTAACCCTACCTGCTCCTCCCCCTAGCTAAGTGTGGAGGTGTCCCTGAGCAAGACACCACCTAACCCTACCTGCTCCTCCTCCTAGCTAAGTGTGGAGGTGTCCCTGAGCAAGACACCACCTAACCCTACCTGCTCCTCCTAGCTAAGTGTGGAGGTGTCCCTGAGCAAGACACCACCTAACCCTACCTGCTCCTCCTAGCTAAGTGTGGAGGTGTCCCTGAGCAAGACACCACCTAACCCCTACCTGCTCCCTCCTAGCTAAGTGTGGAGGGTGTCCCTGAGCAAGACACCACCTAACCCTACCTGCTCCTCCTCCTAGCTAAGTGTGGAGGTGTCCCTGAGCAAGACACCACCTAACCCTACCTGCTCCTCCTAGCTAAGTGTGGAGGTGTCCCTGAGCAAGACACCACCTAACCCTACCTGCTCCTCCTAGCTAAGTGTGGAGGTGTCCCTGAGCAAGACACCACCTAACCCTACCTGCTCCTCCTCCTAGCTAAGTCTATTTTGGATGATAGCAACGCAACAAACGCAGTCTTATCAATGAGTGGTGAATGGTTTCCCCTCCATTTCTTGCGCTGGATGTTGGATGAATGGAGAAGTACAGTAACGGAGCGCTACGTTCGCTGTGTTAAAGGACTGAGTAGTAACCCGACTGCCAAGAAACATCTCCTCTCTGAGCCATTGGCAAAGTGCGAAGTGTGCGATTTCATTTAGATTTTTCCTGGAAGATCTGGTCTTGTCTCTCGGCCTTCAGCGGGGTTTTCTTGGGTGACGTCTCATTCATTTATTTATTATTTCGAAAGAAAGACAATGTTGGAAAGAGAAAGACTCGTGGGAGACCGTTAAGGTGGCCTTCCGGCGTACAGAGAGACAGCCTGAAGCCCAGATAAAGAGACGGAAGCTTTCGTAAAAAATTGGAGACTCTCTGAAACTCTCAAAGTCTCGTCTGCGTCCTCCTCTCCTCCCTCCACGTTAAGTTGCACCAGACTCAGGGTCACCGTGAACCGGCCTGCTGTGGCTTTATCTGTTAACGGCCTCTCTCAAACCGACCAAGACACCGCATACGCCCCCCACCCTCCGTCTGCCCAAAGGCATGCTGGGTATCTGGACTCAAAAAAACATTGTGAAGTTTACTCCTCCTCCACCACCTCCTCCTCCTCACGGTACCCGTAACGGGTACCTGAAAACGGCGGAGAGTTTGTCGCCGCCTGTGAGGAGGTCCCCCCGCCCCATTTTCCTCCCCCCCCCCAAGGTGCGATCATATCCATCACTTCCTCGTCCACAGAAACCGCTTCCCGCTCTCCCTGCCTGTCTTTGGCGTTTCGTTTTGATTGAAAGTGGTTCATGCGTCATCCTCTTCCTCCTTTCGTCGCACCTTTCGGACGCTAACGCAGAGGGCGCCCGCCGTCTCCTGCGTCGTCGACCCGCCGACCGGCGTCCTCAACGCGCGCGTTACTGCGGCGAGGGACACGAACGAAGAAGGTGCGGCGGAAAAAAAACGACGGGTGACTGAAACGCGAATCCAAATGTGCTGTACATCCCCGTATATATTTAGCGGGAGATGTACATCTGGAAAACAATGCGGACGTCTCGAAGCGGAACACTGCTGAGACGGCTGTTTGCTGTTTACTCCTCGACTGCCACCACTTCGGCTTCCAATTTCGGCGTTTGCGTATTTTTACACACGAACCGTATAATCAATCCTGGACAGACGCTTCATTCTGGCGAGAGTGACAAACACAACGTTCACTTTGTCAGTTTTAATGTCAGCCTGCGCCGTCTGCTCCTGGGGAAGTTGGCTTCAAACTGTCTCTCTGCCTCTCCCCCTCCCCCTCTCTCTCTCCCTCTCCCCCTCCCCCTCTCTCTCTCTCTTCTCTCTCTTCTTTCTCCCCTCTCTCTCTCTCTCTCTCCTCTCCCCCGAACCCCTCTCTCCCTCTTCCCTCCACTCTCAACCATTCTCTCTCCTCTCTCACCCCTCTTCTCTCTCCTCTCTCTGTCTCTCTCCACCCTCTTCCTCCTCCTCCTCCTACTCTCACCCTCTCCTCTCTCTCTTCCCTTCTCCCTCTCTCACACTTCATATCCTCTCTCACCCCCACCTCTCTCTCTCTCTTACCCCCATCCTCTCTCTCTCCTCTGCCTCCTCCCTCCTCCTCCTCATGCCTCCTCCTGCTTCCTCCCATCTCCTATCTCCTTCCTCGTTCCCTTACCATCCTGTCTCCTTCCTCGTTCCCTTCCCTCATCCTATCTCCTTCCTCGTTTCCTCACCTCCTGTCTCCTTTCCGCCCCCCCGTGCACTCCTCCTCCTCGTCCTGTTTTCCAGGGGAGAGACAACGAGAGAACAGAATGGAGAGAAGTACAGGAGAGAGAGAGAGAGAGAACCAGACGGGGGAGTAGATGGAGGGAGGTGACGGTAGAAGGGAGAGGAAGGAGGACAGGCAGGTGACCGCAGGACGCATCTGTTGACCGCCAGAGAGAGAGAGACAGAGAGAGAGAGAGAGAGAGAGAGACTGATCTACAGACGAGAAAGCTGAGAGAGAGACAAGCTGAGAGAGAGAGACAGGTCAAGACAAAGAGAGAGATGAGAGAGAGAGAGAGAGAGAAAGAGAGAGAGAGAGAGACGGATCTAACAAGAGAAAGAGAGAGAGAGAGAGAGAGAACTTGATCTACAGAGAGAAAGCTAGAGAGCCGAGAGCGGAGGCAGAAGAGACTGATCTACAGAGAGAAAGCTTAGAGAGAGAGAGAGAGAGCAGACTGGATCTACAAAGAACTAGAGAGAAGAAGCTAGAGAGAGAGAGAGAAGCAACAGAAGAGGAGAGAGGGAGAGAGACGAGCAGAGAAAGAACTGATCTACAGACGAGAAAACTAGAGAGCAGCAGAGAGACAGGCAGGAGAGAGGAGACAGGTCAACAGAGAGAGAGACAGGTCAACAGAGGAGGGACAAGCCAGAGAGAGAAGGACAGGTCAAACAGAGAGAGAACAGGTCAACAGACGAGCAGGACACAGAGTCAGAAGGAGAGACGGGACAGAGAGAGGGAGAGACAGGTCAACAGAGAGAGAGACAGCCAGAGAGAGACAGCCTGCAGACACGGTGCACCTGTGTGATGCTGTCTGTCTGGGCAATCTGTCCGCCAGCCTGCGGACCACCCAACACAGTTTACCGCTTAGCTGTTTAGCCGGTTAGCCGTTAGCTGTTAGCCGGCTGCGCTGCAGGAAAGAGACCCGGCCAGCGCCGCTCAGAGGCTAGTTGGCGGAGCTAACACCACAATGCGTAGCTGGCTACGGGCCGGAACCTAAAGGCTACCTGGCCTGACACACTGGCGGGTCAAACCGAAGGCTAGGCTGGCGCGGCTACGAGCTTAGCCGGCCAATGCTACCAACCTTCAGTCCAAGTCCCACCCAAAGTTTGCTGGCCCGGTGCTACTGAAGGCGCTAGAGGTTCAGCACTTCACACTCTGAACTGA
>PIJE02000367.1:136916-139416 GCA_002895965.2 Coryphaenoides rupestris
ACTGCTCCTGAACCGGCCCGATGTCGCCAGCGTGGCTGCAACTTGGTGGTGGGGAGGGTGGTGGTGGGAGGAGGGTGGTGGTGGTGGTGGTGGTGGAGGGATCTCTGAAGTCACGTGGCTAATCTCTCACGTTGTGCCACCCAAGCCACCCGCACAACCCCCACCCCCATCACCAGCCCTTTAAAACAGAAAGAGTTAGCACCATCGCGCTACGCTAACGAGAGCCATTCCTCTGGTAGTCGTTAGATCAGTAATCATTTACATTTACATTTAGGGCATTTGTCAGACGCTTTTATCCAAAGTGACTTACAAAGAGTACATTAGTTGAAGGAGAGACATCAATATATCACTGTGGTACATAAAGATAAGAATAGAGCAGGTTTACAGCATTCATAGTTACAAGGTTAATAGAACGAGTTTCATAATTGCTAGGTTGTCTGCATAAGAGCAGACGTGTCATTCTGAGAGCATTACCAACATCTAAGAACATACAATATGCTAAACAATGCTAAGTACTATTAATAATGCCAAGACGTACAAGTTTTTGTATGTTCGTGCACACACACACACACACACACACACACACACACACACACACACACACACACACACACACACACACACGCACAAGAACACACACACACACACACACACACACACGCAGACCCCAGCCTGTGGAAAAGAAACATGGGCAGCAGTGTGTATTAGTAGCTCGGAACGTATTGTGTGTGTGTGTGTGTGTGTGTGTGTGTGTGTGTGTGTGTGGGAAACTGAGTGAGTGAGTGAGTGAGCGAGGGAGGGAGGGAGTGTGAGAGTGTCTATGTGTGTGTGTGTGTGTGTGTGAGTGAGTGAGTGTGTGAGTGTGAATGCGTGTGAGTGAGTAAGTGTGTGTGAGTGTGTGTGTGGGTCTCTGTATGTGAGCAGCCAAATACACATTACTTTTAATGATTTCCATTCAACTGGGGGAGAGAGAGAGCGAGAGGGAGAGGGGGGAGAGAGGGGAGAGAGTGGGGGAGAGAGTGGGGGAGGGTTCCTGGGGTTCCCTTCACCACAGCGCCGTCGTGGTGTCTCTCCCCGGAGCCCCTGAGTCTGGCGGTGGGAGACCCCGTTGCGCTGATCTAACACAGTTGCTCTGCGGTCGCGCGTCCTCGCCGCCACTGAGGAGCCGACCTCTGACCCCCGAAAACCGGCGGTGGCGCTGTGCGCTGCGCTACCGCCGAGGCAGGGGTCACGGTGCCCCACGGCGAAAATAGAAGTCAAACAAATAGAAAAGACAACAGAGAGCACGGAGCGCGACGAGAGACTAAAAGTTCTCCCGACTTCATTTCCTGTTTCCCAGTTTGTCTGTTTTTGTGCCGCGGAGCCTCGGGGACTCGGTCGCTAGCTCGCTCGCTACCAGACAGACCCCACAATCCTTCTTCTTTTTGGCGCACCTGTCGAGTAGCTAACTCCAACGACCGAACGTTACGTCGTCCCTCTTCATCACCGTCACGTAAGCTCTCCGCCGACGAAAGGGAACGTCTACCGGGTCCCGATCCAGGCGACGCTATCGTACTTGTCCTCGGAGACTCCAGCTGAGCGAGGAGGCGGATTTGTCGGAAACTAAGTCATCGGGGAGCCGGTGAGGACGGTGGGGGGAGGGAGGCGAGGGGGGGGGGGGGGGGGGGGGGGAGGGGACGGTGGGGGAGGGAGGCGAGGGGGGGGGGGGATCAGACGACGAGCTGTGGCTTCGGTCGCTTCATCTGACGCTCACCGGGAAAATAAAGATATTCCGAGCGGCTCCCCTCCATCGTCTTCATGTCTGCGTATTACTCGGCTTACGGAATCCACGCGTTCCTGCCGGCGGTCGGGGAACCGCCCCGATTTGGTTCCTGTTTGGTTCTTCGTGAACAATAATTACGTTTTGTTAACATGTTGTTTCGATGTTTAGATGCTCGGATGTTTAGATGCTTCACACACATGACGCCACGCCCAGGCCCGGCGTCTCGCACATAAAACCCCAGGAAACGTACCCAAAAATAAAAGATCCCAAGTGGATGTGTTCCTCGCCGCTCTCCGGGAACGCCGGGAGGGAGCGTCTGATGTATGATGAACGGGAGGAAGAGGAGACGAAGCCTATGGTTATCTGACGCCACAGCGGGGCTCAGATGGAGGTGCTGCTCCGTCCGGGAGCACGGGGTTCAGTCTGCTCCTTGTTGTTGTTGTTGTTGTTGTTTTCCCTCCATCATCATCTCCATCCCATTATCTTATCCGAGGCGCGCGGCGGCCAACGGAGAGGCAGGATAAACGGTGTTAGATCCGCTTAGCGCCTCAGCAGCAGCGTTAGCGTTAGCGTTGTGGAGGACTAAGTAACACATGGAGTCTATCTATCTATCTATCTCTCTCTCTCTGTCTGTCTGTCTGTCTGTCTGTCTGTCTGTCTGTCTCTCTCTGTCTCTCTCTGTCTCTATCTAGCGTTCTGACTAAGTGGAGACACGAGGCCATCATGTTGTGATGTGGT
>PIJE02000367.1:141916-154416 GCA_002895965.2 Coryphaenoides rupestris
TGGAGTCTGGGTGGGCGGGGCTGCACACTTGGGGTGTATCTGCTAATCAATGCAGACAGGTGAACCCCGCCATCCCACACGCACTCAGCTGCAGAGCTTACAGGTGAACCCCGCCATCCCACACACACTCAGCTGCAGAGCTTACAGGTGAACCCCGCCATCCCACACACACTCAGCTGCAGAGCTTACAACGTGCTGTAACTATTACAGCTTCGTGAGGCAGTGCTGCGAGGACTCAGTGTGAATGATGACTCCTCCCGAGCTGAAACTCGCTGAGCTGGTGCTCATCTGATGCACTCAGAGCACCATGAAGACATGAAGCCCCCCCAACACTCTGTCTCTCTCTGGAGAGCCATGATAAGGCCTCAAGTTATCTGATTGGTCCAAACCAACAGCGGTTTGGACCAATCAGTGTCCTGTGAGGAACTCCAGGCATTTTTTGAAAGTATCTTCCCTTCTCCAAATGGTTTCAGAGGATGGCTTTCTGGTTCTGGTTTAACAAACCTTCAGCTTAAAAGAAAAGATTGTGATCAGCTTGACTGTACTGTGGCACAAGGAAAATGATCTCTGCTTTCTTCCATGATATATATATATATATTTATTTTTTTTAAGTTGACTTACTTACCTGTATATATTTAGTTCTTTATAAGTATATTTTTGAAACTCATATTTATACATTTGATTGCAATATTGCAGCTTTGTGTCCACATTTCTTTGTTCTAGAATATCTGCAATTGTACATTTGTAAATCAGATTTGTTTTGTTTTTATTTTTCTACCAATAAAGCTCTTTAAATTTAATTGAAATTTAATTGACAGCAGCAGCTCTCTAGCGCCCCTGCTGGTCAGTCTGAGACAGCAGCAGCTCTCTAGCGCCCCTGCTGGTCAGTCTGAGACAGCAGCAGCAGCTCTCTAGCGCCCCTGCTGGTCAGTCTGAGACAGCAGCAGCTCTCTAGCGCCCCTGCTGGTCAGTCTGAGACAGCAGCAGCTCTCTAGCGCCCCTGCTGGTCAGTCTGAGACAGCAGCAGCTCTCTAGCGCCCCTGCTGGTCAGTCTGAGACAGCAGCAGCTCTCTAGCGCCCCTGCTGGTCAGTCTGAGACAGCAGCAGCTCTCTAGCGCCCCTGCTGGTCAGTCTGAGACAGCAGCAGCTCTCTAGCGCCCCTGCTGGTCAGTCTGAGACAGCAGCAGCTCTCTAGCGCCCCTGCTGGTCAGTCTGAGACAGCAGCAGCTCTCTAGCGCCCCTGCTGGTCAGTCTGAGACAGCAGCTCTCAGTCTGATACAGCAGCAGCAGCTCTCTAGCGCCCCTGCTGGTCAGTCTGAGACAGCAGCAGCAGCTCTCTAGCGCCCCTGCTGGTCAGTCTGAGACAGCAGCAGCTCTCTAGCGCCCCTGCTGGTCAGTCTGAGACAGCAGCAGCAGCTCTCTAGCGCCCCTGCTGGTCAGTCTGAGACAGCAGCAGCTCTCTAGCGCCCCTGCTGGTCAGTCTGAGACAGCAGCAGTCTTTTATTCTAGATTCCTTTCATATCGTCATTTTTTTATTGGTGTGAATGCTGAGAAGCATTCACAACATATGTTATTCTACTTATTGGTGTGAATGCTGAGAAGCATTCACAACATATGTTATTCTACTTATTTATTGGTGTGAATGCTGAGAAGCATTCACAACATATGTTATTCTACTTATTGGTGTGAATGCTGAGAAGCATTCACAACATGTTATTCTACTTTTTTTATTATTATTATTCCACCCTGTTTTTTGCCGTGTATCTTCTCCCACAGTTTTCAACGTAGAAACTCCGTTCAAAGTTTCAAAGATTCAGCTTAATTACGACATAGGTGCTATATCTTTTCTTATTCATACCCTTCATACTTTCTGAAATATTGGGTCTTGCGGGGGCCTTTCGGCTGGACATTATCTTTTCTTATTCATACCCTTCATACTTTCTGAAATATTCAACGTTTTTCAGCAATTTTTCCCCATTGAAATGAATGGGGGTGAAAGTTTCAAAACCACTCATATTCAACCTCTTCCCATTCATTCATACATTCAGGTAGAAACTCCATTCAAACATTAAAACGTTCATGACACTTGGATGAATTCACACATGATTTCAAAATTTTCATAACATTCATACTTTTTACACAATTACAGTTCAAACTTAATTGATTTTTCAGCTCGTAATTCTCCTGAGTAATTCTCCACCCAACCCTGGGTGACCCGCGTGTGGGAGGACCACTAAACCAGGGGAGGTCCGGTCCCGGGCTGGAGGATGGACTTGTTGCGCAACAAGGGAACTCGCAGCAGTATTTTTACGCACAGGACTCCAGAGGTAGACTCCAGAGACTCAACAGGTCGACTCAACAGGTCCTCAGAATGAGTCGCCGTGTGGCTGTGATCGGAGCGGGGAGCTCGGGTCTGGTCTGCATCAAGACCTGCCTGGAGGAGGGCCTGGACCCGGTCTGCTTCGAGAGCAGCCACGACATCGGAGGTCTGTGGAGGTTTAAGGTAGGAGGGTGGAGGTCTGTGGAGGTAGGAGGGTGGAGGTCTCTGGAGGTTGGCGGTAGGAGGTCTGTGGAGGGTGGAGGTTATGGGAGATATTTACCAGTACATGCTCTTCCCAATATGCTGTGTGGAGAAATACAGAGAACAACCAGAGGGACACTCACTCACCCATGTTTACATTGAAGGCTCTTTGTGTATAACATGCAGATGATGATGAAGTATTCAATGCAGAAGCGCAGACTGAATGTCTGAATGAGACATTCAGTCAAACTAAACAAGGTACTCTGTTCCTGGACTCTATCACGGTATCTGTAAAAGGGTTTAGAATGTATAGAATAATGATGTAACATGTAGACTGTGTTTAAAAGACAGAGCTAGAGGAAGGTGGGGAGTCTTCTCTGCAGATTCGACTCAGGCTTTGTGTTACTATTGGCAGTAATAATAAAGTCTTTAACTTTCAAACTTCGGTCTTCCTGATCTCTCTCTTACTATTGTCAAAGTATTGGTAAATCCACGACAAGGTCTGTGGAGGTTGGAGGGTGGAGGTCTGTGGAGGTTTAAGGTAGGAGGTCTGTGGAGGTTTAAGGTAGGAGGGTGGAGGTCTGTGGAGGGTCGAAGGTGGAGGTCTGTGGAGTTGGTGGTGGTGGTGAGTGTGATGATGCTGATGATGATGATGATGACGAGACTGATGATGGTGAGGGTGGTGGTGAGTGTGATGATGCTGATGCTGATGAGGGTGATGAGGGTGGTGGTGATGGTGTTGGTGGGCTGGTCTGCAGGAGAACCCGGAGCCAGACAGGGCCAGCATCTACCACTCTGTGATCATCAAACACCTCCAAGGAGATGATGAAGCTACAGCGACTTCCCCATCCCTGCTGAGTTCCCCAACTACATGCACCACTCGCTCATCATTGAGTACTTCCGCGCCTACGCTGAGCACTTCCAGCTCACCAAGCACATCCGCTTCCAGGTGACGAGACCTTCTCCTGGGGCATGGGGTCCGGGACTAGCTGGAGGTCAGCAGACCTAGAACACACTTTACAACTGATGTGTGTTTTACTGTCTGTCTGGATGTCTGTCTACCTGTGCGTCTCAGACCAGGGTGCTGCAGGTGAAGCCGAGAGCTGACTTCTCCCAGTCTGGGCCAGTGGGACGTGGAGACGGAGAGCAGCGAGGGGAACCGTCAGAAGCACATCTTTGATGCGGTAATGGTCTGCATCGGCCACCACTGCCAGCCCAACCTCCCACTGCACGACTTTCCCAGGTATGGCAGAGTAACAGTACACGATTCAAGGATCTTTATTTTATTCTTTATACTTTATTTATTCTTTGTATCAATGGGGTCAGTGGCTTCAGGCAGAGAATCAAACCACAAAATGTTAGAAACTGGAAAATAAAAGTCTTGTCTTCAGTCAGACAGACCTCGGGACTGCAGGGTCATGTACTGCGTGTATGCAGTGTACTAGTAACAGTGATAATCACAACATGCTCTTCAGACATTGGTTTCCAGCAGAACCAGAGCACACAATCAGAGTGAACAGAGATAGTGTTTGGACATGGATCCCCAGCCTGTCTGTAACTCACGTTAATGAGTGACCAGTCAGTCATTCAGCAGGCCTGTTTACTGGTCAAAGCGGTTTATGGGTTGATCGTGTTTTACAGAGCAGGTGGCAAATGCGGATATCGCTTGAGTGTGTGTGCAGATGTAGTGTGCACTAGGGCTTGCACAGAAAAGTCGACTAACCGACGCGTCGACGTCACTACCACAAGTCGTTGACCACGTGATTTCACACTAAGAATATAAAAAATATATATATTTTTATTTTTATTTTTTACACTAAGATATTTGGCGGACTTGGCGCAAATGCGTTGGCCGGTGGGGGGGGAAAGGGGTGCCAAATACGTCGATCGCAAAGGAAGTCCGGGTAGATCGCATGCCGTTAAAAAAAAAATTTGATGTTAGAATTTAGTGGGGACGCTGGGGACATGTCCCCACCAATATCCAGCGATATCCATCCCCCCCCCCCTCCTGGATCAGAACCGCGAAGTAACGGAGCACCCCCCCCCTCGTCAGAACCGCGAATGAACGGAGCCCCCCCCACCCCCCCCTTTATATTAAGTATACTCGGGATATATTTTGCATTTTTAGTGTAGGTAGATCATTTTGGCTTGGTCATTTTAAAAGTAGCTCGCCCGTTCTGTCTCTGGGTTTTTTGCGTGCGTGTGTATGACGTCATCAACGACGCGTCGACGTTACGTCGACTTTATTGATAGAAAAGTCGACTTGAAAAAATCAGAAGTCGTGCAACCCCTAGTGTGCACTGACCTTACCCGACCCCAGACTAACCAGCCTGACTGGGGCAGGTGAGGCTGTTTAAACCAGACACCACACACTCTCCACACAAGTGACTCTTCCTTGGTCTCCTAGGTATCGACTCGTTCACGGGAGCGTATTTCCACAGTCGCGACTACAAGACGCCAGAGCCGTGGAGAGGCAAGAAGGTGGTTGTGATCGGAATAGGAAACTCCGGAGGAGACATCGCTGTGGAGCTGAGCAGGGTCACCAAGCAGGTGATTTATAGTCCGTCGAAAACCTAGACTGGAATTGCTTGATGCGTTACCTATTTTCACTGAATCACATTGGATTGTTTTATTCGTCATCATGGTCATCCGTGACGGTTGACTCGTCGGTAAGCGTCTCCTAAACATGTCATGGTGTCCACGCAGCCTTCCTTTTCTGCTGACTAACCGACTGTTTCCTGGTCAGGTGTACCTGAGCACTCGAAGGGGGGCTTTGGATTCTGAACAGAGTTGGAGAAAGGCGGCTTGCCCACGGATATGTCCTTCAACAGGGTTTTCAACTTCGTGATTTGGCTGCTCCCGTTTAACTTCTTGTGCAGCCTGGGAGAGAGCAGGCTGAACATGCGCTTCAACCACCGGCTGTACAACCTGCAGCCCAAACACAGGTAGCGCGCCCGTCTCCTGCCACCGCCGCTCCTCACGCGTCCAGAGCAGAACTCAACCAAAGCTTCCCCACGTCAGGTTGTTCAGCCAACACCCACCGTCAACGATGAGCTCCCCAACCGGGTCCTGTCCGGAACGGTCCAGATCAAGCCCAACATCCGCAGGTTCCAGGCTCCAGCGTGGAGTTTTATGATGGCAGCATAGTAGAGGATGTGGATCTGGTGGTACGCTATCTACTATCATTATATACTATATATAGTATCTATATATATATATATATATATAGATAGTATATATAAAAGATCTACGATGTACTATCAGTATATACTAACTGTATACGTACAGTATAGTATGTACGATGGTAATATAGTATATACAATACTGTATATACTGTGTAGTACCAGCGTGGCCCTGCTGTGTTCCAGGTGTTTGCCACCGGCTACAGCTTCTCCTTCCCTTCCTGTCCTCCTCCGTGCTGCCGGTGTCGGGCAACAAGGCGTCGCTCTACAAGTACGTGTTCCCGCCGGCGCTGGACAGGAACACGCTGGCGGTCATTGGTCTGGTGCAGCCGCTGGGGGCCAATCATGCCCATCTCGGAGATACAGGCGCGCTGGGCACAGCGCGTCTTCAAAGGTCAGGGTTAGGTCACCGTCCGGTCACCTCTTGACGTCTCCCGGGGTTCCGCCCGAGCTGAAACTCACTCCAAGTCCCTGTGGTTCCTGCAGGCTGTGTCCAGTGTCCCGCGTCCTCCGTCATGATGCAGGATGTCCAGTGCAAGCAGGAGGCCATGGCGAGAAGGTGTGGTGATGCCTTCAGACTTCTGCTGCTTTGGTTAACATGAGGTTCCAACAGGTTCCAACGGGCGTCTGTCTCAGTGGTTGGTTACCATGTGGTTCTAAGAGGTTTTAGGAGTTTCTAACGGGCGTCTCTGTCTCAGTCGTTGCCATGTGGTTCTAGGAGGTTCTAACGGCCGTCTCCGTTTCAGGGGTTGCCATGTGGTTCTAGGAGGTTCTACGGGCGTGTCGGTCTCAGTGGTTGCCATGTGGTTTCTAACGGGTGTCCTCTGTCCCAGGTACGTATCCAGTCCTAGGCACACCATCCAGGTGGACTTTGTCTCTACATGGACGAGGTAGCTGACCAGCTGGGGGTCCGGCCCAGCATGCTGCGGCTGCTGCTCACCGACCCCAGGTTGGCCCACAGCGTGATTCTGGGCCCCGCCACGCCCTACCCAGTACCGCCTGCGGGGGCCGGGCCGCTGGGCCGGGGCCCGCCAGGCCATCCTGACCCAGTGGGACCGGGTGGCCGACCCATGAAGACGAACGAGTGCAGCCTCCCGGAGCCCCGGGGCTCCGCAGGGGGGCTGTGGGTGCTGCTGTCCGCAGGGGTGCTGGCGGTGGCCTCCTACTACCACAGGAGCAGCCTGGCCTCCCTCCTGCAGGAGCCAGGGTCGCTAGCGGGGGACCTGGTCGCCCGGGTCGAGGGCCTGCTGCCGGCGTGGGGGGGCGCTTAAGGCCAAAACCTTTTGTAATAAATCATTTTTGGTGAAATCATTTTAAATGCCTTTTTATTTTGTCAACAATATTGCATTACATGATCTTTCTACAATTTCATGATCAATGTCATTATCAAATAGCCCACAAATATTACAAAATCATATTTACACAGCGTTTTTTAATCTTAATGAAATTGGTGTGATTAAGGGCTATATAAATACATTTCACTTGACTTCACTCAAGACAGAGTAGTGACAACAATATGTTGTATTGATTCATTTTTTTAGGGCATTGCGCCACCGTGCCCGCTAGCTTATTGCATTGCAAAGGTGTTGGGAGTTGTGGATGTATTGATCGTGTGGGCCGGTAACTTTCCACTCTGCTGTGTGGCCTACGTGACTAGTTAGCTTCACTCTTATGTTTTCCCGGGAGGCCTCTGAGACGCACTCGCAGCTGTTGTTGTGGGAACCGGTTGGCGTCTCTATTGGACTGGCGGTCCCACGCAAGGGCTCAACGTGAGACCTTGCAGTCTCTGCACCTTTTGTGTGGCACGGGAGGCCATGATACCCGTGCTTCAAGTTAAACTGTTTGTCTATGTCTGTTACATCCCCACGTGGGGCCTGGGGGTCCTGGCGTCTCCGGATTGGCTGTCTGGGGTGTGAGGACGGAAGGGTCTCCATGGACGGCCTTGTTGTCCCTGCTCCCTGAATGGCTGTCTTGGAGGCGTTTCTATGTCTGTTGTGTCTATATGTAAATGCTTCTCTTTTCTCCCATGCAACTGTAATATATGCTCTGTGTATGAAATAAACTTTGAATCATTCCTGGTGAACTGCCTTGTGTCACATTGATTCCCGAGCTCGCTGCTTTGCTACAGACAATCCAGAACCTGAACCTGAACTCAGCTCACAATAAGATGACCACTCGAAACTGCGCATAACAAGTATAAAAAGTAAAAACATTTCAAGTATGAAGTTAATGTCCAGTATTATGCTGTAGTATGCATGTACGCAGATACACTAATCCTGTTCACTTTGTATGTTAAACACATAGCTTGATGAAGACGAAATAATAATAATAATAATAATAATAATAATAATAATAATAATAATAATACATGTTATGAATAAACTCTTGTCCCTCCCTGCTTAACTGGTTGGGGGCGGAAAGTGGTGGTGAGACGATTGAAAAACAACATTTTTATTTAATAGCCCATGAATCATATTTTCTTATCCCACAGCGTCTGCCCATTCATTCAACATATTATTGTGCTCCCTTGAAAAACACAATCACTCAATATTCACATTCACACAAATAAATATGAAGAATGGAATACCGCCGTCGACATCGATGGAGGATACGTCTGCTGTGTTCATCACCCACCACTAGACTCTAACTGGGCCAGGTGAGGCTGTAGCCCCACCCACCCTAGACTCTAACTGGGCCAGGTGAGGCTGTAGCCCCACCCCCAGACTCTAACTGGGCCAGGTGAGGCTGTAGCCCCACCCACCCCAGACTCTAACTGGGCCAGGTGAGGCTGTAGCCCCACCCCCTCAGACTCTAACTGGGCCAGGTGAGGCTGTAGCCCCACCCCCTAGACTCTAACTGGGCCAGGTGAGGCCAGATTCTTTTCCACCAGAACGGAGCAGAGAGCGTTAGTCTCGTGTTGGACGTTGATGAACACAGCAGACGTATCCTCCATCGATGTCGACGGCGGTATTCCATTCTTCATATTTATTTGTGTGAATGTGAATATTGAGTGATTGTGTTTTTCAAGGGAGCACAATAATATGTTGAATGAATGGGCAGACGCTGTGGGATAAGAAAATATGATTCATGGGCTATTAAATAAAAATGTTGTTTTTCAATCGTCTCACCACCACTTTCCGCCCCCAACCAGTTAAGCAGGGAGGGACAAGAGTTATTCATAACATGTATTATTATTATTATTAGTATTATTATTATTATTATTATTATTATTATTTCGTCTTCATCGTATAAATGTCTCCCAGGCCTCGATGTCAACATAAAAGTAGCCGTCCCATAAAAAGACATAAATCACGTCCCAGAGCGGACAGAGCAGACAGAGAGGCGAGGACTGTAGGTCCTCTATGTCGTTCGTACGCCACCCAGAACACACTCCAGATTGACACCCGTGTGCCACCCATGATGTGCCAACCGGCTCCTGAAGAAGAAACAGCTTCATTCAGAAGAAGGAAAGAGAGAGAGGGAGGGAGGGAGAGGGAGAGAGAGAGAGAGAGGGAGGGAGAGGGTGGGGTGGTGGTGGCGGTGGCGGTGGTGGTAGTGGTGGTGGTGGTGGGTCCTCCACCTCGCCTCGTGCTCCGAGAACCCCTCTCTCATCTGGTAGCAATCTTCCCCCCTGAGCTTAGTGGCGGCCACCAACCCCCTCCTAACCCCCCGACTCCCCATCCATCAGCCTCCCGTCGTCCCCGGAGACGGCGGGTAAGACGGGGAAGAATAATAAGACACACACACACGCTTTTCTAAAATGGAAGAAAATACCCTTTCAACCTTTTATTTATTCATAATTCATAATTCAGGGGAATATAGAGAGAGGGAGATCCGTTCAGGCGGAGTTTGTTCTCTCTCTCTCTCTCTCGCTCTCTCTCTCTCCGTCGGTTTACTCCCGGACCCCCGGAGTCGGTCTGTTCGCCGGAACCCCCCCGCCGGGCTCGGTTCCGACACCAGCCGGCCGGCCGGCAGCGCCGTCCGCGTGGTAATTGGCGTCTCTTTGTTCTGTCAGCGGCGCCGTGTGTTTGGGTTCGGAGCGGGAGAACCGCTCGCCGGCTGATTGGCCGACGGCTCGCAAACGCAAACACAGAAAATGGGTGCTGTGGGCGTGTGGCTGGACCTGATGGTTGCCAGATCACAACACACCCACGCACACAACAACACACACACCACGACAACGCTTCGCACCCACACACACACACCGTAACTCACACACGACACACACACAACACACACACACGTATACACACACACGCACACACACACCACACACACACACCACACACACACACACACACACACACACACACACACACACACTAACACACACTTAAACACACACACACACACACTTTAAACACACCACACGACACACACACTTTAACACACACACACAGCAACACTTTACACACACAACACTTTAACACTACCAACCACACACATTAACAAACACACACTAAACACACACACACAGACAGGGCACACATTCAACACACACACACACACACTAACCCACACACTTACACACACACACAACACACACAGCACATACAACACACACACACACACACAACACACACCGATACACACACACACACAACACACACACACAAACACAAACACACGAAACAGGCACCAACCGGGGATCAAACCAGCAGCCCTGAGTCGTCGTCCAGGTGATGCCAGGTGAGCCCCCGTGGAGACAGGGAGGACCCTGGGACCCCCGCGTCCCCAGGTAACGCGTCCTGTCTGTCCACGCAGACGAAAGCGTCCTCTTTAGTCGTCCTGGCTCCAGGCTCCGCCCCCCACACCCCGTCTGTCCTTTGCGAGACTAAAGGGGAGGAAATGAGAAGTTTTCAAATGAATCCACTCGGAATGAATGAAGACAATGGAGGAGAGAGGAGACGGGAGGAGAGGATAGGAGGAGAGGAGAGGAGGGGAGGATAGGATGACAGGAAAGGAGAGGAGAGGAGAGGAGGGGAGGAGGAAAGGAGGGGAGAGGAGAGGAGAGGAGGAGGGGGAGACCATGCCAACCTTAAATGGAATGGTGAGGAGGAGGAGGAGGAGAGGGAGGAGGAGGAGGAGGAGGAAGAGATAAAGAGAGTAAGACATGAGAGAGAAGAGAGAGTCGGTACGCTGAGAGATAGGGATGGATTACTCTCTCTCTCTCTCTCTCTCTCTCTCTCTCTCTCTCTCTTCAAATCCGCAGGGTTCCAGGGTTCCTGAGTCAGGGGTTCGATGCGACATAGTGCCGGTCTGATCCGGGTGTCTGCTGCTCTGCACTCAATACTCTAGTCTGCTAGTCTGACCCTTGACCCCTCTGGGCCGCCTCCACCTCCGCCTCCACCACCACCACCACCTCCACCTCCACCTCCACCCCGTCCTCCGCTCATTGAAATTCATCTCCCGTTCCGACCGGTGAATCTGTGGGCTCCGACCCCGCTGGTGGCTGGTGGCTGGTGATGGTGATGGTGATGAGGTGCGAATTCTTCCGGAAGGTCCAAGAATCTGAAGCCCTTGGAAAACGCATCGCATTCAAATCGCGAGCAGTTTCACCCCCTGCAGGGAGGGAGGGGGGGGGGCGGGGGGTTAAGGTGGGGGAGGAGGAGGAGGAGGAGGAGGAAGGTTGCTTAGCAGCTGGTTCTCGTCTTTCTCCGGGAACATGTGTGTGTTTTCCTGGGTTCCTCTGATTGGGTGTCAGGTTGCCCCCCTTTGGATCTCGTGAGTGTGTGTGTGTGTGTGGGGGGGGGGGGGGCTAGCTTACAGACGCGGACCCCGCGCTCTCTTAATGACCCTCGGACCCCTGGCGCGACGCGGCTAGCGACTAGCGACACGCCGCAGCGCTACGCTACGCTACGCTACGCTACGTGTATACGCTAGTCTGTGGCTGGAGTGGTGCTCTGGGGGAACCGTAGGCCACTGACACACTGATACGCTTGCCTCCTGCTTATACATAGAACACCTCGTTGGAGCGATATATTATATATTATATATTATATATTATATATTATATATTATATATTATAATATATAATATATCGATTATAGATTATATATATATATTTTAAATTAGAGATGTATTTTCTTCCCTGAATGTGTTTATGCTTATGATCGCTCTTTTAACACAACATCTGTGTTGTTTATAGACTGCAGGGTCATGGGATGGTTGAATAGACAGACAGACAGACAGACAGATACAGACAGACAGACAGACAGATACAGACAGACAGATACAGACAGACAGTCACACAGGCGAATAGACAGTATTTTCATATTTAAATTTTTAATACGGCTTTTAATATATTTTGTATGTTTTATGTGACAGACAGACAGAAAATAGCCACACAGTCAGTCAGACAGCCAGATAGACAAGGGAACAGTCAGACAGACAGACAGACAGACAGACAGACAGACAGATAGACAAGGGAACAGTCAGACAGACAGCCAGACAGACAGACAGATAGACAAGGGAACAGTCAGACAGACATCCAGACAAACATTCAGACAGACAGACAGATAAACAAACAAACAGTCAGACAGACAGTCAGACAGACAGATAGACAAGGGAACGGTGAGACAGACATCCAGACAAACAGTCAGACAGACAGTCAGACAGACAGATAGACAAGGGAACAGTCAGACAGACTGCCATCCCGTCCTGTCTGTCCTCCCATCCTGTCTGTCTCCCATCCTGTCTGTCCTCCTCAGCCGATCCTTCCTCACACACTCTCCTTCTGTTTGGCTCGCCGACCCTTGCGTCTTTATTTTGGCTTCACATACGTCTCCTCCCCCCT
>PIJE02000367.1:162680-177680 GCA_002895965.2 Coryphaenoides rupestris
AAACGAGAGAGATCGGGGGGGGGGGGGGGGGGGGGGGGGGGGGGGGGGGGTCTGGTCCCTCAGTCCCTGCCTGCCATAGCACCTTCTCTGGGGGGGGGGGGAGACCGAAGCTAAGCAAGATCGCGGAGCTTTGGAACCGTGAGAAAAGAAACTTTCAGTGCGACGGGATTAGCTTTTCTTTTTCTGCGGCGCGTTGGTTAATTAATGAAAGTGACCCCCGGCCCCCCCGGGTGGCGAGGGAGGGGAGAGAGAGACGGTGGGGGGGGGTTCATTGTCTGACACGCTGCCCAGAGACGGTATCTATAACAGCGGGTCTGCTGCCAGCCGGCCGCCCGCTAATGCGCTGGCGGGGACCCCCGCTGCTGGCTACCTTCCCGCTCGACTCGCGGTCGCAGAAATAGTGAAACGCTGGCGGTTTTATTCAGGGTCATAACACAGGAGGCGAATAATGCGACCGAGAAACAAATGGGATTGGATGCGAAGGCTGCCGGCCTCCGGCGACGGGCCAGCGCGTGGCCGGCCCGGACCTTTCAGCGGCTCTCTGGGTGTTTTCCTGCCTTTCAACAACACAGCAGCGGGAACTCAAACCCTCAGCTCCCCTCGACCTCCAGTCCTGCGGACCGCCGCTCGCCTCCTCTGGGCCTGAGTCTCGGTTCCTCGTCGTCGGCTGTCCGTCGCTCGCTGTGATGGCGGCATAGAAGGAGGGGATGGAAATGAACTTTTCATCCTTTCTTTGGGCGGGAAGGTCGCTGGTTCGATCTTTGGATAAAAGCGCAGTATAAATGCAATCCATTTACCATCCTTTTCTGATTTACTTGAGACGTTGAGAATACATGACTCATCAAATGAGTCATTACATTCCAGCTATCACCGGTCATATTGATTACCCAGGTTGGGGGCGATCGGGGGCGGTCTTGCAGAATGGATCAGGGGTGGTGTGTGTAGCGTCTTGCAATAACTTCCATAACGATCCGGACCACATGACGCATGAACACACCGTTACTCTGAGACATCAAGAGCACAGGAAGGTCCCGTCGCTCCCGTCTCTAACGGACAGGTGAAGACACTGGGGGCGGGGCTTATATTGTGAAAGTAAATAGTGGCACCTAAAGACTGTGGTTTATGGTTATGGTTATGGTTATGGTGTGCAGCTCGTTGTGGAGACCATTACCCGGAATTGCGTCGGTGAAACGCGGAAATCAGGACTTCTGCGTTCTGCGTTCTGCGTTCGGCGTTCTGCGTTCTGTGTTCTGCGTTTCTGCGTTCTGCGTTTCTGCGTTCTGTGTTCTGCGTCTGGTGGCGATGAACCCAGCAGCCTCCCAACATGCAAATGAAGCATCAGCAGCAGCGAGCAACATATTGTGTCGCAGGTACACGACGAGAGCGGATGAACAGGCGCTGAAGTGACAGGAAACGAGCGGAACGCCGCTGATGGAGTCTCGGTGTCACATTGTGACTTTGACTTTAAACGAGGACGAGTGTTTGCTGACAGAAAGCTGTTGAATGGAGAGATAACACGATGACAACATGTTGTGACAAAATGCTCCTTTAACCCTCCATCACACAGCCGACAGTATAACACACACACACACACACACACACACACACACACACCGCACACGCACGCCACACACACACACACACACACACACACACACACACACACACCACCGAACACGCACGCACACACACACACACACACACACACACACTCATATGCATACACGCATATATACACACACACATGCACACACACACGCGCGCACACACATACATACTCACCCACATACTGACATATACACACATAAACACACACATACATATACACACACCACACACATGCCTTTTACATACACACACACACACACACGTATGCACACACGCATACACACGGATATACACGCATATAAACACACACATACATATACACAAACACACACGCACACACACCTACACAAACACAGACACATGCCCTTACACACACACACACGCACACACACACACACTTCCTGCTCCTGGTTGTCATGCCGACCCCCCCCCCCACCTGTCAGGGGTTCCCTGATGTCTGGTGTTTTAATAACTTCCAACACGACAGCCGTCACATAACCCCCCCCCCCCCCCCCCCACAGGCCCCGCCTCCCCCTGACACGCCACTCATCCTGTCTGCCAGGGTACCCTGCTCCCACATAACACACACACACACACACACACACACCACTGGAAGGCTTTGTGTGTGTCTGTGTGTGTGTTGTGTGTGTGTGTGTGTGTGTGTGTGTGTGTTGTGTGTGTGTGTGTGTGTTGTGTGTCTGTGTGTGTGTGTGTGTGTGTGTGTGTCTGTGTGTGTGTGTGTGGTCTGGTGTGTGTGTGTGTGTGTGTCTGGTGTGTGGTGTGTGTGTGTGTGTCTGTGTGTTGTGTCTGTGTGTGTGTCTGTGTGTGTGTGTGTGTGTGTGTCTGTGTGTGTGACCCCCAGTGTGTGTGTGTGTGTGCTGTGTGTGTGTGTGTGTGTCTGTGTCTGTGTCTGTGTGTGTGTGTCTCTGTGTGTGTGTCTGTGTGTGTGTGTGTGTGTGTCTGTGTGTCTGTGTCTGTGTGTGTGTGTGTATCTGTGTGGTGTGTGTGTGTGTGTGTGCTGTGTTGTCTGTGTGTCTGTGTGTGTGTGTGTGTGTCTGTGTGTGTCTGTGTGTGTTGTCTGTGTGTGTGTGTGTGTGACCCCCAGTGGTGTGTGTTGGTGCTGTGTGTGTGTGTGTGTGTGTGTGTGTGTGTGTTGTGTGTGTGTGTGTGTGTGTGTGTGTCTGTTGTGTGTCTGTGTGGTGTGTGTGTGTGTGTGTGTGTGTCTGTGTGTGTCTGTGTGTGTGTGTGTGTGACCCCCAGTGTGTGTGCTCCCCAGGACAGACCCGGGCTCTGTGAGTTAAATACACATTTCAGAACTGACCGCCCCCCCGAAGACCTGGGGTTCCCCTGCCGTGTGGCTTCTAGATCCGACACATCAGGTCTTAGACCAGCTCCGATCTTCACCTTAACCTCTCACGAGGACAACGACAGTCGTGTGTCTCTCTCTCCGTTCCGATTCTCTCCGTCATGATGAGTTGAGGCGAACACCACTGACTTCTGACAATAAGAAATGGCAAAACGAAAATAAATCGGAAAAATATCTCTCTCTCCAACTCATCCACCTGGCCGGTGGGGTTACAGCCAGCTCTCTCTCTCTCTCTCTCTCTCTCTCTCTCTCTCTCTCTCTCTCTCTCTCTCTCTCTTGCTCGCTCTCTCTCTCTCTCTTTCTCCTAAGTCCTGCTTTGAGGTCGTCTCTGAGTCGCTGATTAAAGTTGTGCACGAGCGTGAAAGACCTCCAGAGCGAACCCTTTGTTGTGGAAAGTCTCAGACCCCCCCCCCCCCCCCCGCGACCACAAGACCCTCCTGGGCCTCCGAACCCTCGGCCTCCGTACGGTCGTACCCTCGTACCCGTGGAGGTCGGAGAGATTCGTCTACGTTTAGAGGTCTGGGCTACACACAGACGGAATACATAACTGTTCGTATCTGTTCTCTGTTATGTCAATTAGTGTTCTACTGGAAAGCGTATAAAGTATCTATCTGTCCATTTATCTGTCTATCTCTCTATCATCTCTCTATCTATCTGTCTGTCTGTCTGTCTGTCTGTCTATCTATCTATCTCTATCTATCTATCTATCTATCTATCTATCTATCTATCTATCTATCTATCTATCTATCTATCTATCTATCTATCTATCTATCTATCTATCTATCTATCTATCTATCTATCTATCTATCTATCTATCTATCTATCTATCTATCTATCTATCTATCTATCTATCTATCTATCTCTATCTATCTATCTATCTCTCTATCTATCTATCTACTATCTATCTATCTATCTCTATCTATCTACTATCTATCTATCTATCTATCTGTCTATCTAGTCTATCTATCTATCTATCTATCTATCTATCTATCTATCTATCTATCTATCTATCTATTTATCTATCTATCTATCTATCTGTCTGTCTGTCTGTCTGTCTCTCTATCTATATGACAGGTAGGTCAAAAAAGGCCATTCAGAGGCCAGTGTGTCATTCCTTATTTTGCGCGGCATGAATTTTAATAGCGAGGGCAGCTAATTAGCACTAGCGGAGGGGGCGGGGCTTCTGTGAGCATCTCTGCCCAGGAGACGGAGGAGGAGAGGAGAGGAGAGAGGAGAGGAGAGGAGAGGAGAAGGAGAGGAGGGAAGAGAGGAGGAGAGGAGGAGGAGAGAGAGGAGAGGAGGAGAGAGAGGAGGGGAGAGAGAGGAGGAGGGGAGAGAGAGGAGAGGGGAGAGAGGAAAGGAGAGGAGAGGAGAGGAAGGAGGGAAGGGGAGAGAGGAGGGAGGAAGAGGAAGGGAGGGAGGAGGAGAGGAGGGACACAGGGTCACAGACGAACCAGATATCATTCACAGACACTGTGTCTCTCTGTCTCTCTCTGCTGTCTGTGTCTCTCTCTCTCTGTCTGCTCTCTGTCCTCTGTCTCTCTCTCTCTCTCTCTCTCTCTCTCTGTCTTTCTGTCTCTCTGTCTCTCTCTCTTTCTCTCTCTCTCTCTCTCTCTCTCTCTCTCTCTCTCTCTCTCTCCTCTCTCTCTCTCTCTCTCTCTCTCTCTCTCTCTCTCTCTCTCTCTCTCTCTCTCTCTCTCTACGCTCTCTCTCCTTCTCTGGTGAGAGAGGTACGAATGCAGATGAGTCACAGATAGAATGTAAAACTCTCTTTCCTTCTCTCTCTCTCTCTCTCTCTCTCTCTCTCTCTCTCTCTCTCTCTCTCTCTCTCTCCCCTCTCTCTCTCTCTCTCTCTGTTGTTGTGTGTGTAAAAGTGTGTGTGTGTGTGTGTGTGTGTGTGTGTGTGTGTGTGTGTGTGTGTGTGTGTGTGTGTGTGTTCATTGATCAAGTAGAGAGGAGAGCGTGAGGAGAGTGTCTAGAAACCTCCACCACCGACGCACACGACAGCAGACGCTCCCCCGCCAACAATAAAAGAGTTAAAAAGAGAGAGAGAGAGAGAGGGAGAGAGAAAGGGAGAGGGGGGGNNAGAGAGGGAGAGGGAGAGAGAGAGGGGGGGAGAGAGGGAGAAAGAGAGAGAGCTAAACGTCAGGGAGCACGCCAGGAAATTGTCGGCACGCTGGAACGATTGTTCTCGGTCGCGGTTCACTATCTCCTCGGCGAGGCTCGCCTTAGCCCAGGAATGCTGTTTAATTTCCCCTTTGATTAGAGCAGCGAGCGGCAGGCCAGCGCCGTCTACGGTAACCCTCCCCTCCACAATCCCCACCGACCACTCGGCAGGACTGTAGGACTGTAGGACTGTAGGGCTGTAGGACTGTAGGGCTGTAGGACTGTAGGACTGTAGGGCTGTAGGACTGTAGGACTGTAGGGCTGGAGGACTGCAGGACTGTAGGACTGTAGGGCTGCAGGACTGTAGGGCTGTAGGACTGTAGGACTGTAGGGCTGTAGGACAGTAGGACAGTAGGACTGTAGGGCTGCAGGGCTGTAGGGCTGCAGGGCTGTAGGGCTGCAGGACTGTAGGACTGTAGGACTAGGACTGTAGGACTATAGGGCTGTAGGACTGTAGGGCTGTAGGACAGTAGGACTGTAGGGCTGCAGGACTGTAGGGCTGTAGGACTGCAGGACTGTAGGACTGTAGGGCTGTAGGACTGTAGGGCTGCAGGACTGTAGGACTGTAGGTCTGTAGGGCTGTAGGACTGCAGGACTGTAGGACTGTAGGACTGTAGGGCTGTAGGACTGCAGGACTGTAGGACTGTAGGTCTGTAGGGCTGGAGGACTGTAGGGCTGGAGGACTGTAGGACTGTAGGACTGCAGGACTGCAGGACTGTAGGACTGTAGGACTGTAGGGCTGCAGGACTGTAGGACTGTAGGTCTGTAGGGCTGGAGGACTGTAGGACTGTAGGACTAGGACTGTAGAACTGTAGGACTGTAGGGCTGCAGGACTGTAGGACTGTAGGTCTGTAGGGCTGGAGGACTGTAGGACTGTAGGGCTGTAGGACTGTAGGACTGCAGGACTGTAGGGCTGTAGGACTGTAGGGCTGTAGGACTGTAGGACTGTAGGACTGTAGGACTGTAGGGCTGTAGGACTGTAGGGCTGCAGGACTGTAGGACTGTAGGTCTGCTCGGGCTGCCGGTCTGTAGGAAATGCAGGACTGTAGGACTGTAGGGCTGCAGACTATAGGACTGTAGGACTGTAGGGCTGTAGGACTGTAGGGCTGTATGGACTGCAGGGACTGGGCTGTAGGTGCTGTAGGACTGTAGGGGCTGTAGACAGTAGGACTGCAGGACTGTAGGGCTTGTAGGGAATGGTAGGACTGTAGGTGCTGTCGTCGGGTCAGCGTTGTGTGGAAACACGGCTGTGATCCGTGTTGTTTTCCCGGGTCATGCCTGCCTCTCCGGGTCGCTGATTAAATCTTCTTACGCGTGTGTGCGTGTGTGTGTGTGTGTGTATTTGTGTGTATGCGTGCGTGTGTGTGTGCATTCGCGCATGTGTGTGTGTGTGTATTTGTGTGTATTTGTGTCTAATTCGCCGTGCAGGCTTCATGGCACGGCTCGCTGGCGGCGTGCGTACGGCCGTGGTGTAATTTGTTTTGCGTTATCCGTGTGTTTATGTGCAGCTTGTGTGTGTTTCTCTTGGCGTTGGCGTCGGTCTGATGTCACTCCGTCTGCAACAAGAAGGACACTCTCAGCTTAAGCCCTTAAGGTGCAGCTTCTGCGTTATTCATTTCATATTCATATTTGTATTCGTCGTGCGCTATGATTAATCATTCATTTGTATGTGAGAGATCCCCCTCCCTCTTTTTCTACAAGCACGCCTACATTCTCTCATGATGGTGATGTGATGATGATGATGATGATGATGATGATGATGGTGTGTTTCAATGACCTGACCCATACCACTAGTGGCACCGTTTCAGAAAGTCAACGAGCGCTGTTGCCGTAAACGTTTTCCCATAGACGGCGCTATTCCTGAGGCGTGACCGTCGTGTCCGCTCGCTCTTCAGGGCGCTTTAGATGACGATACATAGTTCCGCTGCTAACGAGACATATTATTAACACACATGATGTCCACGTGTCAATAGTGTTCGGTAAAGTCTGCTCATAGCCCTGAACTTAACACTTCCCTGTCCTTCGGAATATTTGCCGTAACGCTACTGAGTCCTCGAGGTTCTGTTCTTGTGCTTCACAAGGCCTCCTGGTACCGGTGGAGCCGCACGTCGACGCGGCGCTGAACAGGCGGTGTGGTTAAGTGAAGGTCGCGCTCGGTAACTCAAAGAAGAAAACTGAACCCCGAGACCCTCGTGTCTCATTTCTCCGCGAAATAATTAGTCAACGCGGTCGCTGGAGAGGCCTGAGTCTGAGCTGAAGGTTTCTGGAGGTTGTGTTTAGACATAAAGGACCCGTGCGCTGGAGACGGAGCACACATAAAGCACTGTGCGGAGAGGGAATAGAGATTTCCTGGCAAGGTTTCTGTCGGTTTCGGCGGCCAGACGTTGACGAGACAGAACTCACAGACATGCTAAGCAGTGATAAGTTATCCGGTCTCCCGCCGGAGAGAGACAGCGGGACAGGATGGACCGGGGTTCTGCAGCTCCGGCCAGCGGTGGACCCGGGGAACCGCGCTTCCTCCGGCTCGGTGTTGAAGACGTTCCCGGAGGAGCTCCGCCGCAGTTGGATTACGGGCCGCGGCCGTGCGCCGTCACAACACACGCTACAGAGAGACCGCCGCGCTTAACTTCAAACACATTTCTCTGTTTCTGAAGATCTGGATCGCCTCTGTACCTCAGGTTGTGCTCTTTATATGGGACACCGGCGTCTCTTCCCGAGATCTATTCCCGTATTTTATGAATTCATCACGACGGAACGAGTCGGCTCAGGGTCCAGCAAGGATCAACTCTCTCAACCTCCTTAAACGTTAATCATCGCGTGGAAGTTGGGGATTAATTCTACAGATCATTAAAGTTAATGTTCTCTCATGTTGTTCCAGATCGGTCTCGAGAACCGAAGGGGCGAGGACTCGCGCCAGGACTGAACTGAAACCAACACAAATACGCCTGGTTCCCGGTTCCCCTCGCGGTCCCGAGAGCAAAAACCGTCCGGCCCGCCTTCGTCTGAGGCCCTATTGTTCGGGAGATAGCTGGTGTTTATGGGGGTTTTTATGTGGACTCGCAGCCACAGAAGACTTGCTGAATGTGCTGTTCTGGCGGCGCTCCGCTTCCCCCCGTCGGTGTCACCTGGGTTTAAAATGATATAAAGTTATGAGCGTTTAAAAAGAATGAAAAACAGCATTCGTCAATTTGGTCTGGGGGAGCAAACGGCAATTGAAAAGGAAAGCACAGTCCCACCTCAAGCACAACACAAAAAGCAACCGTGGTCCGTTCACAAACAGATACGCCCGCTAAACTCCTCGAAAGTAAAGTCTCCTCCTTGGCTGTTTTGGTTTGTGTTCTCCATATAAATCCGTAAAAGTTTCGGGGTGTAGAATCTCTGGGGGATCGCGATTGCGCCAGCGACCGGTCCCTCTTGCGATGCGATTGGCCGGTTCTGTCGGTGGACCAGCGCTTACGCCAAGGAAGTCGGGCCGAACAATTAATCAAAATGATTTTATCGCCGTCGCAGTATGGCCAAGGACAATATCCAAACAGCTGCAGGTTTTTGATAAGAGTAAAAAAAAATGTGTGTTGGTTTGTTTACAGACCCCAACAAATGTCAAAAAGAACATTTAATAGTTTTTTTCCATGTAAATAACATTTGGGACGCAAATGATCTCTCGCCGCTAAGAGTGAATCATATCACAGTCGCTATAACTGTCAAAGTAATTGCAATGAGATTTTAGTTTTTTTTTATGTAACCGCATCGTCCGGCCCTCCGAGGGACTCCGGCTCCAGCTGTTGATCCGAGACCTCGCTCATTAGTTCCCGGGCGGCGTGGGGGTCCGGGGGTCTTAGGGGGAGGGAGTCTGGTACCACCCGGCTTGGGTAATGGATCTAGGGGGGAGAGGGGAGGGAGATAAGATGACCCCGGTGTCCAGGACCGTGGCATGCTTCCCCTCCCATCTCTCCCCCTCGTGAGCTAACGGTCTCATTAGCACTCTGTGGAACATCGTGCTAGCATGTTGACTCAGCCGTGGGGGGGGGGGGGGGGGGTGAAGAGCTCTGTGTGATGTCACCGCCCCCCCGCCGCCCCCCGGGACCCACGACGGAGTCACTCCCTGTCGGGGCGATCAAGGGAGAGAGAGGGGATGGACGCCACACACACACACACACACACACATGTTCAAACATGTGCATACACACACACACACACAACCACAACACACCACACACAACACACACAATGTACACACAGCACTGCATCCGACCACCACACACTTTATAGCAGACGAAATACACAATGGACAGTTATGTTTACAATCACGTGGCAATACAATGCGTGTACACACAACACACACACCAACACACACATACAACTAACCACACAACACAACAGCGCACACCAACACACTCAACCATACAAGCAACACCACACATTACACACAGATCCACACACACACACACACACACTGTGCATGCACACACACAAACCCATAGAAAGCCAACATGCACACTGTACACACCACACACACACACACAACACAACATCACAGTGGCACATCACCCATACATTACACACACACACACAACACACACACCCCACAACACACACACACACAGTGCCCACTCAACACACACACACACACACACACACACACACACACACACATACACACACACACACACAACAACATACACACACACACACACATACACACACACACACACACACACACACAGGGTGTCGGTACCAGGCGGTGTCACGCTGGGAGTTAAACTTCACTTGGCCATCAAAGATCTGCTCAGGTCGGTGTTTCTGCTCAGCCATGCGGTCTCCTGTGATCTCCTCCTCTTCCTCTTCCTCCTCCTCCTCCTCCTCCTCACCACCACCACCACGGTGAGACGTGAGACTTAAAGTATAACGCCCCCCCCCACCACCACCACACATGTGAGAACGTTGTTTTCTAAACACGGTTCCTCGGTTCCTCGCCGTGAAGACGTCCACAGCGGGGCCACACAGGAGCAGAACAAAGCCAGGGCTTGGATGTTGATGTTCCAGGCCGGCGCTAGGTCTCCCAGCGTTCACTTTCCCTTTTTTCCGCTTGGAAGAGGGGATCCTGGCTCGACCTCGGTGGATCGAATCGATGGTAGAGAGACTGAACTCAAACACAATTATCCTCCCAACCCATGAACTCGGGGGTGGTCGGAAAAACCCAGGAATACGTGGGTTTGGACGATGTGGTTATGGTGTGTACCGTACTGTACGCAGTGTACTGCCCACGTCCGTTATTATTAATTATGGATCAGGGAGTGGAGCGCGGAGACGGAGACGGAGCACATCTGGGTTAGCATTCGGGCCGACCCTCGCGGGCTTCTGGTTTCGCGCCTCGGGTGTACGAGGAGGGAGGAGACAAAGGAAAGCCGAGTGGTTCTTCAAATATTTAGCAATGTCTAATCACTGTGTACTCTCCGCCCAACATCATCAGCAGCATCTGAGATGTGTGGCAGCAGCCGCCGTTGGCCAGGGAACCGTCCAACAGGGATGGTTCAGATGTGTTGGTCTGACAGCCGGAAGGTTCTCGGTTCGAAGTCTCAAACTCTACCTGTGTAGGCCTTGTTGAGAAAGACGCCATCGTCCTACCTGCTCATGAATGCCATAAATCAAAAGAAAGTTGCATGTAAATGTATACGTTTGTTCATTATAGGCACTCGGGTTGGTGATGTTTTGTATAAGATGGTAATGCAACATGTGTGAGACATTTCTTATTAAGTACAGAGTCAGGTCATGAAGGAGGAGATCTGTCTGTCTGTCTCTCATGACAGACTGACACCTTCCCTGGAAGGAAGGATTCCTCCTTCTCAGTCCCTCCTCAAGGTTTCTTCCTTGCTCGAGCAACCCAACACCTTGTTGTGTCCTGAGAGCTACAACACCTGCACCACTACTCTGCTCTCCTCCTTGCTAATCTCAGCCTGACCAGGACCCCCTCTAACCCTCTACCCCCCAACCCCCCCCCATCCCTGTAATGAATAGTAATCCCTCGCCGAGGACCTGATCTCCTTAGTCCTTCCCTGCACACAATCATAGCCAGTTCTCCCCCAGCGGAATCTATCATGTGACATCTGAATCCTTAACCCGTCCAATGAGCTTACGCTTTCTTTTTTCTGGTCGGGTCCCGAGGTCCCATGACTTCCCCCGGTTCAGTGTTTTCATCACATTTCTGTGCGGTTGCTGTCCTCGTTGTGCCGTTCTACGTTCTCCACCGCGAGACACAGAACCGGCGGGTTCTTCAGGGAAGCCACATCGCTAATCCCTCCTCCCTTTAACCTCGCGTCAACTGGTGCTCACATGCGCTCCTTCTTGTGAGCGGCGGGTTCGACGTTTGGCATTTTGCGGAGGTTTGCCTCGTTGGCTGTGGACTCAATCCGTCCCTCCTTCTCGGCCTCACAGACCCACCCCTCCTCACCTCTCACCTCTCACCCTTGTTACAGCAAAACTGTTGAAGTCCTGGGAACCCCTCGCTCCCAAAGGGACCCAGGAACCAGCGGTTTGGGGGAATTTAAATGTTTTTTTTTTGTTTTTGTTTTTGTCCCTCGTAGCTTCTGACAGACTTTGAGTTTTTTTCCTCTCCGACTTTCCCTCCCCTTTCTCCCGGAGCTTTGGGACTTTGGGTTTATGCTCGGTTTCGTCACACGATGTGGCCTCTTAGATGTTCAGCTAAGCCCCAATGACAGATCTTTCAGGGACTTGAATGTCTTTCAGATTTCGGTCGGTGTACCTACGTCAGGCACAGCGCGAGTCAGGACAACGTTGGCACAAAAAAACCTGAACCGACCAGAGACCCAAACTCTGGTCTGGTTAACATTACAGTCATATGCAGTCAGCTAACGTCATTTAAATAATGTATTAATATATTGTCACGGTAATTTAATAACTTCTTGATTCCTCTCGGAGGTCTTTAATGTGGTTTTGTGTTTTCAATCCCGTCGCTTTCCAATAAAAAGATCGTATCAGCACTTTGTGGGCCGATAGAAGCTCCGCTCTGCGACCGAAGCGCGGGCAGCCAGCGTGCCGGCAGGGCTAAACACTTATCCGTCTCCAGACCCGTCATTTGGGGCGGATCGTGGAATGTTTCCATGCCACATGTAATTCCGCAGCGGCGCCGGCGGCACCGTGTGATGCTTTCCTGGTGAAAACCGTTCGCGCAGGAGCGCAGTAACATGGCATGGGAGCCGGCACCGGCGAGGCCCGCTTTGATATCCGGGACAATATTCCCACAGGGATGGGACCCATCAGGATTAGCCGGGGATGTTTTCCCCCCGAGTCGCTCGTGTCATAATCACCGCCGCGGGCGTTCGCGTGTGTGTGTGCTACATCTGGTCCGCCGCTGTTGCCGCCGCCGCCACCACCGCTCCCGATCCCGATCCCGCTCACGATCCCGCTCCCGCCACATTTAGTCTCATCCTGTTGGTATTCCGATCGGGACGTTTAGTTTTTCCTCTTCTTCCTCTTCTTCTTCTTCTTCTTCTTTGTCTTCTCTTCTCCCCCGCACGCCGGAGCCGGACCGGGGACCGGCGACCGGCGACCGGTTCCATGCTTCCCCCGCTCGGTCGCTGGCGTTCAAAGACCTCCGCGGACGTACGCGTACACAAACTATTCCGGAACGTCGCAGCGCGAGGAGGAAGGCCCGGCGCACCGCTTCCTCCTCGGGGTGGAAATAAATCTCTTATTTCTATTTTTCATCCGTTGCTGGAGCGTGAACTCTGCACCGGTTTGTTTTCATTGAGATGTTTATTTACCCTAATCTCCCGGCTGCGCCTGCTGCTGGACCACTGGGCCGGGGAAACACTGCCACTCGCCTCCGCCGCCTCCTCCTCCGCCTGCTCCTCCACCACCACCACCACCACCACCCTCCACCCTCCACCCTCCACCAACTCTCCGACCACTTCCTCCGGTTCGGGCGGCCGGTCCTGACGGCGCTCCCACGCTGCCGGAGCGCCGCAGGAAGCCGTGCGCTGCCGGTGTGTAGGAGGCACACGTGCGCCACTCATGTGTGGTGAAGAGAAGAGCGTCGTCGTGGCGATCAGGGTGACTGACTCGCGGGTCGGAAATGTTCTGGATGTTCTGAAGTCCCGACGTCCGCTTCCCCGTCTACCTGTCGAGGCGTCCCTGAGCGACATGCCCCCTCACCCCTCTACCTGCTCCTTAGTAACGTCCACATGTTTATTGTGTATAAAAGACTTGTCGTACATTCTGTTCTTTTTACCATTTAGTCCTAAAGCAGCTTTATGAGGAGAGCTTACAGGCAGACTGTGGACACTGGGGTTGGGAACTGAGAAGCCTTTTGTTCTGGGGGTCAAACAGCCGAGCCTCCATGACCCTGCCCCTGTGTAACGGTGCTTTAAAGTAACAGGTGTTTACACAGAGGTCTGCCAGAGGTTGGGTTTTACACGCGTGCCTTTGGACACGCACACGCACACACACACACACACACACAAGCCCCTCCTCCTCCTCCTCCTCCTCCTCCTCCTCCTCCATGTCCTATCCGGCTAATTGCGTCTTTATTTAATTAAGGACTTAGTCTCCACGGGGCCAGGGGGGGCCCCACTGCGGCTCCTCTGTAAAACGGTCCCTCTAGGTGTAACCTTGTAGCCGGCCCTGCCCCTCCCATTCACCCGTTCACCACGTCAGCCGTTGTCGTGCGTCCGGGGGCCTCGTAAACACGCCGGGTAATCGCGTAACAAACGACCCGGTGAGGGCCGGCGAGGGGCGTGCGAGGACACAGGGGCAGGCGGGCAGACGGAGGCGTCTCCAGATTAATGTTCTGCGGCTCTCTGGGCGAGCAGCGTTCTGGCCGCTGGACCTCTGGTGGGGGGGTGGGGGGGGGGGGGGGGGGGGGGGGCGTAAATCAGAGAGAGGGAAGAGAGGGGTCCCCGTCACCCCCGGCACAAGATTTATCCCGACGAGAGCGGAGCGCGTCACATTGGGGTTGCCCTAACAAGGCACCCTGCGGGGTCGGAGGTCGAGCTGACGTGGTGAACGGGTGAATGGGAGGGGCAGGGCCGGCTACAAGGTTACACCTAGAGGGACCGTTTTACAGAGGAGCCGCAGTGGGGCCCCCCCTGGCCCCGTGGAGACTAAGTCCTTAATTAAATAAAGACGCAATTAGCCGGATAGGACATGGAGGAGGAGGAGGAGGAGGAGGAGGAGGAGGAGGGGCTTGTGTGTGTGTGTGTGTGTGTGTGTGTGTGTGCTACACCCATGGGATTTTCAGCTCAAAGTCATTTAGGAATTAAAAGTGGCGGCGGTCATCAATTTAATTCTTAATTTAGTCCAGAACCGTGCATCACTTACTTTTATGAATGAGCACACATTAACAATTCATATCCGTCGGAGTCGTTAGTCTCTGTCCTCATAAAGACACCAGCTGCTCGTCTCTCACGTCGTCTCCCCGGTGAGACGACGTGAGGGCGTTAGCGATAGCGTAGCGTAGCAGATCAGCGCTAGCATCGCTAAACCCCCGAGACGGAGGCCGACCCATCCGGACCCCCCCCCCTCCCTTCCCCGCCTTCCGCTCCCAGACCTCCACCTCGCCGCCAGCTGGAGACGGCGGGAGATAAGGGCTTCTCTGGAGAGCAAGGTTTACAGGGAACACCAGGTACACGTTACGGTGAGTGGTGAGCTAAGCTAGCCGCCTAATGAGTCTTGCGTCGCGCACCTCGGCTCCGCGGGCGACGTGACTCGTCTCCGCACCCGTCCCTCGTCTCCTCCCTCGTCTCCTCCCTCGTCTCCTCCCTCCTCCCCCCCCATGTCTCCAAACTCATCGCTCTTCCGCGGGAAAACCCAAACAACAGCAGAAAAGTTTTGACAACCTTTTG
>PIJE02000367.1:183753-207012 GCA_002895965.2 Coryphaenoides rupestris
TATTTTACATTATTTATTATTTTTTATTAATTACATTTTATCTTTATTTTTTTATTTTTTTTTTTTCAATTCAGGTTCGGCTGATCTCAGTTCAAATGGAGGCGATCTCAAACCGGACGAGCTCGCGGCCCGATTCCGACGCGACCGATTCCAAACGGCGCACAGCCGGGTCCGAATCCGAATTCCGAATCCGATCTTAAATCATCTTCGGCCGGTTTCAATTCAGATTCGGCGTCTCTTGCTTCGGACTCGGCTGATCTCAAATCACCGTTGAGATGAGATTTTGGCTGATCGCCGACTCGATCCGCTGATCCTAAATCACGGTCGGCTTGATCTCAAGTGGGGTTGGGATCAAGTTGTTCTGCGGCCCGACGCACGCGACCGACAGACGCGCTCGTCCACCATGTTTATGAACGTGTGACTCACTGTGTTTAGATGTGGGACGCCCGGACATCTTCACAGCACTCCCCTCTCTCTCTCTCTGTCTCTCTCTCTCTCTCTCCCTCTCTCCCCTCTCGCCTCTCTCTCTCTCCTCTCTCCCCTCTCCTCTCCCTCTCTCTCCTCTCTCTCCCCTCTCCTCTCTCTCTCTCTCTCTCTCTCTCTCGCTCCCCCCTCTCCCTCTCCCCTCTCTCTCTCTCCCCTCTCCTCCTCTCTCCTCTCTCCTCTCCTCTCTCTCCCCCTCTCTTCCTCTCTCTCTCTCTCTCTCTCTCCCCTCTCGCCTCTCTCTCTCCCCTCTCTCTCTCTCTCCTCCCCTCTCTCCTCTCTCTCTCCCCTCTCTCTCTTTCTATCTCTCTCTCTCTCCTCTCTCTCTCTCTCTCTCTCTCCTATCTGTCTCTCTCACTCTTTATCCTGTTGTGATGTTCACTGCCACTTTCTGTCGTTCTGTCTCTATCACTCCTCTCTCTCAGTATCTCTCTCTCTCTCTCTCTCTCTTTCTGTCTCACTCTCTCTGTATCTCTCTCTCTCTCTCTCTCTCTCTGTATCTCTCTCTCTCTGTCTGTCTCTCTCTCTCTCTCTCTGTCTCTCTCTCTGTTATTCTCTCTCTCTCTTCTCTCTCTCTCTGTTCTCTCTCTCTCTTTCTGTCTCACTCTCTCTCTCTCTCTCTCTCTCTCTCTCTGTCTGTATCTCTCTCTCTTTCTCGTTTCCCTGGTCTGTAATGGCCCCTCCCTCTCTCCAAGCTTCTCTCTGTGTCTCTCTCCCTCTGCTCCCCAGCTCTCTGTCTGTCCCCCTTTCTCCCTCACCCCCTCCCTCCCTGTCTGTCTGTCTGTCTGTCTCGGTGTATGACATCATCACGGCCCTGGGGTTAAGCCCCGCCCCCTCCGGCGGCGGCTGCTGCTGCTGCCTCATCTGCTGTGTTTGGCTTTAATCATCACACACCTCTTCATCCCCGCGAGTGTTTATCCAGCCTGTCGCCATGTTGGAACGCAACCAGACACACACACACACACACACACACACACACACACACACACACACACACACACACACACACAACACACACACACACACACACACACACACACACACACACACACACATACACACACACACACAACCAACACACACACACACAACACACACACACACACACACACACACACAACACACACACACACACACACACACACCACACATATACACACACACACACACCACACAACGACAACCAGGACACACACACCACATACAACACCACACACACACACAAACCCAGGACACACACACACACACGACATACAACCACACACAACACACACAAACCAGGACCACACACACCACCACCACACACACACACAGACACACACACACACCAAGACACACACACACACACACACACACACACACACACACACAACCAGACACACACACACACACACAACCAGACACACACACACACACACACACACACACACACAACCCAGACACACACACACACACCACCAGACACACACACACACACACACACACACACACACACACTCACTCATTATAATGCAGTCTGCTAGACCAGCATTATAATTTATTCAAATCCGTAATCGAACGTAATTGAATCTGATCCAACGCCACCGAACGTCAACTGAAGTCAACTGTAACTCAACCGATCCGATCCAACGTGATCTAATGGGATCTTATCTAATGGGATCTCTAATCTCATTCATTCTCCCTTAATCTCATCTACTCCAATCCAATCAAACCCATCTAATGGCGATAGAGTCATCGCTGCATGGTGGAGTCAGCGCTGCATGGTGGAGTCAGCGCTGCATGGCGGAGTCAGCGCTGCATGGCGGAGTCAGCGCTGCATGGCGGAGTCAGCGCTGCATGGCGGAGTCAGCGCTGCATGGTGGAGTCAGCGCTGCATGGCGGAGTCAGCGCTGTATGGCGGAGTCAGCGCTGCATGGTGGAGTCAGCGCTGCATAGTGGAGTCAGCGCTGCAGCGTTGTGACGTAACTGGTGTTGAAGTGAACCAACAGATCTGTATGTTGTCGGTCGGCCGGCGGAGCTGCGGCCACCGACCATGAACTCAGAACACAAACACATAAATTATTATTTTCTGGTATCAACACAAAGACGACTGTGAGCAGCGTAGCGTAGCGTAGCGTAGCGTAGCGTAGCATTGTGTTGTGTTGGTGAAACAACAAACAAGTTGAATTAACCGCTCGCAATTAAAACTTTAAAAAATGTTTTTGTGTGGTCGCTCTTTTGCAGACTTGCTTTTTTTCCGTCCGGTTCGGGTTTTGCAATCCATTTCTCTGCGGCCGTTTTTAAGGTCTAGACAGCGACGACAAAAGTCATGAATCACGATGACACAACAATAGTATCTCGCCGCGCTCCTCTCTCCCACGGTTAATTATTGTCCTCCGCTGTGAGCCGCGGATCCCCGAACCAAACCGGGCCCTCAGCTCACAGCGGGTTGGGCCTTATCTAACAAGGGCCACCTTGTCTGTTTCCTAGACCTGGGAATTGTAGTTTGGGAGATGCGAGTTCTAATTGGGGAAGTTTTAATGAGGCGGGTGGGAGGGTCAGGGGTCGGGGCGTGGGGGCGTGGGTGTGTCTGCCAGATACCTGAGACCCACCACTCCTCTCTGGAAGACCCTGCATTACGTACTGTTCTCCGTTGATGCAAACTAAGCGCTTGTAGGGATGGGATCTTGCCGTCGAGCGGTAATGAGAACAGATCCCGTCAGCGGTGCACTGGAACGCCGCTTCGCTTGTTTTGCTCGCTTGTTGACTCTCTTCTCCCACGTCTCGTCCACCGCAGCGATCCACAAGGAATTACGGCGGAGACGCGACCCCCCGTGGCGGGCGGCTTCGCTCGCGAGGACTCTAAACGATGACTCACACAGAAAGAAAGACAAGACAATGAAACCCCTGGGCTAGCCGCGGCGTTGTTGCGTGTGGCGTGGCGTTGCCCCTGTAGCTCGGCCCCGCCCACCCAGGCTCATCAAACAGCTTTTTATAGGTTTCTGCGCCACATCTGCAGCGTGTTAGCGGATGCCGCGCTCAGCGGGCACCACGTGCAGATGTGGCGCTCGCGCTAACGTGCTAGGCTAGCCCGTGCTCGTACCTCTGCGGCCCATATGTGCTCTGCTGTGTGCTCGTGTGTGTGTGTGTGTGTGTGTGTGTGTGTGTGTGTGTGTGTGTGTGTGTGTGTGTGTGTGTGTGTGTGTGTGTGTGTGTGTGTGTGTGTGTGTGTGTGTTATTGCAGCTAGATTTGCTTCGCTCCCATCCACGCACGCACACCCAGAGTGCAGGTGGCTACAGATCACGGCCGAGCCCTCCGAGGCGCAGAGGGCAGGACGGCGCGGTGATCCGGCCGTTTGACTCCCGGAGGAAAGGCTCTCGAACACCGAGTCCACAGTCTAACCCGTAGACATCATCATCGAGCTACAATACCCCCCCTAACCCCGACCTGCTCTTTAACGACCGGTCTCTGTCTATAACGTGGGCCAGATGAGGCTGCTTAAACCAGCCACACACACACACACACACACACACACACACACACACACACACACACACACACACACACACACATAATCCTCAATGACGTACTGGTACCTGAATTCACTGATATAATCATCTGCTAAATGACTAAATAGGTTCCCTGGACTTGAGCGCACGGTGTTCCCTGGTGGTCCAGAAGATCTTTGACGGAGATCTTGTGACTTTGGGAGGCTAGCTGTGATGCGTGGCAGTCTGTGGGGTGATGGGAGAGAGTCACTGTCATCCCTCTGGAGGAGGAGGTTCGGCTCGCGTTCTTCTGTCTGAAGACGTTAGCCTGAGGACCGTGGAGGGATCACGTGCTGCAGGATCCAGGTTCTCCCGCTCACTACAGTGTGTCTGGTATTGTCATTACGATGAGTCTATTCGGGTCCTATACCTACCTTCCTATCTCCTGTATCGTGGTGGAGGGCCTATAGCGTCTTTCTAACAACGTCCAAGGATCTCAAGGAAGATGAGAGATGAGATTAAGATGGGAGATAAGGTGAGAGAATAGGCGTGAGGTAAGGTGAGGTAAGATAAGGTATAAGATAATGCAGGGGTTCAGTGACCTGAGCTCCTCTGAGTGTAAAACTGCCTCAACCTCATCTCACTCCAGGCTCAGAGGTCACTCCGGTCTTCTCCCCCTCCTCTTCTTCCTCCTCCTCCTCTTCCTCCTCCTCCTCCTCCTGGCGGCTGTTGGATGATTAAAAGAAGAAGGGAAAAAAAACAACAACATCTGAGGGAAATCAAGAACTATATCCCCACCTACAGCACCAATAACCCCTCGCGCGTCCTTCAGGAGGTAAAACTTAAGGTCTGATAATTCCGAGCACATGTCTGACGCCGCGGGGGGGCAGCGCACGACAAATGAAAGCTGAGCGCAACACAAGGTCCTCCGGAGGACCTCCTCCTCAGTCTGCTGTCCAACCTTCACATGATCTCACCGTGGGCTTTGTTTCTTTCTTCCATTGAACATAACTTCAATGACTTTACTGCCACCACCACCACCACCTCAACACCACCACCTCACCACCACCACCACCACCACCTCAACACCACCACCTCACCACCACCTCACCACCACCACCTCAACACCACCAGCTCACCACCTCAACACCACCACCACCACCACCTCACCACCACCACCACCTCACCACCACCACCACCACCTCAACACCACCACCTCACCACCACCACCTCACCACCACCACCACCTCACCACCACCACCTCACCACCACCACCACCTCACCACCACCACCTCACCATCACCACCTCACCACCACCTCACCGCAATCATCTTCTCCTTTGTTTTCTTTAATTGGCCACGCTACCGGAGGGGGGGGGGGAAGGGGCGGTGGTATTAGTGACCTGAACCACGGGGGTCACCCGCTCCCATTTGACCCCTGGTAAGCAAACAGATCTAATGCCGTAAGCTCGGGCCTACCGGCTAAGCCTGGCGTCTCCACAGAAGGTCGCGGCGGGGTTAAGCTCACACACACCGGTACGCTCTCCCTTCTAAATGAATGTTTTCTACTTCTGTTGTCCTTGACTCTCCAGTTACACCTCGCTGGGAAGGGGCTTCGGTGTGACCCAAGGAGATCCAGTTGGTGGTGGTGGTGGTGAAGGTAGTGGTGGTGATGGTGGTGGTGGTGATGATGGTGGTGATGGTGGTGGTGGTGTGAGGTGCTTCACACGTTCACACAAACTACGCAGGAATGAAACCCTCCACACGCCTCCTCCTCCACCCCCCGGGTCAGGAGGGGGGTTGGAGTCGTAGCCAAAGTAGGACCCCCTGCTGGCGTCCACGCTCCGGTGCAATTCTTTACGAAAAATCCGAACAAGATTTTATTTCGTCCCCCATGACGACATTTGGTGAGCGCTGGCGCACCACCGGGTGTTGCGTTACCTCGGAGCTTCTCGAGTCCCGGAGCACCTGAGGTCCGTCCTGGAGGTGATCCGGCCACCAGAGAGCCGTTAAAAACGTCTCCGTTTAGATCATTTAAAATTTCAAAGTCCTGCTGCTGCCATTCCAGCCCCCACTTACCCCGACGCCGTGCAGCGCAGCGCGTCGCTCAGACTGGATTTAGTTTCGTTCGTTTTTTTTCCCATGATGGTTCAACAATAAGCCGTGAGTAGGAGTTCACCTGGACTCTGCATAAACCCCCCGCTCCTGCCTTCCATCTCCTAAACCCGAGCACTAACTTGCGTGTTTGTTAGGGTCTTGGCCACTAAATAATCATCCTTCGTATTGTTTAGCAAGTTCTATGTCCTCAGATGTTGGTTAAAGCACTCAGAATGACACGTCTGCTCGTATCCCAGCAATTAATGAATTATGATACTGCTGTCTGTCCTTCAACAAATGTACTCTTTGTAAGTCGCTTTGGATACAAGCGTCTGCCAAATGCCCTCAATGTAAATGTAAATGTAAATGTAAATGGTGAACAGAGCCTCCGGTCTCTGCTCCCATCGTCACGCGGCGCCGGCGGCGGGGGGCGGGCAAGACATGCAGCCGGCCACACTCCACACATTAGCCTCCCCTTCAAACACCAGAGTGTCGGCCTTTATTGCACCTTTCGCCTGGACCTCGGCGGGCTCTGAACAGTTCGACGCGTAACCACTTCCAGACCGCGGGGCTCAGATGAAAGGCAGCCGCTTCCCGGTGGAAACCAAGTTCCAGGGAATCCAACGACCGAACAATGTGTTGCCGGGCCGTGGTGGTGGAAGGGCGGCTCAAAAACATGTCCAGAACACATTGATTATTATATAATATATATACTGTAATATATATATGTATATATATTACACGAGAGGCAGTAGCTCAGGAGGTAAGAGCGGTTGTCTGGCAACAGGAAGGTTGCTGGTTGACTCCTCCCCCCCCTAGCTAAGTGTGGAGGTGTCCCTGAGCAAGACACCACCTAACCCTACCTGCTCCTCCTAGCTAAGTGTGGAGGTGTCCCTGAGCAAGACACCACCTAACCCTACCTGCTCCTCCTAGCTAAGTGTGGAGGTGTCCTGAGAAAGACACCACCTAACCCTACCTGCCCTCTAGCTAAGTGTGGAGGTGTCCCTGAGCAAGACACCACCTAAAACCTACCTGCTCCTCCTAGCTAAGTGTGGAGGTGTCCTGAGCAAGACAACCACCTAAAACCCTACCTGGCTCATCCTAGCTAAGTGTGGAGGGTGTCCCTGAGGCAAGACCACCACCTAAACCCTACCTGCTCCTCCTAGCTCAGTTGTGGAGGTGTCCCTGAGCAAGACACACCTAACCCTAGCCTGCTCCTCCTAGGCTAAGTGGGAGGTGTCCTGAGCAGCACCACCTACCCTACCTGTCCTTCCTAGCTATAAGTGTGGAGGTGTCCGCCTGAGCAAGGACCACCACCTAACCTTACCTGCTCCTCCTAGCTAAGTGTGGGAGGTGTCCTGAGCAAGACACCCCTAACCCTACCTGCTCCTCCTAGCTAAGTGTGGAGTCTGTCCCTGAGCAAGACACCACCTAAACCCTTACCTTGCTCCTCCTTTGCTAAGTGTTGGAGTGTCCACTGAGCAAGACACACCAAACGGTCATTCATGAAGACTGGACCTTCTCAACTCTCAGACTGTACGCCTTCCATGCAAATCACTTTCTCTCACCGAGGCGCCAAATTGCTCGTCGATCAGCCCTGAGCAACTGGCGTGTGTGTGTGTTGTGTGACCTTCTGACTCTTGTAAAAAAGCGGGCGTGTTGATGCACCCAGGGGGGTGGGAGCGCCACTTTAAGAGCCGTCCGACTTTCAACTCTATCACTAATTTTATTTTCATTTTCACCGCTTCTTTCGAGGAAATCAACCCGTCTAACCTTTCATCTTGATGTGGAAATAACTAATCAATGAATCATTTTAACTAACATGTGTGTCTGTGTGTGTCTGTGTCTGTGTGTGTGTGTGTGTGTGTGTGTGTGTGTGTGTGTGTGTGTGTGTGTGTGTGTGTGTGTTGTGTTGTGTGTGTGTGATGTGTGTGTTGATGTGTGTGGCGTCTTGGTCTGCAGTATGTGTGTGTGTATATGTGCACTTTTGATCCTTTGTGTAATTAATATCCCAAGCTCATAATACTGCCCCCCCCCCCCACACACCACCACACGACACTCCCCCCCCCCCCCCCCGCTGTGTCCCATGGCGATACGGGGCTCTGTGATACACCTGGGACGGAAACTAGATGAAAGCCGTAGTTGCTTTAGTGTTGCTGTTTCATAGTCCTGGACGAGTGACGCCGTTATTGAGGGCGTTGTGATCAAATCACCGAAATCTGATTGGCGGAGAGGCGCCAGTACTGTACGATCTACGGACGCCAAGGTGAGAGATCTGTCTTCGCGTTGTTATGCCAGTAAAAAGCCATCAATTCTACAACTGTTAACCTTGTTGCCCTTTGTTTTGGGCGGTCAAATGACCTCCCAGGAGTCTCAATGGTGAATGGATTGCATTTATATTTGCGCTTTTTATCCAAGTGCTTCCAGTCTCGCCTCACATTCACCCATCCCACACACCGACGCGTGGCAACGGTGATCAACAACGCAACGGTAAACAACCAACACGGTCAGGAGCAGATTACAGACAACCGCTTTTGACCTCCTGAGCCGCTGCCGCCCCAAATAACACTCAAATTACCGGTCCGTTGAATGTTGTGAGTCTTCCATTCTCCTTCCCCTGGGGCTTGATAGGTTGTCGGCTTCACCTCCGTCCCGTCGCGGCGGCCGTTGCGAAACGCGGGCGTTATTGTCCCACGCGGGTCAGGGAGCGTTTCGCTTCAGATGGATTTATCTGCACCTTTTCCCGTGAATATGATCTATTATCGTCTCACCTCCGTTATCTCTGCTCCTCCCCGCGGCCCAACGCGGATCAACAGGCTCGAGGTTACGATCAAGCACCATGGCAGCGTGCGCGATGCGGGCGAGCGCAGAGGACATTTATCAAATAAAATCATTTTCATATTAGAAAAGCTAAAAGTGGTATGATGAGGGTGTTATTGGCCGGAGCGCCAGAACATATACTCTTCGGGGGTGCGGAGGGGGGTTGGAGGGTTGGGGGCGGAGGGCGGAGGTAAGACGTAGAGGTCGGCGGCGAGGGTCGAGGTGGCCACGGCGGCGGAACTTTTTTGTTTGATGACGCTCGCGTATCCTGACATGTATACAGCGCGGCTGAGCCTGCGCGCTGCACGCCGCCCACCGCGCTTAATGGACATCCTGGACCACAGCCGCCGACTTTCACAGACCTGGAACGGTCCTGTGAGTGGCTGCCAGGCATGGCGGCGGCGGCGGGCGGCGGCGGCGTGTTCCAGGGGAGAGGGTCTCCTGAAACGCTGAAGTCTCTCGGGTTTTTGATTTTAGAAACGGATGGCTGCACCTCCCAGGCGGCGTTACCTCCAGGCCTCTCCTGATATTACCTGACGGCGGTGGAAACATCAGCCGAGCACGGTAGTACCTGGGCCAATTCCATTTTTGATAGAAATCCCTCATTATAATATAACATCTAACTTTCAGGGGAACATAAATAGAGAATCTTAAATGGGGGAACTGCATGTGCTCTTCCAATTTACCATAGCGTCTTTGTTAGAACCCTCTGTGGGAGTGTCGTGGGATATTGCTGGCTGGGCTGACTTAAATTGACCTCACCTGGCCCAGTTAGAGTCTGGGCTGAGGAGCTGCGGTTGTCGTTAGGCTAATTTCAGGATTAGTCATAGCCAACCAGCACACACACACTCAGGAGCGAGCTAATACACTTCTCTGTCTGCATTCCTCATTCTTCCAAATTAAACCGGACTTTCTCACACAAAAACTGCCCGACGTCTTTTGAGAGAGCCTCCGAACTAAAGCCACACGACGTGCATCCGTTGCGGGAATATGCTACACTCCTCCCAACCGCCTCCACCCCACCTCCACCACTATCATCACCCCCTCCTACCACCCACCAATCCATCCCAACACCTCCACCACATCACATTCAACTCCTCAGAACCGCTTACACCCTTCGCCACCTCCCCGATATCATCACCACCTCACCACAATCACCTTCGCCGACTAGGCATCACCCACCACCACCACCACTACCACCACCTTCTTCAACCTCTTCCATCTCTCATCTCATACCTTCACCACCTCCACCCACTATACATCACCCCCTCCTAAACGATCCACCAGATCCATCACCACACCTCCACACATCACATCACCTCCTCGACCGCTTACCACCTTGTCGCACCTCCACCCCTATCATCACCACTCCACCACATCACCTTCACCACCACCACCACCCCACCCGCCCGCCACCTATCTCACGATCTCCATTCTCTAGTCATCATCACCTTCCCCACCACGCATCCACCGCCGATTCTCAACCGATCTCCATCTCTATCATCATCACCTTCACCACCTCCACCCCTATTACAGTCACCACCTCCACACAGTCAGCTCCACCAGCTAGCATCACCACCACACCACACACCGTTCCTCAACATCTACCATCTCTTCATCCTCACTCACCACCTTCACCCTATCATCACCAACTTCCACCACAATCACCTTCACCACTATCATCACCCCTCCACCACAAATCACCTCACCACTAGCACACCACCTTCCACCCCAATCCCTCCACCACTAGCATCACCACCAACCACCACCACCACCACCACCACACCGTCGACCTCCTCACCACGTACACGTTGTCACACCTTTTGCGTGAGTTAATGACCCTAATCCTTCACGGACCCGGGCCTGACGTACCACCTTACGTGACCCTGATGTGTCTCAACACTTCTTGAGGAAGAGAAACGTCCGCCGCGTCCCGCCGACGTCGAGCCGTGTCCAACACATCTGGTGTTGTTCCTGCGCTCTCTCTCCACCGCGCGTTCCTTTTTGAATTTATAGATTTATTGGTCGAGGTTTCATTTATTTTTCTGCACTTGGCGGACATCACAGGCCTATCTCTCTCTCTCTCTCTCTCTCTCTCTCTCTCTCTCTCTCTCTCTCTCTCTCTCTCTCTCTGTCTCGTCCAAACGTTATAGTATTCTGGGCAATGTGTGTTGTTTTTTTTCATCCTTTTATTACTACGCAATATTTGTATCCAGCACACATTTGACTGCCCTTCGGCCTGACTCCACACGGCTCCCTCCTCAGAGATGCTGCTTCTCGTGTCTCACGTGGTACTGATACAAGCTCAGCGAACCACCCCACCTCCGGCTCAGCGTTCTCACGACCTCCACCACCACCAACCTACCAACCACCAACCGTCCACCACCACCACGGGAGGGTGGTCGGTGGAGGTGGTGTGGTGGTGGTGGTGGTGGAGATGGTGGTGGAGATTGGTGGTCTCACAGCATCTGACCTGGAGGGTTCGCCGGTACCGTGAGAAGAGAGATGCCTTCCCCTCGTTCCCCTTCTCCCGCCCTCCCCTCGTTCCCCTCTCCCTCTCTCCCCTCAGAAGAGCTTCCAGGTCTATTACTGCAAGGGAGAGAAGAGAGGAGGAGAGGGGGCGGTGGTGAGGTGGTGGGTGGTGGTGGTGGTGGGTGGATGGTGGTGGGTGGGGGGCGTTCAAGGGGGCGTGCGAGCTCCGGATCAGGCATCAGGGAACCTCAACTCATCTTCAGTCTCACCATCGTCTCATCTCCTGTTCACTTCCCAGAGTATTTGTGGAGCTTTCCTTTCCTCTCGTCTCCTTCGCCACTCCCTGTCCCCGTGTTATAAAACCCGCGGCGCGTAAAATCGCCGACATCACTTAAGCTCAGGCGATGTTTTCTTTCGGCGTTCTTGAGCGGCGCAGATCGATGCCGAGCGGCGCAGAACTCGCGGGTTAATTGGTCCGTGGGCAGACCTGCTCAGACACTCATTGTGGAACAAAAAGATATCTTAATAATACGAAGTGGGCTGGGGCTTCGGCCGCCGAGACATCATTAGCGTACGAACGTGCTTCAGATCCAGGGGGGGGGGGGGGGGGAACGCCGGGACACGCGGGGATCGACGGAGATACCGGGAGCCCGGAACCCGTCTCTCTCCGGCGAGTTCCGTCCCGTTGGCGTAATCTCCTCTACTTCTGTATCTCATCACGTCTGTAGGGTGTGTTGTTGTTGTTGTTGTTGTTGTTGAGAAGCCCGTCACTTACCATCACTGAAAAGCGACGCCATGTTTGTTAGCATGGTTTGTTGCGGGGGGGGGAATGTGGGTGAGAGGGGGCGTGGTCTAAGATGACTGACAGCCTCTCCTCTGTGATGTCAGAGCCTTTTTCTTCTTCGTGTTCCACTTGGATCGCCCAAGTTTGTGATGTGTAATTCATTAGCTCCCCGATGGCTGTGTGTGTGTGTGTGTGTGTGTGTGTGTGTGTGTGTGGTGTGTGTGTGTGTGTGTGTGTGTGTGTGTGTGTGTGTATGAATGAGGGCGAGAGAGAGTGTGTGTGTGTGTGTGAGTATGTAGCTTTGTGCTTGTGTGTGTCTGAGAGACAGAGCCTGAGTGGTGTGTGTGTGTGTGATGGAGAGAGAGAGAGAGAAGCAGAAGAGAGAGAGAGGAGAGAAGAGAGGAAGAGCCTGTGTGTGTGTGTGTCGGCCGGTGCCTTGTGTAAACAAATCATGCCAGGGGAAAAGCATGTGTGTGTGTGTGTGGTGTGTGTGTGTGTGTGTGTGTGTGTGATGTGGTCGGTGGTCTCCCTGGCCCCGCCTCTCTGCGCTCACTCGAAACAGCCGTTTGCCGCCTGTTTAGATTCGCTCCTGATTGGCTGTTTCCACTGCGGCTTCGTTAGACGTGCCGTCGTGCACTACCACCGCCGGTGATGAAGGTGATGAAGGTGATGAAGGTGATTAAGGTGATTAGAACGTAGGTCGCCTGCTCTTTGTTCTTCCCCCACCTCTCCTTTTCTGGTCCGATGGTTCCAGACCATCCAGATCCACATCCAATTGCCCGCCAGAACCCCGGCTTCCAACATGGCGGCCAGAGAGCGCTGGTGGAGGGCAGACCGGGTCACCCCTCCCCCGTACATGTTCTGAGTTGTCCTCAACTATGTAGAAGCAACATGGAGGAAGCCATGGCGGTCCGTCACGTCTGTGGCTGCAGCTCACTGGCTTCAGCCTTCAGGGAAATTCTTCGTCTATAAATAGAAAGCCACAGCCCGGCTCCTCTCCCGGAGGCTGGCGTGCACCCAGACCTCGCGGAACCGGGACCTTGCAGACCTTGCAGAACCGGGACCTCCCAGAGCTTGCGGAACCAGGACCTTGCAGACCTCGCAGAAACAGGACCTTTGCAGACCTCGCAGAACCAGGACCTCAGACCTCGCCAGAACCAGGACCTCAGACTCGCAGACCAGGACCTCAGACCTCGCAGAACCAGGACCTCGCAGACCTCGCAGAACCAGGACTCGCAGACCTCGTAGAACCAGGAGCTGAACCAGATAACCGGGACCTCAGACCTCGCAGAACCAGGACCTCGCAGACCTCGTAGAACCAGGACCTAGACTTAGCAAAACCAGGACCCAGACCTTGCAGAACCAGGACCCAGACCTTGCAGAACCAGGACTTTGCAGACCGTGCAGAACCAGGATCTGAACCAAGGTACCAGCCCTAGACATCACAGAACCAGGACCCTAGATCGCACAGAAAACCGGGACCTGAACCAGAGAACCGGGTCCCAGACCTTGCAGAACCAGGACTTTGCAGACCGTGCAGAACCAGGATCTGAACCAAGGTACCAGCCCTAGATCTCACAGAACCAGGACCTGAGCCAGAGAACCGAGACCCAGACCTCACAGAACCAGGCCCTAGACTTCACAGAGCCAGGACCTGAACAAAGAAATTGACTTGAGGCTTCACAGAACCACAGAACCACAGAACCAGGACTTGAACCAGAGAACCAGGCCCCCAGAGCCCTGATCCAAACCGCCTGGGTCAGGGCTTCAGAACACAACACAGAGCACGACATGCTAGAGGAAGAAAATAACCTCCAGCGCTCCACGACATACTCTCTTTACTTTCCCCCCTCTAAGTGGATCCCAGACAGACAGACAGACAGACAGACAGAGCCGGGTCTGGTCTGGTCTGGTCTGGCAGGCTCCGGGAATCTGCGAGGGGGGAACCACAATGCGGCCCAGTTATCTTTGGATTCCCCCAGCTTGTTTTACTAAGGACCTGGCCCCCGGCGTTCCCTTCTTCCCCGCGCTGGCGATAAGAACGTTCTCATCACGCCTCACTCACGACGCCTGAGTGCAGCGAGAGCGCCGCTGGCCGTTGGGCCGCTCGTCGCTCGTCGCCGCTGCTGCTGCTGCTCACCGTCACCGTCACCGTCGCCGTCCCTTTGAAGCGCCGTCCAACAATAACCCGGCGCGAGCATAACAGCTAATGTGGAGCCGCTAATGAAGATCGAGAGATACGAACGCCGTAAACACATGAAGTCTCTCCCCGCTCTCCCCGCTGCGGGTCCTCATCGCAGGCACACGGCGGTTAAGAAGCGTCTCTCACACTTAGCTGAAGACGCCAACGTCGAGAAAAAGAACGAAGTATCGGACAAATTGTTGCCGTTGGAGTTTGTGATGGAATCGGACGTATCGGCGAACATCTGCGTTGGCCCGGCGCAGCGCGGGAATAACAAATCACTTCGCCGTGTTACAGGCGCACATAAAGGGGTGATTTGGTAATACCACAGGTGTTTACATTTTGAATCCCAGTTTGTCGGCGTGTCCCGCGTGAGGGAAGAGTGTGAAAGAGGTAGAAAATAAAAAGCGAAAGATTAAACGAAAAAGGTGAAGCAAAAATGGTCTTCACGCCGGAGAGAAGGTCCTCCAAAAATCACGTTCCAGCTCCCAGCCGCCCAGGGGAAGTCTCCTCACATCCACGGAGATTTACGACCTCCTCCTCCTCCTCCTCCTCCTCCTCCTCCTCCTCCTCCTCAGCCGTCCGTCTGGCTCGCGCCTCGCTCTAATCTTTCCGATCGGCTTCCTATTAACCGATATTAAACGGAGCGCGGGCCAGACGCTCAGAATTCCTCATCTGTGTTTTGGATGTGATATCTGGAGGCTCAGGGGGGGGCTTGAGGTTTGGCTAATTGTCCCCTGGCCTCGTTTAACACCCCGTCAGCTACGATGGGGGGGTGGGAGGGGCTACGAGGGGGTGGGGGGGGGGGGGGGGGTGGGTAAACCTGATAGACAGCCCCCCCCCACGCCCCCCTTCCCCCCCTCCCCCCCCCCCCCCCTACATTATGACATCGATACGGGGCCCATTACACACCAAATGGAAACGGTGCGGTGGAGCCCGACCGCTTTGGAGATTTTCAAAATAGAAAGATTGTTCCAGCGGCGACGCTATTTTTAGCGGTTTTCCGAATTATGCAAATGTGATTATGGCCGCGCTGCTGCTGCTGCTGCTGCTGCTGCGATGCTGCGACGCTGCGACGCTTTTCTTTACGTTTCGCTTCGGCTCGGCGCGGCTCGGCTCGGGTTTGGCGGCGGTGCACTTAACTTAACTTATACATCGCGCCGCCGCTGCCAGCCTCCACATATGGCTCCAGAAATACGCCGTGCGCTATATTCTTGGCGCTGCTCGGGTTGGCTCGCTGTGTAATTATAGACAATCATAGCGTATCCACTCTGGTCAGAACCAGAACCACTCTACAGAACACATTGAAATAATGGAAAAATTATACTTTCTGTGGATGGAAATGTTGTCTTTTGAAAACGGGCCGACAGTATAGTACATGCCGTTTTCCATTCTGCGCGTATATTATGGATTCTTAGCATGGGTGGCCGCGCCGGGAGTCGAACCCGTAACCCCGTAACCCCGTAACCCCCGGGCGTGTTAATGACTAAATTGAGCCGGACAGAACCATTGGCGCGGGGGGGTGTCTTGGACTGAACCACCCGCAACGCTAATGGCTAACTCCCGTGAGGTTCATCGTAGCAGGCGGTGGACGGTGGAGGGTTGCTGGGCTCGGGGGGTTCAATCCCCGATTTAGGTTGAACCCTTGAGCAAGTTTCCCCCCCCCCCCCCCCCCCCCCCCGCCCTGCTCCTCGATGACACGTCTGAAGCAACGCAGGATCCTGACTGTACGTCGCTCTGGATGACAGCGTCTGCAAAATAGTAAATAATGGTAAATAAATTGTAAATAGCAGTCACTTATCAGAACAATATGTTCCTTCTCTTCTGGTGGAGTTGGAGTTTACTCCCCTCTCTCTCTCTCTCTCTCTCTCTCTCTCTCTCTCTCTCTCTCTCTCTCTCTCTCGCTCTCTCCCTCTCTGTCTCCCCCCTTCCCCTCCACCACACATGAAATATAACTCTAGACGCTCTTAACTTTGGCTTCGCTCTTCATTTCTACCGCACGCTTTTTTCAAATGGCACCAAAGTTAGACAAATAGCGGTTTGTCAAAAACCGTAACCATAACGCTGTTTAGTTTTTTTTCCCAAGGTATGAACGTGACAAGAAGTATGTTTCTCTTTTCTTGTAACTTATTTAACTTCCCCGGCCGCGGAGGAGAAATATTATTTTCATTTCTTAAAAAAAAAAACGCCCCCCCCCCCAAAAAAACGAACAAACTTTTCATGGATGTTTGAAAGAAGAGAAAAAAAAGACAAATAGCTGAAATATTCAACGTCTGTCGTAAAGGAGTCGCGTCACCGGAGAGGAAATACTGGACTTATTGATCCACGGGGAGCCGAGCGCTGAGGAGACACGTTCTCCCCCCGCTCTCCTGCTCCTCCATTAATATTTAACAACCAGGAGGAGGAGGAGGAGGAGGAGGAGGAGGGAGATGCGGAGGAGAAGGAGGTGGAGGAGGAGAAAGAAGTGGAAGAGATGGACGCGGATGTGGTGGCGGAGGAGGTGGTGGCAGAGGGAGGAGTAGGTGGAGGAGGACGAGGAGAAGGAAGAGGAGGAGGTGGAGGACGAGGACGAGGACGAGGCGGAGGAGGGAGAGAGGAGAGAGGAGTTCACACAACAAAAACGTTCTCCCCCTCCTGCATCTCCACCACCAGCACCTGCGTGGCTGCTGCTGCTGCATCACTCCCCTCTCTCTCTCTCTCTCTCTCTCTCTCTCTCTCTCTCTCTCTCTCTCTCTCTCTCTCCCCCGACGCCGACACCCAGAGGAGATACAGTCAGCACTATCTCACCCAACTGTGGGCGCAGCAGACCGACTGAGGAAGAGGACGAGGACGAGGAAGAACGAGAAATCGAGAGGAGGAAGATATATGAAAACGTCATTGAAAATATAAAAAGCAGTAAGCAGCAGTACGTCGGTTATTAATAACTCACGTGTCCCTCGCGGTGGAGGGTAAAAATATGAGTCAAACCTAACGGGGGCATCGCGCAGGGGGGGGTGGCGGCGGCGTGGGGGGGGGGGGGGAGACCAGGAGCAACCCGTCTCCTCCCCCCCCCCTCCCCCACGCCACGATGCTAGTGTGGTTTATTTTTGTTATTTCTACGGTCTTGGCTCACGTCAGCTCCCCCGATCTCTCTCTCTCTCCTCTCTCTCCCCCTTGACTCCCTCCCCCCCACACATCACTCTCTTTGCTTCTTTAAAAGAGAGACCACCCCCTCTCCTCACCCCCTCTCCTCACCCCCGCCCCCCAGACGTGAAGCCCCCCGGAGACGGCAGCCAAATCTCCATCACCTCCCAATGAATGATTTCCACACACACACACACACACACACACACACACACACACACACACACACACACTCACACACACACACACACACACACACACACACACACACACACACACACACACACACACACACACACACACACACACACACACACACACACACTCACACACACTGTCGTTACAAATAGTCCAGCCTTTGATAAGCCTGCTTTTGTGGTGTGTTTCTCTTGGCCGTCTTCCTGATGACTCTGGCTCCGCTGTTTATGCGTGGAGAGGCAGAACCTCCTCCTCCTGCTCCTCCTCCTCCTCCTCCTCCTCGACCAGGAGGTGGGAATCGGGAGAGAGGGGAGAGGAGAGAGGAGAGAGGAGAGAGGAGAGAGGGGAGAGGAGAGAGGAGAGAGGAGAGAGGAGAGGTGAGATACTGTATGTGATCTGCAGACACGCCGACACTTGCTAACGATTTCCCCTGCGTGGCACCGAGGGGAACCCCGCTCTGATTGGCCTGTTTGCTTTGGTGGTTCGTCCTGGGGCCTCCTCCTCCTCCTCCTCCTCCTCCTCCTCCTCCTCTAGTGATTGAGTCTGCTTGCCGGGGCCCTGGATGCCTGCCTGCGGGCTCCTGCAGGGTAGCCTCTTCAGGAGCCTGCGGTGTGTGTGTGTGTGTGTGTGTGTGTGTGCAGCCGTACTGACTGGGAGCTGGACCACCCGCACGCAGACCCCAGAGCCGCGAGGACGTGGTGTGTGCTGTGGGTGGGAGCTTTGCTGGGTTTCGCTTTCCCAGGATGCACTGCTTCCCCGAGAGGCTCTTACCCTGAGCTTTGCCACATGAAAAAGAGTTTGGTGGTTGGCTTAATTGGCCTCACCTGGCCCAGTTAGAGTCTGGGGTGGGTGGGGCTACAGCCTCACCTGGCCCAGTTTAGAGTCTGGGGTGGGTGGGGCTACAGCCTCACCTGGACCAGTTAGAGTCTGGGGTGGGTGGGTGGGGCTACAGCCTCACCTGGTCCAGTTAGAGTTTGGGGTGGGTGGGTGGGGCTACAGCCTCACCTGGTCCAGTTAGAGTCTGGGGTGGGTGGGTGGGGCTACAGCCTCAACTGGTCCAGTTAGAGTCTGGGGTGGGTGGGTGGGGCTACAGCCTCACCTGGCCCAGTTATGCCCCTTTTCCATGGTCACTGTACGCCGCGGTACGGCGCGGTACCGCGCGGTATTTGCGTGTTTCCACTAGCACGTAGTACCTGATATCAGGTACTATTTGGTATCACATCTGCCCCTGGTTCCAAGCCAGCCGAAGCGGTACTATGACGTGACGTCAGCCGACTGCCTTCCACTGATTGGCCGACGAGTGTCGTCACTGGGAGCGTCATAAAGCGCGCGACGACCGACCAGACATAAATAAACACGAGACTCGACCACACCACTTTTTAAAACCTGACTTTTAAAAAATATATATAATAATAATAATACACAATACACAAACGCTTCGGTGTCCTCCATTGTTGTGTTGTTGTTGTTCTGGGTCTTCCGGTTTTGTGCGTGGCTTGGCGCGGTGTAAATGACGTCACGGCAGTTTCGCGCAGCCGTGTTATGACGACCCCGCCCACGTCGAGGAGGTACTATGTGGTACTCAGTTGTAATGGAAACAGACCCGAAAAATACGACGCCGTGCCGTAACGCGCCGTACCGCGGGCGTACAGTGACCATGGAAAAGGGGCATTAGAGTCTGGGTTGGGTGGGACTGCACACCTGTTGGTGCAATGGCCTAATCAGTGCACCACAGGTTAAGTCAACCACTCAGCACACACACTCGGGGAGCGCTAGCATGCTAGCTATGTATCACCGGCTCTGTCTGCCGTTTGACCAACTTTGCAATAAACCGGACTTTGCGACACCACTACCTGCCTGTGTCCTTGGAGCAGAGGAGCCCCTGAAAGCACCAACAATGCTAAAGATACCTTCAAGGTCGTATTGGGTTGATACAGCAGACTGGAGTGAACTCACAACCTCACGATGGAACAGTTTCACCGTACGTTCTGCTCCTCCGCTGTGCTCACCAGCCCAAAGTCCTATTCCCCGTATTTCCCCCGATGCATTAGAAATGGATTGAGATGAGTGTTGGAGTGGTACAAAGGTAACGATGGTTCTTAAAGGACAACTTCAGGAATCATCCCCATCACGCTGGGTCTCAGGGACTAAATGCGGGCAACAATTTGTGAAAACGGTCCCGGGTTTTGAACGAGAGCACTCCAGCCGTCAGCCGCGACGCGAGCTGTACTGTAGACCTTCGGGACGACAGCGCCCCGTCACGTCCGACCTCCATAACTGCTTGTTTTCTCCTACTGACAGCCTCAGATTATTATTGCAAGTGTCTGACAACATTATGGCAGCGGGGTCGCTGCGGAGAAACACCACTTTGTTTTTCTCCACCTTTCAATTGATCCGGCGTGTTTGTTTCTGTGTCTAAGCGAGTCTCGCTCAAGGAGACGACTTTCTTCTGTTCTCGCTCAATACTGGAGCAATTTGAACAAAAATTGTTTGTCTGCATTTGTCACTTGGACGCCAACTGACGGGAAAATAGGGTCCAGGTTGAAGAATCCACAAGTTATCCTCAAAGAACCGTCCTTAACTTTGTACCAATCGAAAACCGTGACTTAACCACTTTACACTTTATAGCAGACCACCACCTATTCTATGTATAATTACCTGAGGTCACTAGTTAGGCATTACTTACATTATTTATATTCTTATAGTTTCCACTGTTCACTATGTTTATACACGGGTTTTCGTATTGTGTTTGTTTTTCCTCATCTGTGGAAACGCCATTTCGTTCTTGTGTCGGCCTGCCGTGGATATGAATGAACGGCAATAAACAAACTTGAACTTGACCGCAGGGAACCGGCCGCTGGGTCGGTGAGCACAGCAGTGAAGGGTTTATCAAACCGCTTCAGGACGAGGTTGCAAGTTCACGTTCAGTTCGCCGCCGCTGGGCCGTGGTCGGCTCGCGTCCTCGTGCCGGACTACTGCCTGTTTTCAACACTCAGCCTTGTGTTGGGTCTTGAGAGAGGCCTCCCTCCCCGTCTCTCCTCCTCCCCGACCGAGAGCCCCTCGCTGCCAAAGGGCCCGTTTGGCTCCCGCCTCATATAAACATCATCGCATGTTTCCAAAGATGCTTTTAGTAAGCACCTGGTGCCTTGTTCTGGCTGAGACCCCCCCCCCCCCCTCCGTCCGTCCCCTTCTAACCCAGCTCAGATTTTATCTCCGTGCCTCTCAGGATATCTCCCATAATTTCCCCGGTCACTAAAAGCACTAACCCCCCCCCCTCCACCTCGTCCTCTTAGCCTAAATCATTCTCAAATGATTGCTTTGGATCATTTTATATCGTATCTCCACGGCAAACAGGGGGGTAAACATACACAAAAGGCACATGGAGGCCAATAGATTTGTCCCGAGATTGGATCCGCGTTGAACGGATTGGCGAGCTTGTGAATTTGTGATTTCACGTTTACGTCCCCGCCTCTCCTTCCGATCTGCTAAACGGGCCGCGAAAGACCCAGTTAGAATAGACCAGTATGAATAGAACCAGTGGAATAGACGCAGTGGAATAGGCAGCGTGCAAATAAATGATTTATCCAGAAGTGAACTCGCCAGTGTGTATGATCGCGGAGACGAGGATGGAATGTCTTAGATTCACCGCTGGAATTAGTTTAATCGACGGAGCCTGACGGTGTTTGGACAGCCGGTCAGGAAACGATCTCTGACATACTCCAGTTGGAGGTTTCCCATTTGTTGATTTGTGTTTTCATTGGTGAGGCTGTGCGAGGCGTAACGGGACACCGCCATCACACCGCGGACGACGGCGGTGTTCAATGGGATTTCAATAAGGCGTCTCGCAGCACTTGTATATGTCAATCACGAGCGCCGACCGGCCGTCCCACCCCCCTTGTCTCACCACAGGGGGTGCTGTGGCCGCCGGTCTCTCTTCGGCGTCGTGTTGCTCTTTAAGCTACGGAGCAGATGAACACTTTAACCCACGGGCGCCCAAACTGCAGGGCTCATCTGTCAGAGAGAGACAGAAGTACGCTAGTATTTCAAACGTTCAGTTTTTATACACCAACGAAGAACACTTGTATTTCAAACTCTGATCTGTAACGTGCTTCTATGTTTGGCTCAGTGGTGGGAGGAACATTTTGGTTGACAGAGCTTTTAAAGTATTAATTCAATAATTAAATAAATGTCTGTCAAGTCACGATCACCGAACACGTTAACACTGTGGTTCTCAAACCTTTTTCTGTCACGGCCCACTTAGGAGGGGAGGACAATTTCACGCCCCACCTGTCTTGGGGCAACTCTGCTTTATTATGAGAAAGTTCCGTTCATTTTAGATTGTTAAAGGGGGGGAGGAGTGTTTCGATCGGTACATTTTGGTTTTATGTCCGTGTGCTTTGTACTTTTGTAATATGTGAAGTTCTCAATACAATTCTTGAAATATAAGAATTCAGAGTTTCCCCCTGCGGCCCACCTGTAATACCACTGCGCCCCACCTGTAATACCACTGCGCCCCACCTGTAATACCACTGCGCCCCACTAGAGGGCCGCGCCCCACAGTTTGAGAAACACTGCGTTAACACGATGGTGACTGAGCCGACGGTCCACTGATGAAAGCCCTACCTCGGGTTTGTAGTATCTGTTGGTATTATGGACTGGGTGGCGAGTCGTCCTTTTTCCTTGCAAGATTTAAAACGTGACGCGTTTTCCATCACCCAGCAGTGATCGGTCCCATGGATGCCGGCCAGAGAGCGTAAGAGGAAGTATGCTGCCTCCGTCAATATGTTACGGAGCGCACCAACGTCACCTACACACAGTGTTGGGAAAGTTCACTTTCTACATGAACTAGTTCAAAGTTCAGTTCACACATTTTAAAATGAACTCGTTCAGTTCATAGTTCATAATTCAAAATTTTGAACTAAGTTCACAGTTCCAAAAATGAACTCGTTCACAGTTAATTTTTTCAATATGTGCTATTAATAATATGTTATTATTTTTCTAAATGATTGCCACAGCCCATATAGAACCACAGACAGCAATTATTTTATCAGTTTTAACACTGAAACTATGCATCAGATTTCATCTTCATATCCAATTTTGAATCCTTATCCAACCAGGCGTTTACATAACATTGAGGGGACAGCCGTTTCCCCCATTGTTTGCTTCAACGCTTTGTTTTGATGACGCATGCGGCAGTGAGACACTGGGAGGCCGGTGTTTGCCAGATTTGGGTGTTTTTTCCGCCTACATATTAAGGCCTGTTTTACGGTGTGGTTTTTAGGCCGGGTTTTCTCTATAGAAATTCTGGCACCTTATTGAACGAAGTTAAACTGAGAGAGCTGCGTTCACAGACACCAGATGAACGCGTTCACAGTAACGTTCATCAGGCAGTAATACAGTTCAGTTTCACCTTCGCCCAAAATATGAACGAGTTCATGAACTATCGTTCAATGAACGCGTTCAGGCACAACACTGCCAATGCGACACCGTTTGGATGCAATTACCGCTTTGTGCTGTAGGTGTCGCCAAAGAGCGCGAAGCGGAAATCTTCGGAATGACCGCTTTAAACAGTTTAACTGACGGTACATCGTTTTTTCCCCCCCCTGCAGGTGACGGCGTCGGACGCAGACTTT
>PIJE02000367.1:216459-223959 GCA_002895965.2 Coryphaenoides rupestris
GCAGCCTCTCGTACGAGAGCGCCGCCCGCTTCGACCTGCGTGTGACGGCGCGGGACGGCGGCGTTCCCCAGCCGCAGCGCCGCGCTGACGCTGGTGGTGCACGTTGCAGGCGGAGAACACCCAGGGGCCGTGTTCGACACGCTGAAGCTTACCGCGTGGAGCTGCGGGAGGGCACGCCGCTCAACACGCGCTTCCTGCAGGTGCGCGCGCTCGACCGCGAGGCCGGCCCCGACCCCGGCGCCCCGGTCTACCACCTGCGGCCGGACGGCGACGCGGCGGGCTTCGGCGTGGCGGCGGACAGCGGCTGGCTGTTTGTGCGGAGCTCGCTGGACCGCGAGGCCAAGGACATGTACCTGCTGACGGTGCTGGCGAGCGCCGGGCGGGGCCAGCTGAAGCGGACGGGCAGCGCCACGGTGCGCGTCTCGGTGACGGACGAGAACGACAACGCCCCGCGGCTGACCCAGGAGCGCGCCTTCCTGGCGGTGCGGGAGAACCTGCCGGCGGGCACGGGCTTCGGACGCGTGGCCGCCACCGACCGAGACAGCGGGCACAACGCCCGGCTCACCTACCGCTTCCTGCACGCCGACCGCCACTTCCTGATCAACGCCCAGACAGGTGAGCTAAGGGTGCCAAAAGGGGGCGTCGCCTTGTTGGGGATCATGACGCGGTTAGCTACTCAGCTGCTGATAGGCTGAACTGCCCCAGGTGGTGGTCTTGCTCAGGGACACCTCCACACTTAGCTAGGAGGAGCAGGTAGGGTTAGGTGGTGTCTTGCTCAGGGACACCTCCACACTTAGCTAGGAGGAGCAGGTAGGGTTAGGTGGTGTCTTGCTCAGGGACACCTCCACACCTTAGTTAGGAGGGCAGGGAGGTTAGGTGGTGTCTTGCTCAGGACCACATCCACACTTAGCTAGGGAGGAGCAGGTAGGGTTAGGTGGTGTCTTGCGTCAGGGGACACCTCCACACTTAAGCCTAGGAGGAGCAGGTAGGGTTAGGTGGTGTCTTGCTCAGGGACACCTCCACACTTAGCTAGGAGGAGCAGGTAGGGTTAGGTTGGTGTCTTGCTCAGGACACCTCCACACTTAGCTAGGAGGAGCAGGTTAGGGTTAGGTGGTGTCTTGCTCAGGGACACCTCCACACTTAGCTAGGAGGAGCAGGTAGGGTTAGGTGGTGTCTTGCTCAGGGACACCTCCACACTTAGCTAGGAGGAGCAGGTAGGGTTAGGTGGTGTCTTGCTCAGGGACACCTCCACACTTAGCTAGGAGGAGCAGGTAGGGTTAGGTGGTGTCTTGCTCAGGGACACCTCCACACTTAGCTAGGAGGAGCAGGTAGGGTTAGGTGGTGTCTTGCTCAGGGACACCTCCACACTTAGCTAGGAGGAGCAGGTAGGGTTAGGTGGTGTCTTGCTCAGGGACACCTCCACACTTAGCTAGGAGGAGCAGGTAGGGTTAGGTGGTGTCTTGCTCAGGGACACCTCCACACTTAGCTAGGAGGAGCAGGTAGGGTTAGGTGGTGTCTTGTCAGGACACCTCCACACTTAGCTAGGAGGAGGAGCAGTAGGTTAGGTGGTGTCTTGCTCAGGGACACCTCCACACTTAGCTAGGGAGGGGAGGAGCCCGGGGATCGAACCAGCAACCTTCCTGTTGCCAGACAACCGCTCTTATACCTCCTGAGCTCCTGCCGCTATAAGTGTTGATTTTGTGGTTCATTGTTAGCTGTGCTTTCATGAGTACACTCCATTGAAATGCATGAGTGGTACAAAAAAAACACCACATCCGCGCGGACATCAGCGAGCGTGGATTTAGAGTGTCGGCGCGGCGTGTCTCGACTGTCGAGTGACGCACACGCCGGGGGCCGCTGAGGGCAGACCGCGGGGGTCCAGGTGGGAGAGGCAGATACGAGTCACGTCCGTCAGAGAGTCCTTATTCAGCCGCTCAACAGCTTCACAAGCGTCTGCCCCCCCGATCCAAGATCCTCCTCCTTCCTCCTTCCTCCTCCTCCTCCAATCAGATGCCACCACGTTTAACCATGCATTGTTGTCACGAGTTGTTGTTAGCGTTGTTGTTGTTTGGTGTACAGACCAGGAAGACTTGCGGCATATGAGTGCTCATGTCCTGATTGCTCCCTGGCTGGCGGAGCGGAGAGAGAGATTTGCGTAGTGCACACACTCACACACTCACTCACACACACACACACACACACACACACACACACTGCCACATCGTATAGCCTTACCATAGTTTCCATAGTTACGTGTATGAGATGTCTGATCAGGAAGCTCTTTGTTCGGCCAGAGCAGTCCATTTGTTTCCGTTTCCCGACGCTCGTAACAAAAGGCCCATTAGCCAATCAATAATCAGCTTGTTGATGATGCCCTCGTCCGTTGTGATGGAGGAGAGCTGAGCTGAGCTGTGATTGGTCGGCTGCGCGTCGCGTGCTGTGTGTGTGTGTGTGTGTGTGTGTGTGTGCATGTGTGTGTGTGTGTGTGTTCAAGCCGTCTGCCTCTTTTAATCTCTCATTAATATTCAAGAGCTCCTGAGACTTCCTGTGCCTCATCCTCCTCATCCTCACATCCTCTTCCTCTCCCGTCCCTCCCGACTCCTCCACATCCTCTTCGTCGCACCCCTCATCCTCCTCAACCCCCTCCTCCTCCTCTCCCTCCTCTTCCTCCTCATCCTCCCATCTTCATCATGTCATCTTCCTCCTACTCTTCCTCATTTTCTTCCCCCTCCTCCATCCTCCTCCTCCTCCCCCTCCCTCCTCCTCCCCTCTCGCCCCTCCACATCCACAACATGCTCCCCTACTCCTCCTCCTCTCCTCCTCCTCCTCTTCCTCCCTCAATCATCTACCTGGTCTCCTTCTCCTCTTCTCCTCCTCCCCCCTCCTCCTCCTCCTCCTCCTCCCATCCTCCTCCTCTCCTCCTCCATCCTCCTCCTCCTCCTCCTCGTCCCCCCCGCCCCCCTCCAGGTGAGATCAGTACCCGGGAGTCTCTGGACCGGGAGCAGCACTCCAGTCACCAGCTGCTGCTGCTGGTGCAGGACGGAGGCTCGCCGGCCCGCAGCTCCACGGGCACCGTGTTCATCACCGTCCAGGACGAACAACGACAACGCACCGGCCTTCAGCCAACCGCCGCGGGCGGGCAGGGGGGGGAACCCTCAGCATGCAGGTCAGCGCCAGCCCCCACCCCTAACTACACCCGGTCGCCTGTTGTGGTCGTCGTAGCGATACTGTGTCAGCGACAGTCGTAGTCGTAGTGTCGCAATCGTAGTGTTGCAGTTTAGAGTCTTCCCGACATTTCTTGAACCGTCAGATTAAAAGCAACGTTTCACCTGCTGACTAAACCATGGTGTCAACTAGCAACGGGCAGTCCCCGTTACCATGGTGACACAGGTTACTGAGGTTAACCCAGATTACCCCTCCCGTTAACCGGGGTTACCATGGTTGCCAAGGTTACATAGGTTACCGCCGCTTGTCCTGCTAGCCAGGGTCACCCGCGTGATGGCCGTGTAGGTGGAGCTAACCCCAGGTGTAGGCGGAGCTACCCCCAGGTGTAGGTGGAGCTACCCCCAGGTGTAGGCGGAGTCACCCCCAGGTGTGGGCGGAGCTACCCCCAGGTGTAGGCGGAGCTACCCCCAGGTGTAGGCGGAGCTACCCCCAGGTGTGGGTGGAGCTACCCAGGGGGGTCATGCGATGGATTGTCGCCGGTTCCTTTCTCCTTGTCCAGGTGCTGGAGGGCCAGGCCCCGGGGACTCTGATTGGGACCGTCCACGCCAAGGACCCCGACGAGGGGGAGAACGGCTCCGTCACCTACGCCCTCTCAGGTAAACGCAATACTGGAGCGTGTAGCATGTAGCATGTAGCATGTAGCGCTACACCCAACGCTACAATGCAGAATGTGAGAGAGTGTGTGTTCCTGGAAAGACCTCGTGTTGATCACAAATGCTAATTGCTCATGAATGTTAATTCATGTTAACGATAACAAAAGTCCAAATGTTTTATTAATCCTTTTCTGCATTTTTCCCGCCCGGGACTCTGGAGTACCGTCTTATCGTTCACGATGCTAACTGTGAGGAGTGTGTGGGCTTTCTGAATGTGCTCCACATTAAATAAAACATTAAATTCAAACACAGTTTCACCCCACGGGGGAAAACATTTACACTGGAATTTAGCAGCTGCTTTTGTCCAGAGCGACGTACAGGTGAGGCTGGGAACACCAAAGCTGGCGAAAAATCTGAATAACTGCACAAAGTTAAAATGCTGAACGACCTAGTTTCTTAAAAATAAAACTGGAGTGAGTCAGAGTCGCCGCAGGAGTCAGAACACGGCGATCGTCCGTAGTTTAGTGTTTCTTTACCCGTGTCAACAGTTACAGTAGAAACCTCTGCTCTCTAAATGACACCACAACAGCACAACAGATGAATCCCGAGAGAGACGACTTTGTGTGTTTGTAATAAACGTTCTTAACGCCGCGTGAAGGCTGCGTTCCAATTGGTCCACTTTTACCCCGTGCGTCACATGTCACCTGGAATGATGAATCTGCTTCCCTATATAGTGCACCACCCATCATAATACCCATAATGCAATGTGTACAAGTGATGCACATTTCCCCACGATATCCCAGCATGCACCGCGGTTTTCATTGTCATCACATTTCTCTAATAGAGTCCGGGGATCGAACCAGCAACCTTCCTGCCGCCAGACAACCGCTCTTATCCCTCCTGAGCTACTGCCGCGCCTACATGTCTGCGAACGTCTAGGTGACCCCTGACCTCTGACCTCTGACCTTGTGACCCCCCCCAGGACCCAGGGCCGAGCGCTTCACCTTGGACCCCAACACGGGTGACCTGCGCTCCGCCTCCCCGCTCAGCCAATCAGAGCGAGGCGAGTACAGCCTGGTGGTGACGGCCACCGACCGCGGCCTGCCCCCCAGGAGCACCTCCTGCCCCCTGCGGATACAGGTCAGCACGCCTCCTCCTCCTCCTCCTCCTCCTCCTCCTCCAACCTCTGAATACAGTCAGAACACCACCTCCTCCTCCTCCTCCTCTTCCTCTTCCTCCCTCTCTCCACCTCCACCCAAGCAGCACAACTCTCACAGCTCTCTCCAAAAAGGATGTGATCACGCCACCACCTCCTCCACCACCTCCTCCTCCACCTCCTCGTCCCACGCCACACATTCGGCCTCCTGCCTCCTCAACGTGTGCCTCCATCACCGGCCCTCACATCTCGTCGACAGGCCTCCACCTCCTCCTCCTCCACCTCCCACCTCCTCCACCTCCCACCTCCTCCTCCTCCCACCTCCCACCTCCCGAACCGACAGCTCTCCCAGAGTGATGAGGTGCAGCTGTGGCCGGGCTGATCAAGAGAACACTTCAATGCTTCCGAACACAGTAGCCCCACCCCCCTCCAACCCCCCTCACCCCCCCCTCCCCTCGCCCCCACTCACCCCCCTCCCCTCCCCCCACTCACCCCCCTCCAATAAGACATCAGGGTTATGCAGCGGCTCAAACGCGGCATTGAAGTTAATGACGTTAATATTTAATATACATGGCGGGGGGGAGGAGGGGGGAGAGTGGAATTTGGCGAGGAGTCAGGGAGGTGGACCTCGCTCGTAAAGAACCGATAAAACTTTGGCGCCCCTCCCCCCTCCCTCCCTCTCTCTCTCTCTCTCCCTCTCTCTCTCTCCCTCTCTCTCTCTCCCTCCCTCTCTCCCTCTCTCCCTCCCTCCCTCCTCTCCCTCCCTCACTCCCCTCTCCTCCCTCCGTCCCTCCCTCCCTCCCTCTCCCTCCCTCCTTCCCTCCCTTGTCTCCGGTCCGGTGGACTCACACATCATGGCCGTAGTTATTAATTAATAAGCGATTTAATGAACGTCAGTTGAAAGCTCGTTCCGGTGATTTATCGCGTTTCTGATCCCCGGTGTTCCGGGTTTGGGGAGGGGCCCCGGCTCACTGACCGGGGGATCCCGGGAACGTTTGGGCCTCCGTCGTTAGCTACGCGTCAGAAGTAAAGCTGCGCGTCAGCTAACTGTTTTATATAATCTCTTAAGCATTATTAGCTCAAAGAAGTTAAAGAATTATCTCCAAGGCGGCTGGAAATTATGTCAACACACTATCCCTGCCTCGCTCGCTCTCTGTCACTCAGGCTCTCTCTCTTTCTTTCTGTCACACTCTCTCTCTCTCGGTGGCTTTACTCTCTTCTCTCTCTCTCGCTCTCTCTCGCTCTCTCTCTCTCTCTGTCTCTCTCTCACTCTCTCTCTCTCTCTTCTCTCTCTCTCTCTCTCTCTCTCTCTCTCTCTCTCGGTGGCTTTACTCTCTTCTCTCTCTCTCTCTCTCTCTCTCTCTCTCTCTCTCTCTCTCTCTCTCTCTCTCTCTCGGTCACTCACTCTCTTTCTCTGTTGCTTAACCTCTCTCCCTCTCTCTCTCTCACTGTTGCTTGACCTCTCTCCCTCTCTCGCTCTCTCTCTCTCTCCCTCTCTCTCTCTCTCTCTCTCTCTCTCTCTCTCTCTCTCATTGTTACTTTACATCTCTCTCTCAATCCCTGTCACTATCTCTGTTACTTTACCTCTCTGTCTAGCTCTCTCGCTCTCTCTCGCTCTCTCTCTCTCTCTCTCTTGTCTCCGTGGCAACGCTTCTATTAGAACAGCGTGTCTCTCCGCGTAACTCCCAGACTTCCTGTCTGGTGTAAAAAAAAAAACGAGCTGAGCGATAAAGTTGGGAGCCTTTGAAGCGTTCCCGTGCGGGGGGTCGCGGGGGTCGTCAGGTGCACCCGGGGCCTCGCTGCTCCCTGCTGTGATCAGCGTTGAGTTTATCGGCTCGTTGTGATCGCGTACGTCGAGTCTAGAAAAACCCAGATTAACGAACGCCTGTTGTTCTCAGAGTGTGCGGCGTTCCCCATCTCTTTTCATTCATCGCTTTGCTTTGGAAATTGAAAACGTGATTCCCCCCTCAGATCTGCTCAGACATCGGGTTCCTGTGATCAACAACAAGGATGGGATTTGTTTCTTTGTGTTTGTGTTTGTGTTCTCCGCTCTCCGCTTTTTCCTGTTGTTGAAAGATCGCCGAGCGGAGGGGAAGCGGATGCTCTTCTTACGTCGTCGTCGTCGTTCCGTTGTTTGTTTGTTTCTCGGGTCTCCGTGGCGACCGGTGACGTCGCCGCCGCCGCCGCCGCCGGTGTGCGCTGGCGGTGAATGGGAGCCGCGATGAAAGCCCGCCGCAGATCTCTGGCCTCGGTGCGCGTGTATTGATAACAATCAGCTGATGTTTGTTTCCCGATCGATCGATCAATACTACGATAGCCAGCTGCTGCTGCCACGATGCTGATGTTGTTGTCAGCTGCTTATTGTATTTCTTTCAATTTATTTTTGTTCCAGCAAAGTTATTGTCTTTTATTCGATCCTGCTGGAATAGATTTATTGGACTATATTTAATCTTCCAAAGCTATGATTTCTATTGTTCCAGTTCATTCTATTTCCTATTTCTTTCTCACTGTTGGCCTGCTCCACTT
>PIJE02000367.1:228959-239556 GCA_002895965.2 Coryphaenoides rupestris
CCTGTGTGTTTAATATAGGGCCTGCACCACCCTGTGTGTTAATATAGGGCCTGCACCACCTGTGTGTTAATATAGGGCCTGCACCACCCTGTTGTGTTAATATAGGGCCTGCACCACCCTGTGTGTTAATATAGGGCCTGCACCACCTGTGTGTTAATATAGGCCTGCACCACCTGTGTGTTAATATAGGGCCTGCACCACCCTGTGTGTTAATATAGGCCTGCACCACCCTGTGTGTTAATATAGGGCCTGCACCACCCTGTGTGTTAATATAGGGCCTGCACCACCTGTGTGTTAATATAGGGCCTGCACCACCCTGTGTGTTAATATAGGGCCTGCACCACCTGTGTGTTAATATAGGGCCTGCACCACCCTGTGTGTTAATATAGGGCCTGCACCACCTGTGTGTTAATATAGGGCCTGCACCACCCTGTGTGTTAATATAGGGCCTGCACCACCCTGTGTGTTAATATAGGGCCTGCACCACCCTGTGTGTTAATATAGGGCCTGCACCACCTGTGTGTTAATATAGGGCCTGCACCACCCTGTGTGTTAATATAGGGCCTGCACCACCTGTGTGTTAATATAGGGCCTGCACCACCCTGTGTGTTAATATAGGGCCTGCACCACCCTGTGTGTTAATATAGGGCCTGCACCACCCTGTGTGTTAATATAGGGCCTGCACCACCTGTGTGTTAATATAGGGCCTGCACCACCCTGTGTGTTAATATAGGGCCTGCACCACCCTGTGTGTTAATATAGGGCCTGCACCACCCTGTGTGTTAATATAGGGCCTGCACCACCTGTGTGTTAATATAGGGCCTGCACCACCCTGTGTGTTAATATAGGGCCTGCACCACCTGTGTGTTAATATAGGGCCTGCACCACCTGTGTGTTAATATAGGGCCTGCACCACCCTGTGTGTTAATATAGGGCCTGCACCACCTGTGTGTTAATATAGGGCCTGCACCACCCTGTGTGTTAATATAGGGCCTGCACCACCCTGTGTGTTAATATAGGGCCTGCACCACCCTGTGTGTTAATATAGGGCCTGCACCACCTGTGTGTTAATATAGGGCCTGCACCACCCTGTGTGTTAATATAGGGCCTGCACCACCTGTGTGTTAATATAGGGCCTGCACCACCCTGTGTGTTAATATAGGGCCTGCACCACCCTGTGTGTTAATATAGGGCCTGCACCACCCTGTGTGTTAATATAGGGCCTGCACCACCCTGTGTGTTAATATAGGGCCTGCACCACCCTGTGTGTTAATATAGGGCCTGCACCACCCTGTGTGTTAATATAGGGCCTGCACCACCCTGTGTGTTAATATAGGGCCTGCACCACCCTGTGTGTTAATATAGGGCCTGCACCACCTGTGTGTTAATATAGGGCCTGCACCACCCTGTGTGTTAATATAGGGCCTGCACCACCCTGTGTGTTAATATAGGGCCTGCACCACCCTGTGTGTTAATATAGGGCCTGCACCACCCTGTGTGTTAATATAGGGCCTGCACCACCCTGTGTGTTAATATAGGGCCTGCACCACCCTGTGTGTTAATATAGGGCCTGCACCACCTGTGTGTTAATATAGGGCCTGCACCACCCTGTGTGTTAATATAGGGCCTGCACCACCCTGTGTGTTAATATAGGGCCTGCACCACCTGTGTGTTAATATAGGGCCTGCACCACCCTGTGTGTTAATATAGGGCCTGCACCACCCTGTGTGTTAATATAGGGCCTGCACCACCCTGTGTGTTAATATAGGGCCTGCACCACCTGTGTGTTAATATAGGGCCTGCACCACCCTGTGTGTTAATATAGGGCCTGCACCACCTGTGTGTTAATATAGGGCCTGCACCACCCTGTGTGTTAATATAGGGCCTACACCACCCTGTGTGTTAATATAGGGCCTGCACCACCCTGTGTGTTAATATAGGGCCTGCACCACCCTGTGTGTTAATATAGGGCCTGCACCACCCTGTGTGTTAATATAGGGCCTGCACCACCCTGTGTGTTAATATAGGGCCTGCACCACCCTGTGTGTTAATATAGGGCCTGCACCACCCTGTGTGTTAATATAGGGCCTGCACCACCTGTGTGTTAATATAGGGCCTGCACCACCCTGTGTGTTAATATAGGGCCTGCACCACCTGTGTGTTAATATAGGGCCTGCACCACCCTGTGTGTTAATATAGGGCCTGCACCACCCTGTGTGTTAATATAGGGCCTGCACCACCCTGTGTGTTAATATAGGGCCTGCACCACCTGTGTGTTAATATAGGGCCTGCACCACCCTGTGTGTTAATATAGGGCCTGCACCACCCTGTGTGTTAATATAGGGCCTGCACCACCTGTGTGTTAATATAGGGCCTGCACCACCCTGTGTGTTAATATAGGGCCTGCACCACCCTGTGTGTTAATATAGGGCCTGCACCACCCTGTGTGTTAATATAGGGCCTGCACCACCCTGTGTGTTAATATAGGGCCTGCACCACCTGTGTGTTAATATAGGGCCTGCACCACCCTGTGTGTTAATATAGGGCCTGCACCACCCTGTTACTCCACCTTGTCCTCAGTTAAACCCCCAGAACCACATCAGCCAGTCCCCCACGCCGACCCAAAGACCAAGGAATTGGAAACATCCACAATAAGAGTCCTCCCCTCTCCTCTCTCCTCTCTCTTCTCTCTCTCCTCTCTCCTCTCTCCTCTCTCCTCTCTCCTCCCTCCACAATAAGAGCCCCTCTCCTCCTCCTCCTCCTCCTCTCCTCCCCCATGTGTCTCTCCTCTCCTCCCCACATGTTATCATCAGAGGAGGCGAACTTCAGGCAGAGAAGGAGAAAGCAGATATATTTTGGTTGATCCCGTAACTGTGAGCAGATGAACGGCTCAGAGGCGACTTATCTCAGAGATACCAGAGGAGACACGAGATGGGGGAGACCAAAACACAACACACACACCCTACCCCACCACTCTCTCCCAATCGCTCTGCCTCTCTCTGCCTCGCTCTACCTCTCTCCCTCACTCTCTCCCTCACTCTCTCTCTCTCCCTTACTCTCCCTCTGTCCCTCTCTCTACCTCTCTCTACCTCTCTCTCCCTCTCCCTCACTATTTTAATCTCCCACTCTCTCTCTCTCTCTCTCTCTCTCTCTCCTCTCTCTCTCTCTCTCTCTCTCTCTCTCCTCTCTCTCTCTCTCTCTCTCTCTCTCTCTCTCTCTCTCCCCCTCTCTCTCTCTCTCTCTCTCTCTCTCTCTCTCTCTCTCTCTCTCTCTCTCTCTCTCTCTCTCCCTCTCACCCTCACTATTTTGGTCTCTCTCCCCCTCCCGCTTTCTCCCCCTCTGTCCCTCTCTCTCCTTCTTTCTCCCTCAATATTTTGATCTCCCTCTCTCCCCCTCTCTCTCCCTCTCTCTCCCCCTCTCTCCCTCTCTCTCTCCTAATTCCCGCCGCGCACGCAAGGCTGCTGCTAGCGTGTCTCCTCACTGCTCTCCCTGCGCGGCGGCGGCGGCGGCGGCTAGCGAGCTCTCCAATGGAAAAACCCATAAAGTGTGGCCAGGCTAGCTTCACGCTTTTACTGCAGAGGTGGCGGCGCTAATGCAGGTGGGCGGAGCTTCAAGTGCGGCGGGCGGGGCACTTCTGACTTTCTCTGACTTTCTCTTCTCGGAGGAGGATTTAGAGGAGGAGTTAGAGGAGGAGGAGGAGGAGGAGGAGGAGAGGATGAGAGGATGAGCAGATGATAGAGGAGAAGGTGGAGGAGGAGAGGATGAGAGAAGAGGAGGAGGTGGAGAGGATGAGAGAGGAGGAGCAGGAGAAGGCAGTTCACACAGGAGGGCGGGGCTTCGACTGCGGCGGGCGGGGCACCTCTGACTTTCTCTTCTAGGAGGAGGATTTAGAGGAGGAGTTAGAGGAGAGGAGGAGAGGATGAGCAGACGATAGAGGAGGAGAAGGAGGAGGAGGAGAGAGGAGCAGGAGAGGATGAGAGAAGAGGAGGAGGAGGAGGAGGTGGAGAGGATGAGAGAGGAGGAGCAGGAGAAGGCAGTTCACGCAGGTGGGCGGGGCGTCGACTGCGGCGGGCGGGGCGCTTCACGCAGGTGGGCGGAGCTTCGACTGCGGCGGGCGGGGCAGTTCACGCAGGTGGGCGGAGCTTGTTAGTTTTTCCGTGTGATTCGGCGCTCGCACGACATATTTGAACACTTTTGAACGCTTTCTCTCCCTTCCTGGGGACTAATTATGTGCAGAGTCTGGGTCTGGTTAGCACCTCGCTTGGCTCCACACTAGCCTCGCTCTCCCTGTAATTAGAAAACTTTCAAAATAAAAGTGACGCAAGTCCACAGAAACGCACGAGACAAGACAATGGTTCCTCACGGGGGGTGGGGGGGCGGGGTGATCGACTCCCAGCCTCTCGACGGTACGGGGTTCGATTCCCAATCTCGGCAACCTACCTTTAGGCGTCCATTTCTCCCATCCACTCTCGCACTCTCTCTCTCCCTCACTTTCTCTCTCTCTCTCTCTCCTTACTCTCACTCGCTCTCGCACACTCCCCCTCTCTCCCTCACTCTCCCTCTGTCCGTCTCGATCCCTCACTTTTTCGGTCTCTCGCTCTCCCTTTCTCTCCCCCACTCTCCCCCACTCTACCTCTCCCCCCACTTTCCCTCTCTCTCTCTCTCTCTCGCACACTCCCTCTCTCTCCTTCACTCTCCCTCTCTCCCTCACTATTTTGATCTCTCTCTCTCCCTCTCTCTCTCTCCATCTCTCCATCTCTCCCTCTCTGTGTGGGATGAATACCTACTAACGAAACAACAAACTATTGGTTTATTTTGTCGTATTTTATATTAACCAGGTAAAGTCTCACTGAGAAGCAGCGTACAACAAGGTTACAACAAGCCTGAAACAACACAAAGACACTCAACATCTCCACACGTAACCGCTGGATACGTTAGCGATGCGGTAACCTAGCAACCTCCGTCCCCGCAGGCTCCCTGTCCATCGCCAAGCCGCTGGACCGCGAGGACGAGGACACCTTCAACCTCACGGTGGTCGCGAAGGACCACGGGAAACCCCAGCGTTCGTCCAGCCAGCTGCTGCGCGTCCACGTGATCGACGTCAACGACGAGGCGCCTCGCTTCCAGGAGGTCCAGTACGACGTCGAGGTCCCCGAGAACCGGCCGCCCGGAACCAGCGTGCTGCAGGTCTCCGCCGTGGACCTGGACCAGGGTGAGTCCCCCAGGACCCGGTTCACCTTACGATCCGTTAACCCTTAACCTCTGACCCTTACTTTACTTGTTAAGCACAGATCAGACTTTCTCTTCTAGGAGGAGTTAGAGGAGGAGGTGGAGGAGGAGGAGAGGAGAGGATGAGAGGAGGAGGAGAGGATGAGAAAAGAGGAGGGAGAGGAGGAGGCGGAGGAGGAGGAGAGGATGAGAGAAGAGGAGGAGGAGGTGGAGGAGAGGATGAGAGGAGGTGGAGGAGGAGAAGATGAGAGAGAGAGGATGGGAGGAGGGGGAGGAGAGAGAGAGGAGAGGAGGAGGAGGAGGAGGAGAGAGAGAGAGAGGAGGAGGAGGAGGAGGAGGAGGAGGAAGGGGAAGAGGAGGAGGAGGAGGAGTGGGAGGAGGAGGAGGAGGAGGAGGAGGAGGAAGGGGAAGAGAGAGGGAAGAGGAGGTGAGAGGAGGACAGTAGGGGGCGGGGCTAAGGGGATAGGTGTATAGAACAAGATGCCATTCCCAGAAGCTCAACTCAGCGATAGTTCGGAGGGGTGAGGAGCTTCTCCAAGCCAAATGTCACGCCACCGCCGACGCCGCCACCGCCGCCGCCACTGACACACATACTGAAGGGCCGGACACATGGCCCGGGTTAACACGCTTAATGAAACTGTACAGAAGAGTGGGTGGAGGTGGTGGTGGTGGTGGTGGAGGTGGTGGAGGAGACGGGTGGAGAGCGGGTGGAGGGAACATTCCCCTGGTCTTAGTCAGGGCACTTAAAACACAAGACATTAAAAAGCGTCTCTCTCTCTCTCTCTCTCTCTCTCTCTCTCTCTCTCTCTCTCTCGAAGCAACAACAATTAGCCAAACAAACAGGTGAGCCTGCCAAGCTCTGCAGCTCAGCGCAGCGTTAGCACGCTAGCTGGCACCCGCGCAACCTGAGGGCGGTGCCAGCGATCACTGGCACGCTGGCACCACGCACACACACACACACACACACACACACACACACACACACAGACACACACACACACACACACACACACACACACACACACACACACACAGCACACAGACACACACACACACACACACACACACACACACACACACACACACACACACACACACACACACACACACACACACACACACACACACACACACACACACGTACACACACACACACACACACACACACACAACGCTGGTGTGGTGGATTAGTTCAGCTCAGTTCAGTCATTCAGAACACGAGAAATATAAACCGTTTATCTGCACACAAATTCTCTATGTGTGCCAAATGCGTACACAGTTCAAATAACCATTGATCCCGCCCCCCTCTCTCTCTCTCTCTCTCTAATTGGTCCTCACAGGTACCAACGGTCACGTGACCTACGGCGGGATTTCGGGAGAGGGCTTCAGCGTTGACCCGGCAACCGGGGTCATAGCGACGGCCAAGGCGCTGGACAGAGAGACCCAGGAGTTCTACACGCTGACCGGTACGAGCGCCTCCCACCTCACACCTGCACGACCCACCTGAGGGGGCGGAGTCCAGGCCAGCAGGGTCTCGGTTCGAAGTTTTTCGGGATTTTTCTGTGTGGAAACCAGTAGTGGAAGAAGTACTCAGATTTGGTCCTTAAGTAAAAGTAAAAGTCGTGATACCCCACTGTTAAAATACTCTGTTACAAGTGAAAGTCCTCCATTTAAAATATTAAATATATATACAGTATATATATATAGATGCATTAATGTGTTTTATTTATTCATATTGTATATATTACTTCAAGCTGCCAGATAAATGTCGTGGGATAAAAAGTACAATATTTGCCTCTGGGATGTAGTCGACTAGAAGTATATAAAGTAGAAATACTCAAGTTATGAACAAGTACCTCTGATTTCTACTGTACAGTACTTGAGTACGTTTACTCAGTTACTCATATTAAGAGGTACTTCCTGCTTTACTCCCTATTAGAAAATATCCAAGCTTGGCAGTTCCCCCTTTAAAGACTTGGAAGATTTAATCCAAAATTGAATGGCTTTGGATTAAACTTTGGAAAATGACTCAGGAAGTAGGAAACAGTACCTTGCTGTGCTCCAACAATGAACAATGAATCACCAGACCACTCGATGCTTAGCCGCTTGTCTCCTGTTGCTCCCGCCTTCCAGTGTACGCCAAAGACGGAGGCCTCCCGCCCAACGTTGCCAAGGCGACGGTGAAGATCCGCGTGACCGACGAGAACGACGGCGCCCCGGTGTTCGGACGCCTGTACTACAGCATCGAGGTCCCGGAGAAGAGCGGTACCTGTTCACAGGCGGAGATAAACTACAAACTAACAGGTGAGAGAGGGGAGATAAACTACAAACTAACAGGTGAGGGAGGGGAGATAAACTACAAACTAACAGGTGAGAGAGGGGAGGAGATAAACTACAAACTAACAGGTGAGGGAGGGGAGATAAACTACAAACTAACAGGTGAGGGAGGGGAGATAAACTACAAACTAACAGGTGAGGAGAGGGGAGGAGATAAACTACAAACTAACAGGTGAGAGAGGGGAGATAAACTACAAACTAACAGGTGAGAGAGGGGAGATAAACTACAAACTAACAGGTGAGAGAGGGGAGATAAACTACAAACTAACAGGTGAGAGAGGGGAGATAAACTACAAACTAACAGGTGAGAGAGGGGAGATAAACTACAAACTAACAGGTGAGGGAGGGGAGGAGATAAACTACAAACTAACAGGTGAGGGAGGGGAGATAAACTACAAACTAACAGGTGAGAGAGGGGAGATAAACTACAAACTAACAGGTGAGAGAGGGGAGGAGATAAACTACAAACTAACAGGTGAGAGAGGGGAGATAAACTACAAACTAACAGGTGAGAGAGGGGAGATAAACTACAAACTAACAGGTGAGAGAGGGGAGATAAACTACAAACTAACAGGTGAGAGAGGGGAGATAAACTACAAACTAACAGGTGAGAGAGGAGGAGATAAACTACAAACTAACAGGTGAGAGAGGGGAGATAAACTACAAACTAACAGGTGAGGAGAGGAAACGGGGAAGAGATGAGGGAAGAGGAGGTGAGAGGAGGACAGTAGGGGGCGGGGCTAAGGGGATAGGTGTATAGAACAAGATGCCATTCCCAGAAGCTCAACTCAGCGATAGTTCGGAGGGGTGAGGAGCTTCTCCAAGCCAAATGTCACGTCACCCCACAGGAAGTCTTCTCACAACTACAGATAAACAAAAACACAGTTTAGAAGGAAGGGAATGTAAATACTTGATTCTCACACACGCACACACATGCACACACACACAGACACACACACACACACACACACACACGTACACACACACACACACAGACACACACACACACACAACGCTGGTGTGGTGGATTAGTTCAGCTCAGTTCAGTCATTCAGAACACGAGAAATATAAACCGTTTATCTGCACACAAATTCTCTATGTGTGCCAAATGCGTACACAGTTCAAATAACCATTGATCCCGCCCCCCTCTCTCTCTCTCTCTCGCTAATTGGTCCTCACAGGTACCAACGGTCACGTGACCTACGGCGGGATTTCGGGAGAGGGCTTCAGCGTTGACCCGGCAACCGGGGTCATAGCGACGGCCAAGGCGCTGGACAGAGAGACCCAGGAGTTCTACACGCTGACCGGTACGAGCGCCTCCCACCTCACACCTGCACGACCCACCTGAGGGGGCGGAGTCCAGGCCAGCAGGGTCTCGGTTCGAAGTTTTTCGGGATTTTTCTGTGTGGAAACCAGTAGTGGAAGAAGTACTCAGATTTGGTCCTTAAGTAAAAGTAAAAGTCGTGATACCACACTGTTAAAATACTCTGTTACAAGTGAAAGTCCTCCATTTAAAATATTAAATATATATACAGTATATATATATATAGATGCATTAATGTGTTTTATTTATTCATATTGTATATATTACTTCAAGCTGCCAGATAAATGTCGTGGGATAAAAAGTACAATATTTGCCTCTGGGATGTAGTCGACTAGAAGTATATAAAGTAGAAATACTCAAGTTATGAACAAGTACCTCTGATTTCTACTGTACAGTACTTTTACTCAGTTACTCATATTAAGAGGTACTTCCTGCTTTACTCCCTATTAGAAAATATCCAAGCTTGGCAGTTCCCCCTTTAAAGACTTGGAAGATTTAATCCAAAATTGAATGGCTTTGGATTAAACTTTGGAAAATGACTCAGGAAGTAGGAAACAGTACCTTGCTGTGCTCCAACAATGAACAATGAATCACCAGACCACTCGATGCTTAGCCGCTTGTCTCCTGTTGCTCCCGCCTTCCAGTGTACGCCAAAGACGGAGGCCTCCCGCCCAACGTTGCCAAGGCGACGGTGAAGATCCGCGTGACCGACGAGAACGACGGCGCCCCGGTGTTCGGACGCCTGTACTACAGCATCGAGGTCCCGGAGAACGCGGAGCCGGCGTACCTGTTCACGCTGCGAGCCACAGACCAGGACACGGGCGAGAGAGGGGAGATAAACTACAAACTAACAGGTGAGAGAGGGGAGATAAACTACAAACTAACAGGTGAGGGAGGGGAGATAAACTACAAACTAACAGGTGAGAGAGGGGAGATAAACTACAAACTAACAGGTGAGAGAGGGGAGATAAACTACAAACTAACAGGTGAGGGAGGGGAGATAAACTACAAACTAACAGGTGAGAGAGGGGAGATAAACTACAAACTAACAGGTGAGAGAGGGGAGATAAACTACAAACTAACAGGTGAGAGAGGGGAGATAAACTACAAACTAACAGGTGAGAGAGGGGAGATAAACTACAAACTAACAGGTGAGAGAGGGGAGATAAACTACAAACTAACAGGTGAGAGAGGGGAGGAGATAAACTACAAACTAACAGGTGAGAGAGGGGAGATAAACTACAAACTAACAGGTGAGGGAGGGGAGATAAACTACAAACTAACAGGTGAGAGAGGGGAGATAAACTACAAACTAACAGGTGAGAGAGGGGAGGAGATAAACTACAAACTAACAGGTGAGGGAGGGGAGGAGATAAACTACAAACTAACAGGTGAGGGAGGGGAGATAAACTACAAACTAACAGGTGAGAGAGGGGAGGAGATAAACTACAAACTAACAGGTGAGAGAGGGGAGATAAACTACAAACTAACAGGTGAGAGAGGGGAGGAGATAAACTACAAACTAACAGGTGAGAGAGGGGAGATAAACTACAAACTAACAGGTGAGAGAGGGGAGATAAACTACAAACTAACAGGTGAGAGAGGGGAGATAAACTACAAACTAACAGGTGAGGGAGGAGATAAACTACAAACCTACAGAATCAGTTGAGCTTATCATCTCACAAACTAACAGGACTTCGGAGAGGG
>PIJE02000367.1:239581-272081 GCA_002895965.2 Coryphaenoides rupestris
CACTTCAACTCACTGGCAGGGAGTTCAGTTTTGTTGTTGTAGAAAGGTTTACCATGACCTATCAATCAATACCTTTTATCGATTCATGGTTTTGATGTTATCCTGCAGCCGGCGGACCCGTCAGACCTGACTTCGTTGGACGGCGTCGGGCGTGGTCCACCGCGCGGCCGCTGGGCGCGACGGACGGCCGCTACAGCCTGACGGGTGGTGGAGCGGAGCACGGCGGCCGGCCGCCCTCACAGCCCACGCCCACGTGGAGGTCGCCGTTTCCTGGACGTCACGACCCCGCCGCGCGTCTCAGAGCGCGGGCTACACCGCCGCGTCTCCAGGCGTGCTCTGTTCTCTTGTGTGCGAGCGTGACGGCCAGCGACGCGACCAGGGCCAACGGCCAGTGGGTCTTCCTGGAGCGCCGGCAGCAGGCGCGTAGGTTCATCCGTGCGAAGCAGCGGGACGAATCCTCGACGGCGCGCTGGCCGGCGAGGAGGCGGCGCCGTACAGTTCCCGTGGCGCCATCCTCGCCGTTCCAACCGCTGACGACCAGCGGCCACGGCACGTCTACTGAAGGATGAACGACACGGCCCTTCTTCGGCAGACCGCTGGTGCTCACGTATCTCGGCCGGTGCGTGAGCGGCCACAGCCACGATGCTCGGCACCATGCGCGCCGGGACAGGACTTCGCACCGGCTCCGTGTTTTACGCCTTCGCCAGCCCCATGCGGTCGAAGCATCCAATCGCTGCGGGCGACATCAAGGCACGGGCGTCTGCAGGCTCACCCAGGCATCGTCCCTCATGTGAGCGGTGGCCAGGGCTCCCCAGTCGCAGCGTCCCTGGGGTAGTGGTGGTGTATCCGCGAGCAGCATACGCGGGTGCGTTCCCGGAACCGCGGCCGACGTCGCTTGCGGCCGAGAACGCGCCAAAGTCGGTCCGGTACGTGACTTCCGGCAACTTCAGAACCGGTCAATGATAAATGATAGAACTTATAATCAAATAACACATTAAAGGGAATGTGATCAAATCCGTTGAGTGCTCGACTCATTAAAATCACCTCGTGTGTTTGGGATACACACTACAGTGACTCATATTCTTGGTATATGGTTAAGACGACACGACGTCAATATACATGTGTTTCTTTGTCTTGTAGTGGGAGCGCGCGGGCGGGTTATGTTTAGATGTAGCGCTCGCCCAGACAGACGCCGCGTGTGTCCGACTCTCCATGTACCGTTCGTCAAACGCAGGCGCAAGTACCGGCCGGCTAGCGCCTGGGATTCACTACAGCCTTATTCCACGCGGCAATCCAGAGCATCTTTGTATCCAACCCGTCGTCCGGTGAGTGCTCAGGACGTCTGCCAGAAAACGAGAGATCTAGCGTAGCTGTTCCAGGTCGTCATCGTTGTGATCGCGGCTGCCGCTGTCTTTGTATTAACGTGGATGAAGACTCCTGTGAACTCCTTCGCCTCCCCGACCACCAGGCTTGGGTCCATCCCTATCCGCAGCCTTTACTGTTTTACGTCTTTGCACTAGGTAACAGTACTTGGTATGCACTCAGGATAGGTACTTGTCAGATGTTTTCCAATTACTCGCCAGCTATCTGCTGTTCAACCCGGCAATTATGGCACTTGAATATCGTCTATTAACGAAGCATTATGAGTTGACACACTGTTCTATAAAGAAGCAATTAATGAATGTTGGCAGCTGTTCTATTCTCGTCTTTACTTCACCCTAGCGACATGTACTGCTGTCTCTCTTTTTCGACAAATGGAATTTCTTGTACGTCGTTTGGATAAAAGCGTTCTCTGCCAACGCCACGAATTGTAAGAATGTCAACTGTCTTGCATCAGGCGAGAACTCGGGTCCAACTCGACGTTCTGGATCTTAGGGAGCCGAGTCGGCTGATAGCGTCAAGCTAACCTGGTGGAAGGAGGGACGGCGGCGTCCGCTCCTACATGCGGTCACTATCTGCCAGGCGTCAACGACAACCTGCCGTTCAGCTGCGAACTACGTGGCTCGTACCCGCGAGGCGCGGCTAGACTTCCCATCATCCAAGGTGACCGAATAGCGCGCGTCTGTCGCTGCTGCACTCCTGCCTGTGCCTGTCTGCCTGCCTGTCTGTCTTCCTGACTGCACGGGTATTCCAGCGTTCGTCTGCGGGACACCGGCACCACGCGGCCGCACAGGACTCTACGCACTGAGATTTTGTGATCAGCTATTGGATCACGCGGGGTCGCTAAAGGCCTGCATAGAAAGAGGAAGAAGCGGCAGCCTGTAGCAGCCTGTAAGCAGCTGTTTCGGTCGCGGCTGTAAAGTGTGAATTTGTATGGAGATAAAAATCCAGAGGCGACCGAACTCTTGAACCGGGCCTCCATGTTTACACTTTCTTCTCCCTCCAATCTGAGCGTCTGCTCTTCAGTCACGCCGAGTTGATGCAGACCCCACTTTTAAAAAGCCTTCCTCTCTCGGTTTTCTTCTACTGAGCCTCTGGTTCGGGTTTCATCTTTTCTTCCCTCTGCCCTGCCGCGTGTTCGTTTTCTTTAACGGCGCGGTCGGAGGCGGCTGCTGCTTGTGGGCGTCGCTTCACGGGTACCTGGCCATCGACCCCGGACCAGCGAACGCCAGGTGGCACTACTCGTGCGCTTCCTCTTCCAGTGAGGCCCTTCTGTTCTTTTTTTCCCACAAGCGGACAATCGACCCCCCCGGGGCGGACCGGCAGCTCTCCGGCGGGCATTCTGGACCCGGAGATCTGGACCACACAAGTAACCCCAATCCCGTCCCCCACACGCCCCCCCCGCCCCTTCCACCAAGACTCTCTGGGTTTGTGACTCTGCCTGTCTGCTGTTGGGCGGTCTCCGCTAATCTGGGGGGTTGAGCTCACATTCGTGTCTCAACAACCTCCACACGTAGTCCCGCTGTCAGAAACGTTCACTTGAATACGTAACGCGGTTAAAAGGATACTGACATTCTACAACGCTTTCATCCAAGCTCTTTACCAGGAGTTGCCTACATTCACCTTCAGTACACGACACGCCGAGTGCCAGACACACGTCATGAGCAGTGTGGTAGTGCGTGTATTGCACAGGGACACTCCACCTTAGACTAGGAGGCAGTAGGTTAGTGGTGTCCTTGCTCGGGAAAACCACAAAAAACAGCTCCACACTTAGCTAGGGAGCGAGCATAGTCAGGGTCTCGCGCTCAAGGGACCCTCCACACTTAAGTAGGAGAGCAGTAGGGGTTGTTGGCATGTCTCGCTCAGGACACTCCACACTATAGCTGGGGAGCAGGTATAGCCTGTTGTGGTTGTCTCGCTCGGACCTCACATTAGCTAGGAGGAGGCATGGTGGTTAGGTCGAATCGTCTCGCTAGGGACACCCTCCACCTTGCTGGGGGCGAGACACGGTAGGGTTAGTAGGTGCATCGTCAGGGACACCTCCCACTTGCTAGGGGAGAGGAGGGTTAGTGGTGTCCTCGCTCACGGCAGACACCTCCACATTTAGTAGGCAGGGCAGTGGGTAGGTGTGTCTCGCTCGGGCTCCCATTACTTAGAGAGAGCTAGCGTCAGTGGTGTCCTTGCTCCAGGGACACTCCACACTTAGCTAGGAGAGCAGTAGGTATGTGTGTCCTTGCTGAACCTTCCAGCACTTAGCTTGGAGGAGCGGGATGGTGATAGTGTGTCTGTCAGAACCTCGCAACGTTACTAGGAGGGAGGCTAGGTATAGGTGGGTGCTTCTCGGAACCTCCACACTTAGCTAGAGGGGAGAGCCCGAGTATCGACACAGCACCTTCGTTTGCAGACAACTGTCTTAAGCTCTGGCTACGCCGACGTAGCCTCGTACGTGTCGCTAGCATCAGACGTCGGCGCTGGTGGGTCGTTCAAGTTCAGAAGACCCCGGGTGTGAGCGTGATGATCCTTCAAGCGCTTTCAGAATCGCCGTTTTGTGGGAGGTCCACTAGAAGTCAAAGGATCTGCTCGAACATCCTTCGGGTGGCATCCCCACGTTCTTCAACCGCTTGTGCCTGATCACGTCACACCCGGTGCTTCCATGTGTCTCAGTCAGTTGAATCGCTTCGGTCGGGCAAACAGTGGAAGGCGATGGATAGCGAGTGTCCGATGACCCCCTTGACAGGGATGATTTCTGATTTGTGGTGGACATGAGTAATATTGTTTCCGAATGTTTGCTAGATTAGAAGAGATCAATCGGTTGTTGAGATTGTGAGATGGCGCGCCGCCATGCGACGGTGATAGACACATCGAGTCGCTGCGTGCCCTACACGCAACACAAAACACCACGTGTCGTGTGTTGTGTGTGTTTCCTCTCCTCCTCTCCTCTCTCTCGCAGCTGTCATGCGACGCAGGGTCCCGGGCTGGCCGGCTCGTCCGTTCCTGGTGGCGTCACCGTCAGCCAGTCCCCACACATCCCGCTGCCCCGGGGGTGCGCGGTGGCCAGGGTAGGTTCCGACCACATCCGAGCCCGGACGGCGCCGGACCGACCCCGTACGGTCCCGGGCTGCCCAGGTCGTTAGTCTCGCCGCGCGTAACGATCGTCGTTGACAAGGATGCAATAATCCGTTGTGGAAAGAACTATGGCTACTGTCCAGGGAAGGGCTTTGTTGTTAACTCTCTCCTACCAAACTAACAGGTGAGAGAGGGGAGATAAACTACAAACTAACAGGTGAGAGAGGGGAGATAAACTACAAACTAACAGGTGAGAGAGGGGAGATAAACTACAAACTAACAGGTGAGGGAGGGGAGGAGATAAACTACAAACTAACAGGTGAGAGAGGGGAGATAAACTACAAACTAACAGGTGAGAGAGGGGAGATAAACTACAAACTAACAGGTGAGAGAGGGGAGATAAACTACAAACTAACAGGTGAGAGAGGGGAGATAAACTACAAACTAACAGGTGAGAGAGGGGAGATAAACTACAAACTAACAGGTGAGGGAGGGGAGATAAACTACAAACTAACAGGTGAGGAAGGGGAGGAGATAAACTACAAACTAACAGAACCTACAGAATCAGTTGAGCTTATCATCTCCACTGTACTAACATTGCAGGGAGTTCAGTTTGTTGTTGTATAAACAGGTTTACATGAACAATAATCAATCAATACGTTTATCGATTCATGGTTGATGATTTCATCCTGCAGCCGGCGACCCGTCATCTGACTTCCGTCTGGACGGGCGTTCGGGGGCGCTGTCCACCGCGCGGCCGCTGGACCGCGAGCGGACGCCCCGCTACAGCCTGACGGTGGTGGCGCGGGACGGCGGCCGGCCCGCCCTCAGCGCCACCGCCACCGTGGAGGTCGCCGTCCTGGACGTCAACGACCACGCCCCGCGCTTCCAGAGCGCCGGCTACACCGCCGACGTCTCCGAGGACGTGCCTCTGGGCTCCTTCGTGCTGGAGGTGAAGGCCAGCGACCGGGACCAGGGCGCCAACGGCCAGGTGGCGTACTTCCTGAGCGGCGGCGCCCAGGGCGTGTTCATCGTGGACCAGAGCAGCGGGCGCATCATCACGGCGGCGCCGCTGGACCGCGAGAGGACGGCCGCGTACAGCTTCCACGTGCACGCCGCCGACTCCTCGCCGTCCAACCCGCTGAACGCCAGCGCGCACGTCACCGTCTACGTGCAGGACGTGAACGACAACGCGCCCTTCTTCGTGCAGGACCCGCTGGTGCTCAACGTCTCGGCGGTGGCCGTGGCGGCCAACGGCCACCGGGTGCTGGCCACCATGCGCGCCGAGGACAAGGACTTCGGCGCCAACGGCTCCGTGTTCTACCGCTTCGCCAGCCCCGTGCGCGGCTTCAGCATCAACTCGCTGACGGGCGACATCCAGGCGACGGAGCGTCTGCAGGGCCTCACCCAGGGCCAGCGTACCCTCATCGTGGAGGCGGTGGACCAGGGCTCCCCGTCGCAGGCGTCCCTGGGCGTGGTGGTGGTGTACGTGCGCGAGCAGAGCTACCGCGGCGTGCGCTTCCCGCGGAACGCGCGCGACGTCAGCGTGCAGGAGAACGCCGCCAAAGGTCGGTGGTCACGTGACTTCGCGGAACCTCAGAACCCGGTCAATGATAAAAATGATAGAAATATATACATACAAAATAAACAATTAAAAGGTGCATGTGATCAACATCAGTCTGGAGCTGCTCGACCTCACTTAAAATAAACCTCGTAGTAGTTTGGGAAATACCGAACTACAAGATGACTCATTTCTTGGTATTATTGGTTAAAGTACGACAAGTACAATGTACATGTGTTTCTTTGTAATGTAATGGGGAGGGCGGCGGCGGGGGGGATATTGTTTAAAGATGTGCGCTCGCCAGCACGGTAACGCCGGTGTGTCCGACTCCTCCAGGTACCGCGATCGTACAAACGCAGGCACAGTACCCCGACGGCTCGCGCCTGGGGATCACCTACAGCCTCTTCAGCGGCAACCAGAAGCACTCCTTTGGCATCAACCCGTCGTCCGGTGAGCATCAGGACGTCTGCCAGAAAAAACGATAATAGCGTTGTGTTCCAGGGTCGTCTCGTTGGTTCGCGGGCTGCGCTGTCTTTGTATTAAAACAGTGTGATGAATGACTCACTGTGAACCTCCTTCCGACCTCCCCGCCAACCAGGCTTGGAGTCCTATCCCCTCTCCGAAGCCTTACTGTTTGTACGTCTTTGCACTAAGTAACAGTACTTGGTATAGCACTCAGAATGGTACTTGTCAGAATGGTTCCTATCCCAGCTATCTTGCTGTCAACCCGGCAATTATGAGCACTTGAAAATTGTCCTATTAACGAAGCAATTATGAACGCTTGACACACTGTTCTATTGACGAAGCAATTATGAACGCTTGGCACACTGTTCTATTCTCATCTTTATGTACCACTAGCGACATGTATTGCTGTCTCTCTTTTTCGACAAATGGACTTCTTGTACGTCGCTTTGGATAAAAGCGTCTGCCAAATGCCCTGAATGTAAAATGTCAAATGTTTTTCCATCAGGCGAGATCTGGGTCCAGAACTCGGAGGTCCTGGACTTTGAGGAGAGCCCGAGACTCCGCCTGGTGGTGAAGGCGGAGACGGCGGCGTCCAGCTCCTACATGGCGGTCAACCTCATCCTGCAGGACGTCAACGACAACCTGCCGCGCTTCCAGCTGCAGAACTACGTGGCGTACGTCCGCGAGGCGCAGGGCTACGACTTCCCCATCATCCAGGTGACGTAGCGCGCGTCTGTCTGCCTGCCTGCCTGTCTGCCTGCCTGCCTGTCTGCCTGCCTGTCTGCCTCTGTCTGTCTGTCTGTCTCCCACGGGGATAATTCCAGCGTTCAGTCTGCGGGACACCCGACCGCACACGGCGCACGCACAGAGAACTCTTAAGCGCACTGAAATTGGTGATCACTTTGGATCGCGGGCGTCCGCTAAAGGCCTGCATAGAAGAGGAGAGAAGAGCAGCCTGTAAGCAGCCTGTAAGCAGCCTGTATTACGGTCGGCGGCTGTCAGAAGTGTGAAATTGTGGAATAAAACTCCAGAGGGCTGGAGAGAACTCTTGGACCGCCTCCATGTTTACACTTTCTTCTCCCCTCCATCTGAACGTCTGCTGCTTCAGTCACGCCAGAGTTGATTTAGCCCCCACTTTTAAAAAGCCTCTCCTCTCTCGGTTTTGCTTCTCTGGCCTCTGGTTCGTGTTCAGCTTTCTTCCGCCTCTCTGCCGCCGAGTGGTTCGTTTTTCTAACGGGCGGCGGCGGGGCGGCTGCTTGTGGGGTCCTCAGGTGCTGGCCAGCGACCCGGACCAGGGGCAGAACGGCCAGGTGAGCTACTCGCTGCGTTCCTCGTCCGTGAGCGGCCTGTTCAAGATCGACCCGGCGACCGGCAGCGTCTCCACGGCGGCTATCATGGACCGGGAGATCTGGACACACACCAAGTAAGCCCCACCGCCCCCCCCCGGCTCCCTTCCTCACCAAGACCTCTGTGGGGTTTGGCTCTGCTGTCTGCTGTTGGGGGGTCTCGTCCTCTCTGGGGGGTCTGAGCCTCACATTCTGTCTCACAACCTCACACTTAGTTTCCCTGTCAAGAAACGTTCACTTGAATCACGTCAAACGGTAAAAGGATTGCATTCATACAGCGCTTTCATCCAAAGCTCTTTACAGTGTTGCCTCACATTCACCCATTCATACACCGACGGCGGTGCCAACACGTCAGGAGCAGGTAGGGTTAGGTGGTGTCTTGCTCAGGGACACCTCCACACTTAGCTAGGAGGAGCAGGTAGGGTTAGGTGGTGTCTTGCTCAGGGACACCTCCACACTTAGCTAGGAGGAGCAGGTAGGGTTAGGTGGTGTCTTGCTCAGGGACACCTCCACACTTAGCTAGGAGGAGCAGGTAGGGTTAGGTGGTGTCTTGCTCAGGGACACCTCCACACTTAGCTAGGAGGAGCGGGTAGGGTTAGGTGGTGTCTTGCTCAGGGACACCTCCACACTTAGCTAGGAGGAGCAGGTAGGGTTAGGTGGTGTCTTGCTCAGGGACACCTCCACACTTAGCTAGGAGGAGCAGGTAGGGTTAGGTGGTGTCTTGCTCAGGGACACCTCCACACTTAGCTAGGAGGAGCAGGTAGGGTTAGGTGGTGTCTTGCTCAGGGACACCTCCACACTTAGCTAGGAGGAGCAGGTAGGGTTAGGTGGTGTCTTGCTCAGGGACACCTCCACACTTAGCTAGGAGGGGGAGGAGCCCGAGGATCGAACCAGCGACCTTCCTGTTGCCAGACAACCGCTCTTATACCTCCTGAGCTACTGCCACCCGACCCGTCGTAGCTCAGACGTCAGGCGCTGTGTGGTCCAGCTTGACAAGTTCAGAGGACCCCGGGTGTGAGCGTGATGAGCCCTTCCAAGCGCTTTCAGAATCGCCGTTTTTTCTACATCACAAGTGGGAGTGTCCACCTGGAAGTACAAAGATCTGTCCAGCATACTTCTAGGTGGACACTCCCACGACCGGTTCTTGAAACCCGCTTGGAATGCCTGATCACGCTCACACCCGGTGCTCCAATGTGTCTCAGTCAGTTGAAATCGCTTCGAATTCGAGGGCAAACAGTGGAGGGGAATGGATAAAGCGAACGTGTCGCGAGTGAACACAAAGCTTGACAGGGATGGATCTTTCTGTTTGTGGTGGGAAAAATGAGATAAATATTGTTTCCCCGAATGTTTGCTGATGTAGAAGAAAGAATACAAATACAATCGGTTGATCTGAGGATGTGTGAGGATGAGACGCGGCCGCATGCGAGGTGATAGAACAGCATCGAGTACAGCTGCGTGGCAGACACTAACAACAACAACAACAACAACACAACCAACGTGTGTGTGTGTGTGTTCTCCTCCTCCTCCTCCTCCTCCTCCTCCTCCTCGCCAGGCTGGTCGTCATGGCGACGGACAGGGGATCCCCGCGGCTGGCCGGCTCTGCCACGCTCACCGTGGTGATCGTCGACCTCAACGACAACAGTCCCACCATCCCGCTGCCCCGGGAGGTGCGCGTGGCCGAGGGTAGGTCCAGAACCACATCCAGAGCCGGAACCGGCGCCAGAACCAGAACCCCCCCGTAGGTCCCGGGTGCCCCGGAGGTCCCGTCTCAAGTCTCGCCGGGCGTAAACACCGCATCGTGTTGACCAAAGGGACTGAGAAATGAATCCGTTGTGGAAAGAACTCTGTGTGGCCCTACTGTCCAGGGGAAAGGGCTTTGTTGTTAAAGGTGCAATGGACTATATTTGCATATTGCTAGCTCCAGTCGAGATTTGGAAAAACATTAAGAACAACCCTCCCTCCTTCTCCCTATTCTCTCCAAACCCTTCTTAATCCCAACACGGTCACGTATCTGCCTCTTATTCAAGATTCAAGCTTCAAGATTCTAGAAGTTTATTTGTCTGATACATGTTCAGGATGTGCAGTGAAACAGAACAATACAATATAAATATCACGAATTGGAGGATCAGAATATACACAATATTTACAAGACATATATACAACAGGGCAATATAAAGAACACCTGTCTCTCACCTGTCTCTCACCTGTGTCTCACCTGTTCTCACCTGCCTCTCACCTGTCTCTCACCTGCCTCTCACCTGTCTCTCACCTGCCTCTCACCTGTCTCTCACCTGTCTCTCACCTGCCTCTCACTTGTCTCTCACCTGTCTCTCACCTGCCTCTTACCTGCCCCTCACCTGCCTCTCACCTGTCTCTCACCTGCCTCTCACCTGTCTCTCACCTGCCTCTCACCTCCCTCTTACTTGCCTCTCACCTGTCTCTCACCTGTCTCTCACCTGCCTCTCACCTGTCTCTCACCTGCCTCTTACTTGCCTCTTACTTGCCTCTCACCTGCCTCTCACCTGTCTCTCACCTGCCTCTCACCTGTTCTTACCTGCCTCTCACCTGTCTCTCACCTGTCTCTCACCTGCCTCTCACCTGTCTCTCACCTGTTCTTACCTGCCTCTCACCTGCCTCTCACCTGTCTCTCACCTGTTCTTACCTGCCTCTTACCTGCCTCTTACCTGTCTCTCACCTGTTCTTACCTGCCTCTTACCTGCCTCTCACCTGTCTCTCACCTGTCTCTCACCTGTCTCTCACCTGTCTCTCACCTGCCTCTTACCTGCCCCTCACCTGCCTCTCACCTGTCTCTCACCTGCCTCTTACCTGCCTCTCACCTGTCTCTCACCTGTCTCTCACCTGCCTCTCACCTGTCTCTCACCTGTCTCTCACCTGCCTCTTACCTGCCTCTCACCTGCCCCTCACCTGCCTCTTACCTGTCTCTCACCTGCCTCTCACCTGTCTCTCACCTGTTCTTACCTGCCTCTCACCTGTCTCTCACATGTCTCTCACCTGTCTCTCACCTGCCTCTCACCTGTCTCTCACCTGTTCTTACCTGCCTCTTACCTGTCTCTCACCTGTCTCTCACCTGTCTCTCACCTGCCTCTCACCTGCCTCTTACCTGTCTCTCACCTGTTCTTACCTGCCTCTTACCTACCTCTTACCTGCCTCTTACCTGTCTCTCACCTGTTCTTACCTGCCTCTCACCTGTCTCCCACCTGTTCTTACCTGCCTCTTACTAGGAGGGGGAGGAGCCCGAGGATCGAACCAGCGACCTTCCTGTTGCCAGACAACCGCTCTTATACCTCCTGAGCTACTGCCACCCGACCCGTCGTAGCTCAGACGTCAGGCGCTGTGTGGTCCAGCTTGACAAGTTCAGAGGACCCCGGGTGTGAGCGTGATGAGCCCTTCCAAGCGCTTTCAGAATCGCCGTTTTTTTCTACATCACAAGTGGGAGTGTCCACCTGGAAGTACAAAGATCTAGCCAGCATACTTCTAGGTGGACACTCCCACGACCGGTTCTTGAAACCCGCTTGGAATGCCTGATCACGCTCACACCCGGTGCTCCAATGTGTCTCAGTCAGTTGAAATCGCTTCGAATTCGAGGGCAAACAGTGGAGGGGAATGGATAAAGCGAACGTGTCGCGAGTGAACACAAAGATTGACAGGGATGGATCTTTCTGTTTGTGGTGGGAAAAATGAGATAAATATTGTTTCCCCGAATGTTTGCTGATGTAGAAGAAAGAATACAAATACAATCGGTTGATCTGAGGATGTGTGAGGATGAGACGCGGCCGCATGCGAGGTGATAGAACAGCATCGAGTACAGCTGCGTGGCAGACACTAACAACAACAACAACAACAACAACACAACCAACGTGTGTGTGTGTGTGTTCTCCTCCTCCTCCTCCTCCTCCTCCTCCTCCTCGCCAGGCTGGTCGTCATGGCGACGGACAGGGGATCCCCGCGGCTGGCCGGCTCTGCCACGCTCACCGTGGTGATCGTCGACCTCAACGACAACAGTCCCACCATCCCGCTGCCCCGGGAGGTGCGCGTGGCCGAGGGTAGGTCCAGAACCACATCCAGAGCCAGAACCGGCACCAGTGCCAGAACCCCCCCGTAGGTCCCGGGTGCCCCGGAGGTCCCGTCTCAAGTCTCGCCGGGCGTAAACACCGCATCGTGTTGACCAAAGGGACTGAGAAATGAATCCGTTGTGGAAAGAACTCTGTGTGGCCCTACTGTCCAGGGGAAAGGGCTTTGTTGTTAAAGGTGCAATGGACTATATTTGCATATTGCTAGCTCCAGTCGAGATTTGGAAAAACATTAAGAACAACCCTCCCTCCTTCTCCCTATTCTCTCCAAACCCTTCTTAATCCCAACACGGCCACGTATCTGCCTCTTATTCAAGATTCAAGCTTCAAGATTCTAGAAGTTTATTTGTCTGATACATGTTCAGGATGTGCAGTGAAACAGAACAATACAATATAAATATCACGAATTGGAGGATCAGAATATACACAATATTTACAAGACATATATACAACAGGGCAATATAAAGAACACACAAATATGAACAAACTCTAGAATAAAGTGAGTACAGACCATGTATGTTTGCATTTTCTTACCTGTCTCTCACCTGTCTCTCACCTGCCTCTCACCTGTCTCTCACCTGTTCTTACCTGCCTCTCACCTGTCTCTCACCTGTCTCTCACCTGCCTCTCACCTGTCTCTCACCTGTTCTTACCTGCCTCTCACCTGTCTCTCACCTGTCTCTCACCTGTCTCTTACCTGCCTCTCACCTGTCTCTCACCTGTCTCTCACCTGTTCTTACCTGTCTCTCACCTGTTCTTACCTGTCTCTCACCTGTCTCTCACCTGTTCTTACCTGTCTCTCACCTGTTCTTACCTGTCTCTCACCTGTCTCTCACCTGTTCTCACCTGCCTCTCACCTGTCTCTCACCTGTTCTTACCTGTCTCTCACCTGTTCTTACCTGTCTCTCACCTGTCTCTCACCTGTTCTCACCTGCCTCTCACCTGTCTCTCACCTGTTCTTACCTGTCTCTCACCTGTTCTTACCTGTCTCTCACCTGTTCTTACCTGTCTCTCACCTGTCTCTCACCTGTTCTTACCTGTCTCTCACCTGTTCTTACCTGTCTCTCACCTGTCTCTCACCTGTTCTCACCTGCCTCTCACCTGTCTCTCACCTGTTCTTACCTGTCTCTCACCTGTTCTTACCTGTCTCTCACCTGTCTCTCACCTGCCTCTCACCTGCCTCTCACCTGTCTCTCACCTGTTCTTACCTGCCTCTCACCTGCCTCTCACCTGTTCTTACCTGCCTCTCACCGGTTCTTACCTGCCTCTCACCTGTTCTTACCTGCCTCTCACCGGTTCTTACCTGCCTCTCACCGGTTCTTACCTGCCTCTCACCTGTTCTTACCTGCCTCTCACCGGTTCTTACCTGCCTCTCACCTGTTCTTACCTGCCTCTCACCGGTTCTTACCTGCCTCTCACCTGTTCTTACCTGCCTCTCACCTGTTCTTACCTGCCTCTCACCTGTTCTTACCTGCCTCTCACCTGTTCTTACCTGCCTCTCACCTGCCTCTCACCTGTTCTTACCTGCCTCTCACCTGTTCTTACCTGCCTCTCACCTGTTCTTACCTGCCGCTTACCTGCCTCTCACCGGTTCTTACCTGCCTCTCACCTGTTCTTACCTGCCTCTCACCTGTTCTTACCTGCCTCTCACCTGTTCTTACCTGCCTCTCACCTGCCCCTCACCTGCCTCTCACCTGCGTCTCCCTCACCCCCGGTTCCCAGACACGCTGGTCGGCACGGTGATCACCCAGGTGACGGGCAACGACGTGGACTCGGGCCCCGCCCTCTCCTACACGCTGCACCTGGCGGCCGACTGCCAGGGCGCCTTCGGGATCCAGCGATACGGCGGGGCCGTGTCCCTCACGGGGCCCCTGGACTACGAGGAGCGCCGCTGGTTCACGCTGACGGTGCGCACCTCGGACCAGCGGCACCAGAGCGAGGCAAACATCACGGTGCTGGTGGAGGACGTGAACGACAACGCTCCCATGTTCACCCAGGACCTGTACCAGGTACGAGCACCTTCTACCAACCTACTACCTGCTACTGCTACTACTAAAGGCCTCTGTATGCTTCTTCAGAACAAAATCGAATCCAACTTCTACCTTGTATAGTTCCACCGAACTGGCCGATATTGGGGGCGGTACTAGATATACTCTAGTACCGCCGGAGGGCTGTCTGTCAACCTACTGAGATCTGGCACCGGCCTCCAAGCCCCGCCCCCCTTCCTTCATACCCCCACTAGTCTACCCTATCAATGAGGAGGGGGGCGGGGCCTGGGAGGGATTTTCGGATACACCGGATTCGGAGAGTGACTTTTCCGAACCGCATCGACCCCCCCCACCCCCATCCCCGCCAAATGAACAAAAAGAACCCAACAGAAGCATTTCGGAAGAAGCATACAGAGGCCTTAATACTACTACAACTACAGCTAATAATAATAATGCATTTTACTTGTGCCTTTCAATGGACGCTATTCTGTCAAATCACAGGTTTAAGGTTTAAGGACCAGAGTGGGAATAAGTGCGAGCCCGTTATTGTGTTGTGGTATCCTGGTGTTTTATTGTATTTTTGTATCTGTATATATATTTATAAATGTACTTTTTACTTTATTAAGCCAAATATACAAATAATTACAAAAAAAAGTTGTAAAACCGACGGCATGCTGAGAAGTGTACGAGGCGCGAAAAATGCGTTGATTGCTTGGTTCCCTGTTTTGGTGCCAGTTTTATGCACAATGCAGGCTGACAGAATTAGAGATTTCACGACCCACTGAAGTGTTTACATTTCTCTTTGAGGCGCTTTTATCCAAAGAGATTTACAAGTGAGGCTGAGAACAAAGAAGAAGATATGCAAAGACAATCGGAGTCGGAGCTGCTTCAGCATCAAGCGCTGAGCGGCCTAGTTTCAGACAGAGCGCGGATCAGACGTCAGAAGTGCACACTCTGTATTCCTTATTCTTCAGTGGTAGTGCATAAAAGTTTTACTTTATAATGTAGTTAGGAAGTCTAACTGTTCTCTTAAGGGTAGAGCTCTGAGCCGGCGGTAGATCTCAGGTCCTGACATCGTTATCCACGCTCTGCTTGTCCAGGTGACCGTGTCCGAACACCTCCCGGCCGGCAGTACCGTCGTCACGGTGACGGCCACCGACCGCGACTCGGCGGACAACGGCAAGGTCACGTACCGGGTGATGTCATCAACCAGGGACATCTTCTACATCGACGCCAACAACGGTGAGAACAGAACACTGTCATTATATTAAGCTCTCTCTCTCTCTCTCTTGCAGACTTCTTAAACCTTTTAAAGTGGTTTCGTTTCCCCCTGACTCGTACTCAAATTATTTAGCCGCGAGCAATTCTCTCGCGGGCCATTTGGAAGTGCCGTTGAGTTCTATCCCAGACATTGTGAAACATAAAATAATTGAGAGTCCATTAGTGTTAATAAAATGCCGCTTGCGTCAGATGTTTGGCTAAAGATGCTATCAGCGGATGATAGGAGGAGTACTTCTGGTCCTCCCTGCCGTGTCTCCTCCGCAAAGATTTAAAATACTGTAATTTTGTTCCACATAATTGCCATCGCCTCGCACAAACGATTGCATGATTTCAAGGAACAATTTACTATCATTTACCTAATAGCAGACCAAACCTAATCTATTATATGAATGATTCATTAAATCCATTATAGATAGATTTAGGATAGTTTGTTCTATATTTTGGAGAACATTTTTTCTCTTAAAAGTCTAAAGTCGTTTAACTCTGTCCTACCAGGCACGCTATTCATCAGCCAGAAGGCCGAGTTTGATGTGGAGAATCCATCCATCCTGGTGGTGATCGAGGCTCGGGATCAGGGAACGCCGGCCCTCTCGTCCTTCGCCACCGTGCAGGTGCAGGTCACGGACGTCAACGACAACGCCCCCGTCTTCCACCAGTCGGAGTACCGAGCCAGCGTGTCGGAGGACGGCCTCCCGGGTTCCACCATCCTGACCCTGGAGGCCGTGGACGCCGACCTGTCGCGGGACAACTGTGGCTTCGACTTCGCCATCGCCAGCGGCAACACGGGCAACGCCTTCCAGATCGAGAACAGCGTGCGCTTCCTGGAGGGGCGGGGCTTCCAGACGGTGGGCAACCTGGTGCTGGCCGAGGGGCTGGACTTTGAGGCGGTGGCGAGCTACAACCTGAGCGTGGTTGTGTCGGATCGCGGCGTCCCCCAGCGCAGCTCCAGCGTGCCTGTGCTCATCGGAGTCCTGGACGCCAACGACAACCCGCCCATGCTCAGCCGCTCCGAATACAGCGTGGCGCTGAGCGAGGGCACCGCCGCCGGCACCGAGATCCTGCACATTTCGGCCACCGACCCGGACTCCGCGCCCAACGGGGAGGTCCAGTACTCCATCAGCTCCGGGGACGAGACGGGCCTGTTCCAGGTGGACCGCTGGACGGGCGCGCTGAGGCTGCAGAAGACCCTGGACAGGGAGAGGCGCTCGGTGCATGTGGTGGTGGTGCAGGCCAGCGACAACCAGGGCCACTACGCGCTGGCGCCCGTCACCGTGGAGGTGAAGGACGTCAACGACAACCGGCCGTACTTCCCCCTCGAGGTGCTGAGCGCTAGCGTGCAGGAGAACCAGCCCCAGAATGCCCTGGTCACTGTGCTGTACGCCATCGACCAGGACAGAGGCATTTTCGGCCACCTGAGATACCACATGCTGCTGGACGACAACTCGGAGGAACAGGCGTTGTTCCTGGTGAACCAGACCTCGGGCGAGGTGCGGACCCGCACCATCTTTGACTACGAAAAGGTGAACTCTTTCCAGTTTGTGGCGGTGGCCACGGACGCGGGCAACTACTCGGCCACGGTGACGGTGCAGGTGTACGTGACTGGAGAGGATGAGTATGACCCGACCTTCACCTCCTCCGAGTTCTCCTTCCAGGTGCCCGAGGGCGCGAGGAAGGGGCAGAGCATCGGCCAGGTGCAGGCGCGTGACGAGGACGAGGGCCTAGACGGCGTCATCCTCTACTCGCTCTCCGACGGCTCCCAGCCATACTTCGAGGTCAACGAGACGACCGGCGTGATCTCCCTGAAGATGGACAGCTACGGCCGACACTCGGGGCGCTCCAAGAGGGAGGTGCGCGCGATGACCCTCGACGTGGTCGCCCACGGCCCCCTGGAGACGTCTCGCGCCGCCACCGCGCGCGTCACGGTTGACGTCACCCACACGACCTTCGGCCTGCCCTCCAACGTGAACATGCTGCTGGTCGGCGTCATCGCCGTCTCCCTGGGCACCGTCGTCATCCTTGTCATCATCGCCGTGGCGCTATTCTTCGTCAAGCTGAGGCAGCGGAGGAAGAAGGAGGAGCGCCAGACGTACTGCCGGCCGCCTCTACCGCCCACTGCCACCGTCACGCTCCACAAGCTAGAGGAGAGCAAGCTGGCCGGGAACGAGATGATCTACCACCAGGCGCTGCCCGGCTACGCCACGGACCGGGCCGGGAACGGCGTAGGCGGGGGTCCCTACACCCGCGGCGGCTCCCTGGACCCCTCCCACTCCAGCGGCCGGGGCTCGGCAGAGGCGGAGGCGGCGGAGGACGACGAGATCCGCATGATCAACGAGTACCCCCGCGTCTCCAGCATCTCCTCCTCCATGCAGGAGCGCATCTCCGCCCGCGGTCCCGACTCAGGAATCCAGCAGGACGCCGACCAGCTCTCGGACGTCTCCGGCGAGCCGTCGGTGGACGCCAGCCATTGGTTCAAGGCCAAGAAGCCGGGCGGCCTGAGCGGCGCCCTGTCGGCCGGCCAGGTGCCCGTCTACAGGGACGAGGGCGGCGGCGGCTATCTGGGTGCGGGCCGGGGCCTGAACATCTCCCACCCCAAGGACTACGCATTCCCTGAGGACGGGAAACCCCCGGTGGACGGCGCCCTGACGGCCATCGTGGCCAGCGACGAGGAGCTCCGCGGCAGCTACAACTGGGACTACCTCCTGAACTGGTGCCCCCAGTTCCAGCCCCTGGCCAGCGTGTTCACGGAAATCGCCCGCCTCAAGGACGAGACCGCGCCCCCGAACCCTCGCCGCCCGCCGCCCCACAAGGCGAAGTCGGAGCCCCGGATCGACCCGCCGCCCCTCATCACCTCGGTGGCCCATCCGGGGGCCAAGACTGTTCCGCCCAAGCCCGCCGTGGGCCGGTCCTTCCCCCACCTGGCCTCCCTGCGGAGGTCCCCGCTCAGCAGCGACTCTGGCTCCATCTCCTCGGCCGCCATGTCTCCCAGCTTCTCGCCGTCGCTGTCGCCGCTGGCGGCCCGCTCCCCCGCGGTCACGCCCTTCAGCGTCTCGCAGGGACCCTCGGCGTCCATGATCAGCGCCACGGAGCACCACCTGGAACACAGCGAGGAGGCGGAGATCAGGATCTGAGACCCGCCGCCCGCCACCTAGCCTCCCCGCCCCTCTGAAGACCCAAACTGCAGAGGAATCCATTGGACACGGGAGACACCAACTTACGGTCTCTCTAGGACTCTCAAAAGGACAAGTCGCTAGTTAAGTGTTTCTCAAGCGGGCCGATGGAAGGACTGGGTCCAACTGGTCCAACTGGTCCAGAGGAACATTATGAAGGAAACAAACCCATGAACCATATGAAGGAACTGGGCAGACACACGGACACAAGCCTTAATTTGGACCTGGTCTCTCAGACTGATCCGTGTTCATTTGCACATTCAAGTGGTGGGTGTGGGTTCATACATGATGTCACTATTTTGTACAAAGCATTGTTTATATTTTTTATACTTAATGTATGGGTTTTTTTGACAAGAAACGACATTGCTGTGTCAAAGGGTTGCTATAACCTCTGAATATAGTTCTATATTTGTATATTTGTAGCTTGTACCGTACTGTATACTTGTTTGTACTGTAAGCTGGTTCTATCTTATGTGATTAATAACTTGTATGTTTTTCTTTATTGATTATCGATGCTCTTCGTTCTTCGTTTGATGAGTTGTGGGATTTTGTAGCAGACTCTTGTAAATATCTCGAAAAAAAAAAGATGATGAAAGATCATTCTTGCTGGAGCGCATGAAACATTGCTGGGAATGCCAATATGTGTACATGTGTCCGATAATTCACCGTAGGGAGTGAACCAAGTCTGTGAAATGTTTGGCCGCTCTCCCTCCTCCTCCTCCTCCTCTTCCTCCATTCCTCTCACAACTAGATGCTGAATGAACCTCCTGGCTTTAATCTCTTCACTATAAGCCTTTTCACCTTCTCGTGCCCGAGGACCAGCAGTCCGCCCCACCGGGAGCCGGTCATCGAGACTCGTGTGTTGAACCCGCCAATGTCAAAGACGACAGCGACGTCATCGATGTGTAACTTTTGTACTTTTTCATCGCAGCTGTGACTTTTGTTCCTAACTGTCGTAAGGACTTTGCGTCTAAAGAATAAAAACGCCAACTGGCCCAGAGCTCAATCAACAATCAGGTTTCATCGCTTTCCGAATCAATTTGGTCTCCCTGTAGAAAATTGGAAAAAGTGACGGCTGCTTTCAAAAGCGCGTGCGTGCTCCGCTCTAAATCGATGTCAGGACGGCGGCGTTGGACTCCACCGTCCGGAGGGTTCTGCTCCTCGCCGCTCAACGTTGTCCAACAGCCGCGCAGCAGAGAGCGACGTTCCTTCTCTCGGTTGAATGTATGAAAAAAAAACGTGCGTCAACAGTTGATGGTTTGTTTCGCCGGTTGTTTTCTACGACCGTGTTTCACCACGTTGCAGTGCAGGGGTCAGGGGTCTGTGTCCCCCTCGGTTCACCGTCACAACAGTGGGCTCTGTCTTTTTTTTTTTTTTACAACGAGCACAACGCAAAATACTTCACAGGGCCGATGTCGCAACGCCTCAAGAATAACATTATAGAAATATCGGCCGAAGTTTGAACACAATCCGGGAGGGATTTCTGATTTAATCCCTCATCCGATTTATGGTTCAAGTTATAACTAGACAATACAGAGCCGTTCCGCGGCGAGCCAACAAGAAACAGACTTCACAGCCTTTACATTAACGTCATCCTGTTTGGATTGTACGACTTCCCAGCGTCCTGCCGTCGCCTTTATGTCGGAAAATATACGTTCTCCCGCCTCGTTGTTTGTCCCTTGGCAGTTTGAAAGCTTTGAACGCGTTTTAATTGTTAGAATTCGAGTCTCGCTAACTGCTAACTGCTACGTCAAGGTACCCTAGGAGTTCTTTTTTTTTGCCTAACAGAGTTACCGAATGTCTAACCGGAACAGAGGATTGAGGATTCGTTTCTGTTGATGTGTAATATGACCAACAACACACACATACACACACACGTACACACACACACACATACACACACACACACACACACGTACACACACACACGTACACACACACATACACACACACATACACACACACGTACACACACATGTACACACACGTACATACACACACGTATACACACACACGTACACACACACACATACACACACACATACACACACACACGTACACACACACACACATACACACACACACGTACACACACATACACACACACACATACACACACACACACACATGTACACACACGTACATACACACGTACACACACACACGTACACACACACACGTACACACACGCAAACAATGTTCTACATTATGCACCTTATCTGTAAACGGCAAAGAGTGTTTCTGAGAGTGTGTGTGGTTGGTGGCTGGTTTAGGTGGCAGCCTCACCTGAGCCCAGTCAGGCTGATCAGAGGCTGGGGGTGGTGGGAGGGGCTACACACCTGGTGGGCATTGGCTAATCAGTGCACCACTGGTTAAAGCAGACAATGCCACACACACACACACATACATACATATACACACACACACACACTCACTCAGGAGAGCGCTAGCATGTGAGCGACGTACGAGCTGTCGGTTCATTTTACGACGACAAACTCGACAACAAACCGGATTCTTCACGATTCAAGAAGTTTATTCGTCACAAACGACAGGATGTGCAGTGAAATGAGAAAGTGGCGATGCCCAGCGGAATGTGCAGCAAACCAATACAAATATCACAAATTGGCCGATCAGAATATCCACACTATCGAGAGTATTTGCAGTGAATAGAGCAGCTTTATCTTTTTTTTAAGAATGAGAATTATAACCAAAATGAGAATATAAACAGCAAAGCATTGATGATTCAACATTCACCTGCCTGTGTTCTTTTGGGGGAGAACTAGAACGTCCACGTCAGCAGCAGCCGAGCTACGGTGTCATTATTATTCATTTTGATCACATTTTTGAAACTTTCATATATCTTGACGTCTTCTGCTGACGAATAGAAGTTAAAAGTGTTGTTCTGGTCGTCCAGAAAACAGTCCGGGGATGAGATGACGAACGCTGCTGAAGCTGAAAACACACACCACGACGACAACACACACACACACGCACACGCACACGCACACACCATGAGGGCTCTCTGAGTAATTACACAACACACACACACACACACACACACACACACACACACACACACACACACACACATAGATTGCTATATAATTTTCCTCTTGGACTTGGATTCTAAACTTGGGGGAATTGGAAAGCCATGTGCTCTCTCTCTCTCTCCCTCACTCTCTCTTTCTCCTCTCTCTCTCACTCTCTGTATCACTCTCTCTTTCTCCTTCTCTCTCTCTTCCTCTCTCCCTTTCTCTCTATCCCCCCCTCCCCCTCTCTCCAGTAAGCTCATCAGTGTTGTCACGGGCCGACTCCTCTCAGACAACGACAGCGCGGGTTCTGGGGCCCCGGCGGTGGTGGAACCAAAACACAAGGGCCTCAGATGAAGGGCCAGTGTACACACACTCATACACACACACACACACGCACACACACACACACATTACAACACACCACCATTGAGCGGGGGGCCCCGGGGCCAAGTCATTACACAGAGCTTAAATTAAAGGACCGGTTTAAACCCCAGGGAGGGAGGGAGACCTGTCATTTGTATTTGAGACTTCAACACGGCAACGCAGCTCCCAGTCGATCGCCTGCTCCCTCCTCCACCCGAGGCCCCGGACGGTGTTGGGTCTCTCCTCCTCCACCCGAGGCCCCGGACGGTGCTGGGCCTCTCTTCCACCGCCCGTCTCCACCGCCGGCCTCTGACCTCGTCCCCTCCTCGCCCACCGACCTGAGATGTCTCTGCTCTCATTATCTTGGCTCTGCTCTGCTGTCCTTCTGTTCTTGTGATGTAAACACTGCTTTTATTATTTCATCTTCTGGGGCGGCAGTAGCTCAGGAGGTATAAGAGCAGTTGTCTGGCAGCAGGAAGGTTGCTGGTTCGATCCCCGGGCTCCTCCCCTTCCTCGCTAAGTGTGGAGGTGTCCCTGAGCGAGACACCACCTAACCCTACCTGCTCCTCCTAGCTAAGTGTGGAGGTGTCCCTGAGCAAGACACCACCTAACCCTACCTGCTCCTCCTAGCTAAGTGTGGAGGTGTCCCTGAGCAAGACACCACCTAACCCTACCTGCTCCTCCTAGCTAAGTGTGGAGGTGTCCCTGAGCAAGACACCACCTAACCCTACCTGCTCCTCCTAGCTAAGTGTGGAGGTGTCCCTGAGCAAGACACGCACCTAACCTACCTGCTCCTCCTAGCTAAGTGTGGAGGTGTCCCTGAGCAAGACAACCACCTAACCCTACCTGCTCCTCGCTAGTTAAGTGTGGAGGTGTCCCTGAGCAAGACACCACCTAACCCTACCTGGCTCCTCCTAGCTAAGTGTGGAGGTGTCCCTGAGCAAGACACCACCTAACCCTACCTGCTCCTCCTAGCTAAGTGTGGAGGTGTCCCTGAGCAAGACACCACCTAACCCTACCTGCTCCTCCTAGCTAAGTGTGGAGGTGTCCCTGAGCAAGACACCACCTAACCCTACCTGCTCCTGACGTGTTGGTTGTTACCTTGCATGGTTGGCACCGCCGTCGGTGTATGAATGGGTGAATGTGAGGCAACACTGTATAAATGCAATCCATTTACTCTTCCGACGACAACGATGGTACGACTGGTTTGGGAATGTTTTGCCGAACACGGATGTTGAGCTTCACCGAGTCGGGATGCTTTGAGGTCACACGACAAGCTGATGATTCACTGGTCGAGCTCAGGAATGTTTGCACGTTCACACGGAGACCGGATCCGTCCCCTCAGATATGTTCTGGTGGTTCTGTGAATGGGCACAGAGACACTGTTCAGAGTCTTCTTTGAGTTTTATAAGAAGAGTCTTAAATCCTAGAGTCATATTAAAGTGTAATTGAACTTTGTCACACAGAAAAGCACCCAATTGGGCGGGAAAATGACTCCAGAAGTGACGGTACTACGCTGCAACCATCAATAACAAGAACAAGACTAACATCGTATACTCATCAATGATCTAATAATCAGAGTAACGGCTACGAGTGAGAAGGTCTCCAGAAGGTTCTCGTCATCTCGTCTCGACCGTGATTCTACCGGTCATGAGAGGGACTGGAGACCCGGGGCCCCCGCAGCTCAGACCTGGCAGGGGCCCCTGTGTTGCTCCTGGCCGGCGGCCTCAGGAGGGTAATGAGGGGCCGGAGCCCAGATCGACCCCTTGGTCCCCCATCTCTCTCTCTCTCTCTCTCTCTCTCTCTCTCTCTCTCTCTCTCTCTCTCTCTCTCTCTCTCTCTCTCTCTCTCTCTCCCCTCTGAGAGTTAGCCAACCGGGGTGTGAGAACTGTCTGCTTGTCTGTCTGTCTGTCTGTCTGCGTCAGAATGTCTATCTGTGTTAAATTGTCTGTCTGTCTGTCTGTCTGTCTGTCAGAATGTCTGTCTGTCTGACTGCCTGCTTGTCTGCTTACATCTTTATGGAATAGAGAAAGCTTTAAGGCAACCGTGACCTTTCCTCCTGCGCTACAACTGAAATGTCAGTTTTGTTATTCTCTCTCTGAGTGTCTGTGAGAGACGAGAGACGAGGGGGAGAGAGATGGAGGGAGTGTTGAACGAAGCCCCTGGCAGCCTCCCCTCTGCCCGGGATTCCTCCCCTCTCCTCTCCCCTCTCTCCTCTCCCCTCTCTCCTCTCCCCTCTCTCCTCCTCGTCCGCCCGGACCACCACACAATCCCCTGGAAATGAGACCACCGAACCCGACACCGGCTCCTCTCTTCGCCTCTCTTCTCCTCTCCGGCCTGGATTACCCATAAGCCCTCTCATACCTGCAGCGAGCTGGGTAGTCTGCCGCTGCTGCTGCTGCTGCTGCTGCTGCTGGATTCTCCCAGGAGGCCAAACGCTCGAGGTCCATCCTTTCTCCTGCTCCTCCTCCTCCTCCTCCTCCTCCTCCTCCTCCCCCTCCTGCTGCTCCTCCTCCTCTTCCTCCTCCTCCCCGGCCAGGCCTGGTTTTTCCCCAGCTCGGGGTGCTGCCAGCGAGGCTCGCGTGACTAGAGGGAGAGGAGCTAAGCCACTGGCACGCGAGCCTCGCATCTATTTTGGGGAAGAAGAGCGATCCTCTCTTTTCCTTTTTTTCCTTCTTTACTTTTTTTTTTCTTCTTCTTCTTCTTCTTCTTCTGCCGTCTTTGAAAACAAAAAGCGGCCGCAGGGCGATCCGGGCAGTCGTAGGGCGAGGGGGTCTGGTTCTCATTTAGCCTCCCTGCCTCTCTAACCTCTCTCTCTCTCTCTCTCTCTCTCTCTCTCGTTCTCTCTCCCCCTCTCTACCTCTCAGAGAGAGAGAGAGTTGAACAGAAAGAGAGAGAGAGAACGAGAGAGAAAGAGAGAGAGAGAGAGAGAGAGAGAGAGAGAGAGGGATGAGAGAGTGAGAGAGAGAAAGAAAGAGAGAGAGAGAGAGCGGTGAGGACTAGAAACAGAAGGAGAAGTTCTCTGTGTGTGTGTGTGTGTGTGTGTGTGTGTGTGTGTGTGTGTGTGTGTGTGTGTGTGTGTGTGTGTGTGTGTGTGTGTGTGTGTGTGTGTGTGTGTGTGTGTGTTTTTTCCCCGGTAAAACCACAGCCCCAAAACTTCGGACCAGTCATCTCCTCTGCCCTCCGCGTCACTTAGCAACCGGCGCGGCGGCCTGTCTCCGGTTACGCAGCCAGCTGCTCGTATTCCTCTGACACTCGTCGTTATGATCCTGCAGACGTTGAAAAAATCACTTTTCCTTGATTTCCCCCGACGAGAACGTCGCCGGCGTTGATGAATCGCGTCTCACATACTCATCGTCCGACATGTCGGAATGAAACGTCCGACACGTCGGAATGAATTGTCCGACACGTCGGAATGGATCGTCAGACACGTCGGAATGGAGGGTGAAACGCACCGCACCCTCCATTCCGGCGTGTCATGGCCGATGATTTATTGTCCTAATTGTGTACGTTGTGAAATCAACAGGCTGGGGAGAGGCCCCTCCAATTAAGGAAGATGGTCTCCGCGTCTGACGACAGTGAATTCCTCTTTAAGCGTCTAAGCATGTGTTTCTCTTCCGCCGGAGACGAGAGTGATTTAGGAGGCAGCAGCGTTCGTATTCTGGGCTACGGTCGGAACTGAGTGGTTGAGACAGTTTAGACACAACATTTCACTGTTGTTGGCTACGCTGTCGCAGGCTACGCTGTCGCAGGCTACGCTGTCGCAGGCTACGGTGTCGTAGGCTACGCTGTCGTAGGCTACGCTGTCGCAGGCTACGGTGTCGCGGGCTACGGTGTCGCGGCTACGGTGTCGCAGGCTACGGTGGTAGGTACGTCGCAGGCTACCGGTGTCGCAGGCTACGGTGTCGCGGCTACGCTGTCGCGTAGGCTACGGTGTCGCAGGCTACGCTGTCGTAGGCTACGCTGTCGCAGGCTACGGTGTCGCAGGCTACGGTGTCGTAGGCTACGGTGTCGCAGGCTACGCTGTCGTAGGCTACGGTGTCGTAGGCTACGCTGTCGTAGGCTACGGTGTCGCAGGCTACGCTGTCGTAGGCTACGGTGTCGTAGGCTACGCTGTCGCAGGCTACGGTGTCGTAGGCTACGCTGTCGTACGCGGCTAACGTTGCGTTGCAGTGATGCATTGCGTCGGCCTCCTTTTCGTTTACGCAATGTAACTTCATAACAAGAACAATATAACTCATTTTGTTTTATTGTGTCGCTGCAGTCCTCGCAGCACGGGGTCGGGTTCCTGAAAAAAAGATCTTCCCAATAACACACCAGTACCAATACATATAAGTGTCATAAGAGATTATTTTTCGGCGGTTACGAAAAGAAAAGAAATAAAAACCGTCTTGTTTATCCCTCTAGTGACAACGTCGTTCATTTTGCACATTTGCAGCGACGGCGGACAGAAAATCGAGAAGAGAGAGAGAAGAGATAAAGCGACAATACAAACAACAACACTACATTCCGAAAAAAGGTACTTTGTTTTGGTTGCCGTTTCTTCCCAGAGATCCATTAAACGTGACAGCTAATCTACGGCCGGGATGACGACGCCCAGCGGCGTAATTATGCCCGGCGAGGCGGGAGACGCGGCTGCGCGCCAGACGGACGGACGGGCCAAGACATGGAGGCATGAATGAAAAAGGAGAGTGTTGCGGTTGTGGCGGGTAATGGTTCCCAGCCGCCGCCGCTGCTGCTGCTGCTGCTGCTGCCGCGGTGACAGGGGGTGGGGGGCCGAGGAGGGCGGGGTCTGGGGGGTCGGGGGGTTGGTCCCTCCCCCCCCCCCCCTCGTGTGAGAGGAACGCCACCACTGATACTGGGGGAGGGAGGAGGGAGGAAGGGAGGAAGGGGGGAGAAACTTCCCGTCTTGTGGAAAACCTTGGAAAATCACTGGACTCCCCGACGGTTCGATCTGATATCTCATTCAGTGGCGCAGCAAACACACACACACACATGCGCGCACACACACACACATGCGCAGACACACACACACACACACACACACACACACACACACACACTCAAACTGACACACACATGCAGACACACACTCACACACACACACACATACACACACTGGTAGGCTCGTGTCGTTCTAACAGTAGGCTGTTCGATGTGTTTAACCATATGTGTGTGTGTGTGCGAATGTGTGTGCACACATGTGTGTGAGTGCGTGTGGTGTGTGTGTGCGTGTGTGTGTGTGTGTGTGTGTGTGTGTGCGTGTGTGTGTGTGTGTGTGCGTGCGTGCGTGTGTGTGTGTGTGAGTGTGTGTGTGTGTGCGTGTGTGTCGTGTGTGTGTGTGTGTGTGTGCGTGCGTGCGCGTGCGTGGTGTGTGTGTGTGTGTGTGTGTGTGTGTGTGTGTGTCGCGCGGTTGCGTCGTGATTGTATCGGGCTTTTTTTTTGAAGTGCCCTTTTTTTTTATCTCTTTGGAGCTGAAAATAGATTTGATAGTTTATATTTGACTGGGAGAGTTGGGCAACGATGCAACCTAATCTGCTAACCAGATATCCTGAGGCCAGAGACTCCATTCTTTCCAGTCGTTTCTAAAGTCCCATTCAGCCGTCCACATAATCACATTTAAATGGACGGAACCTCAACCAACGCGGCCGATGGCTTCTATCGAGTTTACTAGCGGTTACGTGGAGGTACTGCAGTCTCCCTCGAACAAGTGATGTATGTGGGAAGATGATGTGCACCCGCTGAACCGTTAATTATTATAATTAAGACGAGGTGGCCTGTAATAACACGAGCCGGTATGATATCAGAGCAAAGAATTAGCTTCGCTCCGCAGTTGCTCAATCACATTTATGTCGGCGCTGATACTAATTGTGCAGTAATTGGGGTCGGGTTACACAGCCTGTTTCCTCGCGTGCAACGAGAAGCCGGTGATTTGGAGGTGGAACGGATTCAAGTCGGATCTCGCCGTCGAACGGAGCGGATTCCTTTGTTTGCTTCACGTGCCACCAGCAGGGATGCTGCGTCGTCAAAGTGTTCTTATTGTCACGTGTACATCTGAACTGTACACGACACTACACTGAACAATCTGAACCCGTGGCAGGCAACAGTGCGTAGGAAGTAGGCAGAAGGACCTTGCAGGTGTAGCCCACCGTGTTCAACACCTCCATCGGGCAGATTTAGCAGCATGGGGTCTGGGGTTCTGGCCCTGGGTAGAGGGACCTTATGAACCCCATGTTGGACCTGGACAGAAGAAGAAAGAAAGCCGTGGATGGCTCATTAGGACTGGAGGGTTACTGGAACACGCCACAGCTGCAGTACAGCCGCCCAGTTGGAATCGCTCATGGATAATGGAAGGGTCCCTGGATTTTGTCCGGGCCGACTACATGCACTGTGTACGTTCTGCTGGTTCCTGAGCAGTGCCCCTGGATGGATTCTACAGAAGGTGTTGGGGGAGTATGGGCGGTTTTGTGGCCATGGTTGTGTGCCACGTAGCCTAGCCTAGCCTAGCCTAGCCTAGCCTAGCCCGTGTGCTATACGGTGAGGGTTGTCCAAGATGGTGTCAATCACGTTCCGAGAGGCTTTGAACTCTGGCGACGGCTGCAACGTTTCTCCTCCTTTCATAGACAACAAAGCACGGCCCTCCCAAACAAACTGCGCGATGTCCAAGAAAAGCACAGAATGAGCGGCCTCAAGCCTTAAGAAAACTCCCAGACTGGGGTTCTCGGACACCGTGCATACATTTAAATCTCATTAAGCTAGGATGACATCTTGAGAGAAAACTCTCTTGGAATAAGAAGGGCCAACAATCAGAGGTGGAAAATCTGGGATCGGGGAGTCAGAGTCCTGCTGTTATTCTGAGCCGACCTCACCTCCAGAATAGAACATCCTGACAGAGGTGTCCCGGCCAAGCCCAGGTGCAGCCCGTCTCGTTAAAGACGGTTCTGGTCCATTTAGGTGTCAGGGCCCCTATATAGACGGGCCATGCGGTTCTGACGCATATAACTCTTATTTATATATTATTGCACTCATTTAGTTTAAAAATCTAAGCATACTAGACATATATATAGTATATATATATAGTGTACATATTACAGAATTACAGTGATTTTTAAATACTATTATTTGGAATTTCGGTTTTATTCGATTGTATTTTAACTGCCTTTTTATACTGATATCTAATTACATTTTATAATAGTATCAGTGGTATCAGTGTGACTGATACTGAATTGTAATGCCCCTCCAGGGTATGAATATGGTGACCTTCTGTCAATCCATTATTAATGAAGTTATAAAGTGATCCATGTAGTCTGCCAGGACACTGCCAGACACCCTGTCAACGCCACCGACTAACAGTACACCGCCTAGTTCTCCTCTTCCAGCTCCGCTGAACCGCTCAAACTACTGACGTAATCCTTCAGATGTTTGGTTTTATGTAAGCGGTAAGCGGCTGCTGTGTCTTATTCTGGTCCGGCACGTTGACCGGTGGGAAACAGCGCCCCCACAGGCCAAGGAGACGTCAGCAGCAGCCAATCGACATGGAAAAGTTCGGCTCGTGAAGATGCGCTGTCGATGAATTCATTCTCAACCCTGTCACTCAACACCCTGCTGCCAAACACAAGACTCACGTGTCGTATTGAACTGTATTGACTTGTTTATTGAATGTATATTTTCTATATTATTGCCAGGTGAGACGTTGATTAGCCGTTACAAGCCATATCCAAAACTACCCTATACTGACATCACAAGTGGGAGTGTTCCACCCAACCGGTAGGCGGATCTATCCATCAAACATCTGGGTGAGCTGATCAGCGCCACACCTGGTCGTGAAATACCGGCCCGTCAAATTCTGTCACGTATTCGGGTTCCTTCAGGTCCTGGTTACCTTGTTATGTAACGTCGGTGAAATAATAAACATTGTGTTTTGACCCGTGCTTCAGCTGGGATTCCAGTAAGAGTTGAGTGACTGGAACCACTTTGGTCGTCAATATCGATTACGAGCCAGCGGAGGGAACAATACGGCCCTTTTACAACCGACCTCCGTCTTCAGGAACTGCAGCCCCGCAGGTCGCTGTTTGGTAATGTTTAGCAAGAAAAATAACTTTATGAAACCTAGCAATAGCATACCTCGCGTCTAGTGAGGACATGTCGCATTTGGAGTCTAATCAGAAGTGATATTGAAATTGAAATCATGAAAATGTGAGTTATTAATAGACGACTCCGAAAGAGAACATTTTTACCGCTCGCAAAGGTATTAACAAATCAATTTAATGACAATTAAATGATCTCTATGTCCCAGCAGGTGTAATGTTGATTATCCATTTATGACAGTAGCTCCTAGCTAAGTGTGGAGGTGTCCCTGAGCAAGACACCACCTAACCCTACCTGCTCCTCCTAGCTAAGTGTGGAGGTGTCCCTGAGCAAGACACCACCTAACCCTACCTGCTCCTCCTAGCTAAGTGTGGAGGTGTCCCTGAGCAAGACACCACCTAACCCTACCTGCTCCTCCTAGCTAAGTGTGGAGGTGTCCCTGAGCAAGACACCACCTAACCCTACCTGCTCCTCCTAGCTAAGTGTGGAGGTGTCCCTGAGCAAGACACCACCTAACCCTACCTGCTCCTCCTCCTAGCTAAGTGTGGAGGTGTCCCTGAGCAAGACACCACCTAACCCTACCTGCTCCTCCTAGTTAAGTGTGGAGGTGTCCCTGAGCAAGACACCACCTAACCCTACCTGCTCCTGACGTGTTGGTTGTTACCTTGCATGGTTGGCACCGCCGTCGGTGTATGAATGGGTGAATGTGAGGCAATACTCAGCCTCAAAGCGTTATGTAAATACAATCCATTTACCATCACAAGTGGGAGCGTCCACCCAGACCTAATGGTAATTTATAGGTCCTTTGACACATCGACGGAAAGAACTTTAATTTGATATTAAAACAGGAACGTTATCAGACACAATCTGGTTATGAATGACCCTTAGTTGGGCTCCTCAACATAACGCCGGTGGACGTGGGAGGCACGAGGTTCCCCTGGGTTCTGGTGCACAGAATTATTATTTTGAGAGCGATTTTAGTGCTGAAACTTCTCATTACCAACTGATAAATTACCTTTCATAACCCAAATGTTATGAGCAGACATGAAAGAATAATATCCAATGGATTCATTATAATTAATAGTGTTTAAATGGAATAACAACATAAGAGTCGTGACCAGATATTCAAACTCTCAGGCCAGGGTTGCGTTTGAAAAGTCTTTTTGACTTAAGAAGGTTCTGCGGTTGTCCCTTCCTAAGTCCTTATGAATTCCCCTTCACATCTCTCCTTGACCTCAGGGTGGGGTTAAGGCAAAGTGGTGAGGAAAGGACATAGGTCGTTTTATTTGGTGTTTTTTCACTTTTCAACCGCAACTCGATCTGTCGTCTTACAAGGACTTTTGTTTTGAAAGAGAGCTTCCTGCTGTTAGTGGCGTCGAGTCACGTGGGACAGCGGGGTTTACAGAGTTGTGTGTGGAAGGGGATAAATGTCTTTGATATATTCAATCTAAGATATGTGTTGTTGATGCGCAGCCTTTATCTCAGGCTTTCTTGTCTCATAGGAACTTTTATTTTGAAAGCGAGCTTCCTGTGTTTGTGTTTCCCCCGTCGGCGCCTGAGAGCCCTGCAGGTGCTAGCAGGGATGAGGGGGGGGAAAGGTGCGAGGCGGAGAACACACGCGCCGCTCCCGAAAGACCGCCCAACAGTCGAGGCGCTGGGCCGAGACCCCGACGCGCCGCAGCGGGCGCCCGTCGCTCCTTAATCATCTTGTTTTGCTGCGTTCCTCCACGCCTCACAGTTCACGCTGACTCTCACCAGCGATCCCCGAGGTTCCCTTGTTCCCCCGCCAGCCGTTTGAACCGAAGCGGTCGCAGTGTTTAGCTTAATGGACCGTCTGTGATTAAGGAACGGAGAGGAGGAAAGCTGTGGTATCAGCCCACCGACCCCACTCCCTCTGAGCTTTGCCCGCGCTGGAAAATGGTTTCTGGTGGAGCTGGTATTTTATTCTCCAGAACAAATGAATAGGTAACAGATAAAAGAAGCCGGCTCAATCGTGCGTTGAGAGCCCCTCCTGGGCCGTCGCCGGTGAGTTTTTAAGCGGAGCTCCACAAAGCCGGTTAGAAGACCACGGAGCTGTCAGGAGACACCCTCTGAGCTCTCGAAGTTCCCCCCGTTTTTCTGTTGCTGCTCCATCAATTTTATACCTTTGGTGGAATTTTGACCTATTTACCAGATGGGCTGAAGGAAGAATGCGTTTCGGACGGGACCGGCGTGTTCACACGGGTTGGAGGCGCTGACACCCTGTCCATCAAACTGAGGCTATCGTGTTGTGCGGGGACACGGGGCCCCGGCCGCGCGGTTCACAACATAAAAGAACCGTTTGGTTTAAAACCTTGGTGGGGAATTCTGACAGCACTTGGCTGCCCCCGAAACTTGGCCGTCCCGAAACCCTTCCTCGTTTTGGGAGTTTGGGAAACAAATGGAAAACGCAAATTCGATTTCAAGGCGAAGTTAAACTCGTAACAAACAAATAAATACAGACTACCGCTTGGCAGGGCGTCCCATGGTCAGAATTAATCCGGTCTTCTCATTGGCTCCTTAAAAAGACGATCACATCTCCTGCTGTCAGGTTGGCTTCTGACAGAACTGCCAATTAAATAGTTGGAACTGGGACAATAGACTTAAGTATAGGTGCATTATAATAAATGACCTCTAAATCAATTAACATGGTC
>PIJE02000367.1:301889-354389 GCA_002895965.2 Coryphaenoides rupestris
TTGTCTGTGTTGAGCCGGTGTTGTGTCGTGTGTGTCTGTGTGACCTGCTGTCTGTGTGTGTGTGTCTGCTTGTGTGTGTGTGTGTGTGTGTGTGTCGTGTCTTATTTCTCCACAGGCGGCACAGATTCAGTGGACGTTGGACGAGAAGGTAGGACCAGTGAGACCAGCAGAAGTGACACTAGACACGCAAGCATCATCCTCATCCTCACCACCATGATGGTCCTCTGTTGTGTTGTTGTTGTTGTTGTTGACCTCATGCCCCCTACTGGCCCTGCATCATTATTATATTTATCATACGTGTGGACCTACAACGTCCCCCTCATCCATATCCACAATCAGTAACATTGCACAAGGTTAGTTTATTAGGTTTTTGGTCGAAGTTTTCAGTTAAAGTCTCGTGTAGAGTCATGTTTTAGCCTTCACGTAATACTGCATGTCGTTTGAGCTTTTAACTGTATGATGGTCGATAAATATGGTTTAACATACGTAGGTAATACAACAGTGTATACAAACAAACATAGCAGACATAGGTTCATGCTGTAGTGATAAAGATAGGCTACTCTGTGGGGAAGTTTCGATCAGGACACGGTGGTTATAAAGATTAAGGGTTGGGTTCATCAGGTCATGGTGTGATTGTGAATATGATGTGTTGTGTTTAGCAGGTCATGTGGATATAGCACTAATCTGTTGGGTTTATCAGGACTTGCAGCAGGTCATGGTGTAATTATCAAGATAATGTGTTGGGTTTATCAGGACTTGCAGCAGGTCATGGTGTCGGGACCCAACCTGAACGAGACCAGTGTCGTGTCCGGGGGCTATGGCGGCCCGGCAGGCGGGATCATCCCAACCAGCTCCATCAAAGGTACCCTAACTGTAACCTCCTTAACCTCCCCCTTAACCTCCCCAGAACCTCCCCTTAACCTCCCCAGAACCTCCTCCTTAACCTCCCCCTAACCTGTTCACTTGGGGTGTCTTATCTAATGTTATATCTGGCAACAACCTGAGAAAGAGGCCTTGTGATGAAGAGGGGTTGCCGAGTGATGAAGAGGGCGAGTGCTACTATCCCAGTAGTGCTGGCGTCGGTCTGTCTGCCGCCCGCTGGTGCGTGAGGTGGTTGATCCGTGTGTGTGTGTGTGTGTGTGTATGTGTGTGTGTGTCACGTCATGTTCCTACGTAGGCCCCGCGGTCCGGTTCAACCCTCAGTACCTGGACCGGCGGAGAGCTCCCGAGCCCGGAGCAGGCGTCGGTGTGGAAACAAAGCGGTTTATCAATTTAAACTCTTCGTATGAACGCTCACCTCTTTCCTCCCCGTTCCGTTTTGGGGTTCGGTTTGTCACCGTGAGCGCGGGGATGCTGACAACTCTTTGCCTGTACCGCCGGTAAACTGCTTCGTCAACCACAACCACAACCTGCCAGCGTGTTTCAAAATAAGAGTTTGTGTTATCCTGAAGGCTGTCCTGTTGAATGCTGCGTTGATGGATGTTTATGAAGGCTGGGCGTCATTCGCTTTGTCGCTGGACCGCCGCTGAATGTCTGCGAGGTCTAACCCTGCATCCTAATCCTAATATTCATTTGGAGTTTTTGTGCTGAATGTCCTTCGTCCGCATGCTTGCTGAACCAGCAACCAGCGTGGTTCAGTGTTTACAACCATTTAACTGCATTAACATTAACATTTCATGTACATGTCATGCATTCTTCATCTTGTATTCATCAGTGTTGATATACAGTGGGTATTGAATGGCTTCATTAATGTTTCACTCATTCTCCATCCCATCCCATTATTGAAACTTTTCATTTAATCTTTAATACACCTGTCCATAGTACACTAATTATAGAACATCATTTACAACCCTTTGATATCCACGTGTGTGTCGTGCTCCTGTCTGCGTCCGTCACCCATTAACACCACTCTGTCCTCAGCTGTGTGTGTGTGTGTGTGTGTGTGTGCGCCTCCAACCCATCGCCTCACTTTGAAGTCACCAAAACACTCTAATGTAACTGCAGCAACAGCACCGCCCCTGGTGAACACACGCTACTGCAGCTACTTCCTGATTGGATGTGTCAATGGATGCTCGCTCTGATGTGTGGTCTGTGGCTGGTTAAGTCAGACATCGACCACAGAGACCCACAGTAATAAACCATTTGATTTACGGCTTTAATTACCGTTGTCTGAATAGCTGAACTCAATGGCCACCATATTCGAGCCAATCAGGACGTTATCATCCCGAAATTTGTATAGCATGCCAGAAACACAGAAACACATATAAACTTAAAGACATAAAAGAGTATCTAACATCTGCATAACATTACACACAAGTGGACCAGTGGCTCCAGGAGCGTTGCTATGGTTACATTAGAAGAGACGTTTGGTGACCCTTGAACCCGCCGGCCTCGCGGCCTCATGACCTCGCGACCGCCTCTCATCGCCGCCGCCACCTCATTCCAGACATCCGCATGAAGGCGCGCGCTGCTAGCGTCCAGCACGGCCCCACAGCTCCACCCCCTGCCAACACCACCCTGACGCAGCACCACCCAGGTACCCACCACCACTTCCACCACCCTCATCAACACCACCCACGTCCACCCCTCCACCCTCACCCTCATCAACACCACCCACGTCCCACCACCACCACCCTCATCAACACCACCCACGTCCCACCACCCACCCAGTGAGGCAGGATAGACAACGACTCCGAGCCTGGGAGTTCCAGCCAGTGGAACTGCAGGAATAGTGAATACCTGAATGTAACGTCAATACAGTGTGTTTACATTAATCGTCTAATGGTGATGTGGTGCTGTTGTGTATATTTATTGATGATGGATTATTTTGTGTATTATTTGGTGATTGTGTTTTTATTGATGATTATTGTGCAATACCGTATGCATTGATTATTGTATTGATTGTGATTGATTATGGTGCGTGTGTGTTATAGGTTATTTTGTGTATTTATTGATCATGTATCATTGCGTGTATCTAATTATCATTGTGGGTATTGATGTGTTGATCATTGAATGTATATTGATCTATTGATCATGGATGATTGTGCGGATTGATTGATTGACTATCGTAAGTATTGACGAGCGTGTGCGTTTCAGGCTCCATGCACCACGGCGGCGGTGGCGGCGGTCCCGGCATGGCCTCGGAGGAGGTGGCGAGGGGCGTTGCCGTGGAGAAGCTGGACAGCGTCAAGAAGTGGGGCATCAACACCTACAAGGTGGGAGGGGCGGGGGTTACCGTGGTTACGCCCGTGTGTTGTCTCTCCTCTCCTGCAGGTGTGTGTGTGTGTGTGTGTGTGTGTGTGTGTGTGTGTTGTGTGTGTGTGTGTGTGGTGTGTGTGTGTGTGTGTGTGTGTGTGTGTGTGTGTGTGTGTGTGTGTGTGTGTGTGTGTGTGTGGCCGGCTGCTGTTTGATCACGTCGGCCGTGTGCTCACATCAAAGCCCTCTGTTGGACGGGCTATTATTAGATGAGTGTGTGTGAATGATGAATGTGTTGGAAGGGTGGGTGTGTGTGTATACATGGATGAGTGTGTGTGTCTGTGTGTATGCATGGGTGAATGTGTGTGTGTAGAATTTGTGTATGAATGTTGTGTGAATGAATGGATGAATGTTTGTGTGAATGGATGTGTGTGTGTGCCTTTTTCTCCACAGCTTGGCTATGTAGTCTTCAGTAAGTCAATATGAATATTAATGTGAATAGATTAGTATTCTGTTTATATATTATTCATCATAGTCTACTATAAATACAAGCATGCGGAGTTATGTTCAAACATAAACACATGCACACAGTTAGAGGCCTTTCCTCCTCAACCTTAAATATATGATCATATATATTTAATGTATAATGTATTAACAGATGTAATTTATTATAACACATGTAATATTCATATTCCCATGTGTTTCCTCAGTAACTCAACCTTAACTACAGGATGATGTATAAATATATGATGTATTTGTGTATACCTTAACCATAACCATCTTAATGTATAAGTATATGATGATATATATATGTTTTTGCCCTCAGTACCTTAACCTTAAATATATGATAATGTATTTATTAATATCTGATGCTATATTTGTGCGCCCCACCCCCCCCAGTGCACCAAGCAGATGCTGTCGGAGCGGTTCGGCCGGGGGTCTCGGACCGTGGACCTGGAGCTGGAGGCCCGGATCGAGGTTCTCCGGGAGACCAAGGTGAAGTACGAGCAGGTCCTGCAGCTCGCCACCGCGCTCATCAGCCACTTCCACAACATGGTGCAGACGCAGCAGGCGCTGGGCGACTCCTTCGCCGACCTCAGCCAGAAGTCCCCCGAGCTCCAGGTAAGGCCACGCCACCCTCCTCCTGCTCCCGTAGCTCCTCCTCCTTCTCAGTAGCTCCTCCTCCTCTTACTCCGGTAGCCCCTCCTACTCCAGTTGTTCCTCCTCCTTCTCAGTAGCTCCTCCTCTTACTCCAGTCGCTCTGCCTCCTCCAGTAGCTCCGCCTCCTACTCAGTAGCGCCTTCTTCTGCAGAATCTCCTCCTCCTCCGCCTCCTCATTGAGTAGCTCCTCCTCCAGTAGCTCCTCCTCCCCTAGTCACTCCTCCTCCTCCAATATCTCACTCCTCCACTACCTCTCCCTCCCTCTCCTCTCTCCCCCCCTCTCTCTCCCTCCCTCCCTCTCTCTCTCTCCCTCCCTCCCTCCCTCCCTCTCTGCCTCCCCCTGCAGGATGAGTTTGGGTACAACGCGGAGACCCAGAAGCTGCTGTGTAAGAACGGAGACAGTCTGCTGGGAGCCATCAGCTTCTTCGTGTCGAGCGTCAACACGCTGGTGAACAAGACGATGGAGGACACCCTGCTGACCATCAGGCTGTATGAGAACGCTAGGTGAGGGGGGAGACGGGGGAGACAGGGAGGGGGAGACGATGGAGGACACCCTGCTGACCATCAGGCTGTATGAGAACGCTAGGTGAGGGGGGAGACGGGGGAGACAGGGGGAGACGATGGAGGACACCCTGCTGACCATCAGGCCTGTATGAGAAGCTAGGTGAGGGGGGAGACGGGGGGAGACAGGGAGGGGGAGACGATGGAGGACACCCTGCTGACCATCAGGGCTGTATGAGAACGCTAGGTGCGGGGGGGAGACGGGGGAGACAGGGAGGGGGGAGACGATGGAGGACACCCTGCTGACCATCAGGCTGTATGAGAACGCTAGGTGAGGGGGGAGACGGGGGAGACGGGGAGGGGGAGACGATGGAGGACACCCTGCTGACCATCAGGCTGTATGAGAACGCTAGGTGCGGGGGGAGAGCGGGGGAGACAGGGGGGAGACAGGGGGGAGGGAGGGGGAGACACGGGGGAGGTGGGGGGGAGGGAGAATTTAAAAGAGTTGTCTGACAAAAAGGACAATGACAATACTTCAATCTTTTTCTATCACATTTCTATTCGTTAACTTTTTTGTCAATAAATGTTTCTTAGATTTATTGTGATTCTATACACCTGACATTTATTATGTGTGTATGTATGTGTGTTTACTTCGTGTGTGTGTGCTTGTGTGTGTACTTCGTGTGTGTGTGTGTGTGTGTGTGTATGTATGTATGTGTGTGTACTCCGTGTGTGTATGTATGTATATCTGTACTTCGTGTATGTATGTATGTGTATTTCGTGTGTGTATGTATATGTGTGTACTTCGTGTGTGTATGTATGTGTGTGTACTCCGTGTGTGTGTGTGTGTATGTGTGTGTGTACTTCGTGTGTGTGTGTGTCTGCGTGCAGGCTGGAGTTTGACGCGTACCGCTCTGACCTGGAGGAGCTGACCCTGGCCCCTCGCGACGCGGCGGCGGCCGTGCGCCTGGACGGGGCGCAGCACGACTACCAGCGGCACCGCGCCAAGTACGAGCGTCTGCACAGCGACGTGTCCGTCAAGCTCAAGTTCCTGGAGGAGAACAAGGTGGGGGGAGGTCGGGGGGGGGGGGGGGGGGGAGGGGCCTATGTGGTGGTGGGGTTGTTGTTGTTGTTCCCCGACCTGCTCTTTAATGACAAGTATCTGAATTCACTGCAAGTTGCTTGTTGGATAAAAGTGTCATGAATAGCAAATAAAGTTTCTTTCTCTCTCCTCCTCTCCCCATCCCCTCCTCTCTCCTCCTCCTCCTTCCTCCTCCTCTTCCTCCTCTCTCTCGATCTCCTCCTCCTCCTCTCGCCCAACTCTCTCTGTCTCTCTCCTCCTCCTCCTCCACCTCTCTCTCTCTCTCCTCCTCCTCCTCTCCTCCTCTCTCTCTCCTCCTCTCTCTCCTCCTCCTTCTCCTCTCTCCTCCTCCTCCTCCTCCTCCTCCTCCTCTCTCCTCTCTCCTCCCCTCTCTCTCTCCTGCCTCCTCTCTCCTCTCTCTCTCCTCCTCCTCCTCTCCTGCCTCCTCCTCTCTCCTCCTCCTCTCTCTCCCCTCCTCCTCCTCCTCTCTCTCCTCTCCCTCCTCCTCCTCTCTCCTCCTCCTCTCCCCTTCCCCCTCTCTCCCTCCTCCTCTCTCCCCTCTCTCTCTCTCCTCCTCTCTCTCCCTCCCCTCCTCTCTCTCTCCCCACTCTCCTCCTCCTCTCCCTCTCCTCTCTCCTCCCTCTCTCTCCTCCCCTCTCTCCCCTCTCCTCTCCTCTCCTCCTTCCTCTCTCCCTCCTTTCTCTCTTCCTCCTCCTCCCTCTCTTCTCCTCCTCTCTCTCCTCCTCCTCCGTCCTCTCTCCTCCTTTTCTCTCCCTCCTCCTTTTCTCTCCTCCTCTCTCCTCCTCCTCTCTCCCTGCAGGTGAAGGTGATGCACAAGCAGCTGCTCCTCTTCCACAACGCCATCTCCGCCTACTTTGCGGGGAACCAGCAGCAGCTGGAGCAGACTCTGATCCAGTTCAACGTCAAGCTGAAGCCCGGAGCCGACAAGCCCTCCTGGCTGGAGGAACAGTAGTCCTGGTGGAGGAGGAGGAGGAGGGGGGTGGTGGAGGAGGAGGAGGAGGAGGGGGTGGAGGAGGAGATGGTGGTGGAGGAGGAGGAGGAGGAGGTTGGGGTCTGAGAATGATGAAGTGGACTAATGTGAGGATTTTAGATGCCGGTTGATCGTGGGAAAGTATTGTAAAGATAATGACTTGTCCTGTCTAATCAACTTTTCACTTTTGCTATGCTTTCATAGATCGTGCAATGATGTCAATTTTGGTTTTTCAATGTTCAACTTTTTAGGTTACTTTTCGTTTAGTTTGGTCCATTGTTGTTTGTCCGTTGACTTGTCCTCTTTTGCTTTCGATTTTATTGCACAATCAGTTTGCCGTGCGCGCGGAGTTCCCGTCCGTCCGTCACACACGGGTTCAGTTCTGTTGGTCCATCTGACACACACACACACACACCGAGAGAATGTGTTTAAACGCAGAGAGACATTTTCACCAACGCACATCAAAACGTCAATCAAAACCAATCAACACAACAAAATGGATGGCCTGTGTGATCCTGCCTCTTAACACAACGTCTCCGTGAGGGTTTACTAACATCTCAGTTTAGCGTATGTCTATTTTATTTCATTTTTTCCGCTGTTCCTACAAAAGCCAAAACGTCTCGAAGCATGGAAAGAATATTTTTGGTGATCTGTGGAGTCGGGCCTTGCAACAGACGCTCAGAAAACATATTTTTATGGCTTGGATGTCTTTCATTGAATCATGGGTAACAATATCATCACCCCTGTAAGAACTAAACACACGTGACGATTAGTCAGAATTGGTCATGTGACATGTACAGTATCACATGCCGGATGTAATGCGAGTTTCCAAGGACACAAAGACTTTTTTGATTTCATATTTTTCTATTTCCAATGACTTACGTATTACTTTTACACGGTTACAAGGTTTGTTTGTGATTTTCTGTTTTATTTTCGTCATCTTGTTCTCGTCATAGTTTTATCTCGTGTTCTTCTGCGTCTAATTCTGTACGTGTCCTTCACAGTGTGCACAGGATACTTCACAATGTGTGTACTTTAGTTGTTTTTTTTGTTGCTTTTCTATAGTCAGAAAGATGTATGGCACTCTACGATGTACATGAAAATACATTCTAATATATCTAAGAGGCTGTCTGTTTTGTGTGTGTGTGTGTGTGTGTGTGTGTGTGTGTGTGTGTGTGTGTGTGTGTGTGTGTGTGTGTGTGTGTGTGTGTGTGTGTGTGTGTGTGTGTGTGTGTGTGTGTGTGTGTGTGTGAGAGATAACGGTTTGGCTTCCTCTAGTGGCGCAAATTGGACCAAACTTTGATTGTAAAAGTTGGCCAGATTACATGACAAGAAGGAAATTCTTGCTGTTTTCTATGGAAGAATTACTCAGAATTACTGGGAATTTCAGAATTACTCAATTACTCCAAAACTAGTTTAAAGGGAGAAAAAAATAAACCATAGGCCTATAGGGCCCCACCACGGCCGAACGGGGAAAACGTCGTTATTTTACAAACAAAAATATTATTAATTAACAACTTAACACAATTTAGAGCATCATTGTATATATGGACCGATATAATACTGTGATAACTTTACTATATGTGGTTAAATGAGGTTTGCTTGGAGTTTCATGCTCAGGAGAACATTATTTTCTTCATGTTTAAGTATTTATATTGTAAGAGGGTGACAGGGGCCCTCCAGTGTATTTAGTTTTATTCTTTTCGATACACATTTCAGTCCATCAACCCATTTATTTAGCCAATGTTACTGTACTGTAGTTGTGTCACTGATTACTGAGAAGAAAAGAAATCCAAATAAAAACTAACTTTTAATTTCAGGCTTTTAGTGGGGGCCGCCCTCCACGTTGGGCCCCTGCTGGGTAGTCAGTCCCACCCCCCCACCCTGGGTGAACCCACCCGACGCCCCGCGGCGCCGTGCGTAATGTCGTGCGTATAGTCGTGCGTAATGTCGTGGCGTAAAAGCGCACCGGAGTGTGGGGGCCCCTGGTGTGGGGGGCCCCGGTGTGGGCCAGAGGGCTCTCCAGAGGCGGACCTCAGGTGGGCGCAGACGCAGACCTCAGAGGGTTAACTTCTGGGCGTGTTCTGCTGGCTGCAGGTGACTTTGAGCCGACCCACTAGCAGATCTCCAGAGCTGTTCCTGGCGAGGACAGAGACGGAGACAGAGGCAATCGGGACCTGGGCTGGAGGAGAATATTAATAATATTTATAATAATGCACTGTTTGGATAACGAGGAGCGCCTCTAACGCAACTATAAGGTAAGCCTCTTATTGGATCTGATTGACTGGACTGACGTGGCCGTCCAGTAAACTCGGTCTCCACAAACTGTCGGCACAAACTACTTGCCACAGTCCTTGGAAATGTTATTTAAGAGTTAATAAAGTTAAATAATCACAGTTGTAAAGACTGAGTAAATACTTACAACCTTACAACCCTTTATTTTACAACCTAATACAAGTCAACCTTTGATCTTCTAATCTTCTTGGTGATTGTGTTGCGTTGGCTCACTAGCAGTTGGCCTGTGACTTTGTGATGTCACCTTTTTATAGTCGTTATTATGAGAGTGAGGAAAAGTGTTTCTGTTTCCCTGAATCCCATGACAGCAGAGGACCATGTAGGAGACTGGCCATGACCAGAAGACTCACCAACCGTCCCAGAGCGTTTGGGTAGAAGATGCCTCCTCCTCCACCCCCTCCACCACCACCACCACCGCCTCCTCCGCCTCCTCCACCACCTCCTCCTCCACCCCCACCGCCAGGCCTCCCACCTCCACCACCAGGCTTGGGGTTCGCGGGCATCAAGAAGGGCCCCCATCGGCGCTCCCGGATGAGGAACTTCAACTGGGACACGCTGTCCAAGGCGCGGGTGGAGGGCACACACAACATCTGGACGGCGCAGCGGGTGCAGGGGGAGTACGAGCTGGACACCGCCCACATGGAGGAGCTGTTCAGCCACGGGGCCCCGGGAGCCTCCGCCTCCCAGGACCCCAAGACGCTGCACCGCCAGAGCCTCCGGGGGCTGCCCCCCTCCGCAGCCGGGGCGGAGATGGTGAGTACCTCCAGGACCGCGTTTCCCATGATGCATCACTCCAGCTCAGGTCCTTCACCTGTCCTAAACCACCGCCAATAATTAGCCAAGCGTAACCACCTCTAAGGTAATAACAAAACGTAACCATCTCCAATATAACACCTAAACTAACCATCTCTAACCTAACACCTAAACTAACCATCTCTAACCTAACACCTAAACTAACCATCTCTAACCATCTCTAACCTAACACACTAAACTAGCCATCTCTAAACTAACACCTAAACTAACCATCTCTAACATAACACCTAAACTAACCATCTCTAACCTAACACTTAAACTAGCCATCTCTAAACTAACACCTAAACTAACCATCTCTAACATAACACCTAAACTAACCATCTCTAACCTAACACCTAAACTATCCATCTCTAACCTAACACTTAAACTAACCATCTCCTCTAACACCTAAACTAAAACTAACCATCTCTAACCATCTCTAACCTAACACCTAAACTAACACCTAAACTAGCCATCTCTAACCGAACACCTAAACTAGCCATCTCTAACCGAACACCTGAACGAACTAACTAGCTTGCGTGTTCCCCGGCCCTGTGGCGCTGCCAGACGTCCCGGTTCCTCCAGAGTGACCCGGTGACCCGGTGACCCTGGCCTGGTGGCGGACCCGGTGACCCACCGCTCTGTGTGCCGCTCTGGGGGGAGATAGCCGCTGTGTTCTTTAGACCTGCATGGATTTATCAGCTCTGGAGAACCCAACTCATCTGCTCTGAGGAGAGGGATGGAGCTTTGTCATAGTATAGTGTAGTACAGTGTAGAGTAGATTAAGTATAGTATAATATAGAGTGTAGTAAATTAAGTATATTAAGTAAGTATAGTATAATATAGTATAGTGTAGAGTGCAGTAGAGATAGTAAGTATAGCGTAGTGTAGTGTAGTACGTATAGTGTAGTATGGTATAGTACGTATAGTGTAGTAAGTATAGTGTAGTATAGTATGTATATTATTGTATAATGTAGTGTAGTATGGTATGGTATAGTGTAGTATACTATAGTATAGCACAGTGTAGTATAGTCCATTACAGTGTAGTGTTTTCAGAGTAAGTATAGTATAATATAGTAGTGTGTATAGTATAGTGTAGTATACTATAGTATAGCACAGTGTAGTATAGTCCAGTACAGTGTAGTGTTTTAGAGTAAGTATAGTATAATATAGTATAGTGTGTATAGTATAGTGTAGTATACTATAGTATAGCACAGTGTATAGTCATTACAGTGTAGTGTTTAGAGTAAGTATAGTATAATATAGTATAGTGTGTATAGTATAGTGTAGTATACTATAGTATAGCACAGTGTAGTATAGTCCAGTACAGTGTAGTGTTTTAGAGTAAGTATAGTATAATATAGTATAGTGTGTATAGTATAGTGTAGTATACTATAGTATAGTACAGTGTAGTATAGTATAATATAGTATAGTGTAGTATAGTAAGCATTGTAAGTATTGTACAGTATAGTACAGTGTATTATAGTCCAGTACAGTGTAGAGTATAGTGTAGTATAGTATAATATAGTATAGTGTGTATAGTATAGTGTAGTATAGTAAGCATTATAAGTATTGTACAGTATAGTACAGTACAGTATAGTGTCGTGTCGTATCATGTGTAGTACAGTGTAGTATAGTGTAGTGTACCATAGAATATTATGTAGTATAGTGCAGCCTGGTGTTGCATATGTATTTATGCATGATAGCATTGCATAGCATAGCATATGTAGCGTAGCATTTGTAGCGTAGCATTTGTAGCGTAGCACATGCAGGACATCAGTCAGTATTTCCTCGTCGTCATGCGTGACTGTTGTGATTTATTCTGTACGTCTGCTGTTGTCGCTACGTAGCAGATAGCTCCTAGTTCCCGTTTACAGTACGTTCACTTCCCCCCAATCCTCCGTTCTCCTGACCACGGTTTCCTTAACCTGTTCTACAGTTGACCTGGTTCCCCTTCTGTTTGTGTTGTGTGTGTTGTGTGTGTGTGTGTGTGTGTGTGTGTGTGACTGGTGTGTGTGTGTGTGTGTGTGTGTGTGTGTGTGTGTGTGTGTGTGACTGTGTGCGTGCACAGCCAGGCAAGTGAGCTTTGACCCCCGGGCAGCTGTACCGGCTGCATATTGTCTGCAGCTAAACTCTTCTGACCAAACAATAAACAAAGTCCAGTCATTTCTTCTCTTCTATTGGTCGACGTTCCTCGCTTGTGATTGGACGACGTGGACGACTCCAATCTATTGGCCACCAGAAGGCTAGTTTCCATCGCATGGAGTAAAATGTTAATGTTAATCTTGTTCCACTCGCTCGTTGACCTCTGAACCCTGCGTGGGACCTGGTCGCAGCACGTAGCGACTTGTGTTTAGCCGAGTGATTAGAATCCAATCGAGTCTCTGAGTCCATGATCCCCCGGCGGTGATAGGTGATAGGTTACAGGTGACAGGTGATAGGTGATAGGTGATAGGTGACAGGTGATAGGTGACAGGTGATAGGTGATAGGTGACAGGTGACAGGTGATAGGTGACAGGTGATAGGTGACAGGTGATCGAATAGGTGACAGGTGATCAGGTGACAGGTGACAGGTGACAGGTGATAGGTGACCGGTGATAGGTGGATCAGGTGACAGGTGATAGGTGACAGGTGATAGGTGACCGGTGATAGGTGATCGGTGATAGGCTGGCCGGTATCGGGCTGATAATACGCTGAGCGCAGACGAAAGCATCAATGGAACATGTTCATTGTCCCCACAATGGCTGCTGATGCACCTTTGATTAGCTTTGTTTGTTTATTACATTCATACATTTCCATGCATATTGTGTGCATGTCATATTGTACTGTACATTTACATTTTGTTCCATATTGTACTCGTTTGTTTGTTTGTTTGACAGTGACAGTGTAATGCTTCCTAGCTGTACCAGAGTTACCTAAAAGCTCATTTGCGTCCCTGAGCAGGAAACAGAATGGGATCTCTGTATAGTTTCTTTTTATAGTTTTATTTTAATTTAAATGATTTAATGATCTTGTTAATTCCCTTTTTGCTGCGTTGCGACACCTTCACTTCCTGTGTGTGACGAGGTGTGTGTCATGTCGTTGGAATTTATCCGCTCTGATCTTGTCGTCTTAAGGTCTCCATTCTGAACCCCAAGCGGAGTATGAACGTCGGGATCTTCCTGAAGCAGTTCCGTCGGTGAGTCACACCGCCGCGTTATGAATGTTCCGTGACCATCCCAACACACACACACACACACACGCACACTTGCACATACACACACATGCATGTCCAGGGCTACGCCCGCGGCACGCCGGCCTGCTTGTCCGCACACGCCGCCGCAGCAGCCAACCCTGTTTCCCCAGCACACTCCCTCAGGTATCCTCGCTGCTGACGGCAGCAATCCCTCCGCTTGCAACATGAAACCAGTGCTGTAGGCTGCATGCAGGCACTGCGTCCGTGTCTGTCTGTTTCTGTCTGTTTCTGTCTGTTTCTGTCTGTGTCTGTCGTACGACGTCATCTTCGGCGGTTTCTGTCGTAATTCGTCACTCCCGTCTGTCTACTTCGTGGAATCTGAGGGAGGGTCTGTCTAAGGTGTGTTTAAATGCATTATTTCTATATTAATGGTAAATGGTAAATGGATTACATTTATATAGCGCTTAGCTAGGAGGAGCAGGTAGGGTTAGGTGGTGTCTTGCTCAGGGACACCTCCACACTTAACTAGGAGGAGCAGGTAGGGTTAGGTGGTGTCTTGCTCAGGGACACCTCCACACTTAACTAGGAGGAGCAGGTAGGGTTAGGTGGTGTCTTGCTCAGGAACACCTCCACACTTAGCTAGGAGGAGCAGGTAGGGTTAGGTGATGTCTTGCTCAGGGACACCTCCACACTTAGCTAGGAGGGGAGGAGCCCGGGGATCGAACCAGCAATCCTTCCTGTTGCCAGACAACCGCTCTTATACCTCCTGAGCTACTGCCGCCTAGTTATGGTTTGTGTCTGTCTTCACAGAAGTGATTTGTATGTTGTAATGTATTCATAGTGTTTGCTGTGTGTTGTCTGTCTGTCTCTGTTGGGTTCTGCTGCTCTGTAAAGCTTCCAGTGTCTTCTAGTGTTGGGGCGGCAGTAGCTCAGGAGGTAAGAGCTGTTGTCTGGAAAGCGGAAGGTTGCTGGTTCGATCCCCGGGCTCCCCCTCCTAGCTAAGTGTGGAGGTGTCCCTGAGCAAGACACCACCTAACCCAGAGGTGGGCAAACCACGGCCCGCGGGCCACATACGGCCCGTTGCGTTGTTTAATCCGGCCCGTCGGGCGTTTACATTAACAACAGTCCTATAATACATTTAAATTTGTAGTATTCATTTCGCTGTTTTTTTTCTCCTGCAATTGATTCCTTAATTCGTTCCACTAGATCAGGGGACACTAATATGCGGTCCGGACCCAGACGCCGTCCTATCCGGACCCGGACCTATAACCAATAAATTATTGAGTATTAGACAATTTAGTTGTTGCGTTTCTATTTTAACCGGCGCATCGTTTCTAGACTTTACGGCGCTGGCTTAGGGGCTCAGGTCACGTCACGTGACGCTACTCAGCCAATCAGATCGTTGCAGTCAGTGAGCGACGAGAAACAAACACGCGGAGAGACGAGAGAAACAGTCGGAGTATAGCGGCTTTAATAAGAGAAAGATAGACAGAGAGAACAGAGCCTTTAATAAGAGAAAGATAATCAGAGAGAACAGAGCCTTTAATGAAGATTGGACAGACGTGTCCATGTTTATTCTTCACACAGACAGTTCAAACCCTGTATGTCTCATCTGTCCCGAGACTGTGTCTATTATTAAAAGCGACAATGTGAAGCCACTAGAGACAAAACAGTGTTTTCACCAAACATACCAAACATAGCCGTCCATATCCGAACTGAGGGCGCAGAAAATAACCGATCTGAGAGCCCAGTATGATCCATCCACCAGAATCTTAACACATTCATTCACTGCCCAACAACGTGCTGATGAAGCTGAAACCTTATTTGAGGGGAAACAAAAAAGAGTGTTGTGCTGAAATCAAGGAAATACCAAGATCAGCATCATCAGCCAGAAAAGGGAAATCTGAAGCCAGGATGTGCTCAGCTGGATGGAGACATTCATAAGACACCATGCATAGGTTTAGATGAGTCCACTGATGTGTCTGATGATGCTCAGCTGTTAGTTTATGGAAGGTTCTTTAATGAGGAGAAGAAAGAAAATAAAACGTATTTATTATTAGAGCACATATTATTTATAATCCCTCTGGTTCAATAAATATTGTTATATTATTGAATTGTACTTCATTTGATTTAACTACATAGTGGCCCTTGAGCCAAAAAGTTTGCCCACCCCTGACCTAACCCTACCTGCTCCTCCTAGCTAAGTGTGGAGGTGTCCCTGAGCAAGACACCACCTAACCCTACCTGCTCCTCCTAGCTAAGTGTGGAGGTGTCCCTGAGCAAGACACCACCTAACCCTACCTGCTCCTCCTAGCTAAGTGTGGAGGTGTCCCTGAGCAAGACACCACCTAACCCTACCTGCTCCTCCTAGCTAAGTGTGGAGGTGTCCCTGAGCAAGACACCACCTAACCCTACCTGCTCCTCCTAGCTAAGTGTGGAGGTGTCCCTGAGCAAGACACCACCTAACCCTACCTGCTCCTCCTAGCTAAGTGTTGAGGTGTCCCTGAGCGAGACACCACCTAACCCTACCTGCTCCTCCTAGCTAAGTGTTGAGGTGTCCCTGAGCAAGACACCACCTAACCCTACCTGCTCCTCCTAGCTAAGTGTGGAGGTGTCCCTGAGCAAGACACCACCTAACCCTACCTGCTCCTGACGTGTTGGTTGTTACCTTGCATGGTTGGCACCGCCGTCGGTGTATGAATGGGTGAATGTGAGGCGATACTGTGAAGCACTTTGGATAAAAGAGCAATAAAAATGCAATCAATTTACCATTTAGTGTTGGCCTGCAGCAGTCTGGAAGCTCCACTCCAAGCAGGAATCATTTGGGTGCAGCAGGGATGGGCAGCCCATGTGACCTGCCTATTGTAAGGAGTTGCTTATGAGTAATGAAGGAGAGTAAACACCAGGCTGGTGGCTCCCGGCCTGCAGCGCACTCACCGCCGCGCTCCCGCGTCTCTGTCGCCCCCTACAGGCCGGTGAGGGACATGATCGCAGACATCAGCTCGGGAACCAGTCAGAACTTCGCCACCGGTAAACTCCGGGAGTTTTGCAAGATGCTGCCCGAGGAAGGGGAGGTGCGTGGAATGTTTTCCTGGAAGCTGATTGGCTGAATGCTGTAGTTCACTGAGCAACAAGTTTAAACCTACTCTTACCATCGCTGTTGATATTAATGTGTGATTTTGACTCATTCTGTCTCTGGCTGTAAAAGGTTTTAAATACTTTAAAGAGAATTAAATTACAAATATCAAGCCACACCAATAAAATCAACCACAACCACAATATATAATCATATACAGTATTATTCAGTTTACATATATTAAAAACATATCTGTAATCTGTATTCTTTGTATTCTTCATTGTATCCTTTGTAAGTCGCTTTGGATAAAAGCATCTGCCAAATGCCCTAAATGAAAATGTAAATGATATGAATTGCATATGATTACCTCAAGTTAGACCCAATTTACGTCACCGTCAATAGTTTGTACCAGAAGTTGCATCGACCTGACACTAAATGTATCTGGCTGTGTGTCCTCTGGGTGAATGGATGATTGGATGAATGGGTGATTGGTTGATTGGGTGATTGGTTGAATGGATGAATGAATGGGTGACCGGATACAGGTGGGAGACCTGAACAACTTCAAAGGCAACGAGTCCGCCCTGGCCGAAGCTGACCTGTTCATGCTCCTGCTGGTCAGGATCCCGAGGTGAGCGACCTCAGTTGGAGAACAACACATTGTTCATCGTCGGCGCTACGAAATGAAAAGTTATTGTTATTCACCCGCTCAGCCACGCGTGCGTCGTACAAAAGAATGTCTGGAAGAGTGAACGTGTTTGTGTACCGTGTAACTGTACCATACCACAGCGGGGTGTCGCTGGCAGGGTAAGCGGCATTCTTCCCATGCTCTCCTCTCCTGTCCCAACCTGTGCCATGTCTTGCGCCTCCAGCTACGAGGAACGCCTGAGCTGCCTGGTGCTGCAGGAAGAGTTCCAGCCCCTCGTGGAGGACATGAAGAAGTCCGTCTCCATGCTGACCGCCGCCACCAAGGGTAACGTCAAACTTGGACTCGTCACTCGAATACAGTACCGGTCAAACTGTCACTCGGAGGGGCAGGCCGGCTCGTCAACGGCGCCGCTCTAGTGTTTTCCCCTCTCGCGTTCAGGTCTGTGTGTATATTTCATTGATATACATACAGTAAGTAAAACATCTTGTACACCTGCACATTATTTATCTTTTTTTTTTGTGAGCACATTGGTAGATACTTAAGGTATTGCTTTACCGGGCTTTTTGTGTTTTTGTATTTTTTACTTTCTCTTGAGCAGAGCAATTGTAGCCACAATAATGTCCCTCACATCAACATAGAAATCTGAATCTGAATAAATAAATCTAAATAAATCACCATGGCTGGGTCTGCGATGAAGAACCTGATCTATATCTCAAAGGCCCCCTATGTCCACCCAGATGAATGACGGACAGATCATCACAATCATCTGGGTGGATACGCCCACTTGTGATGTCACAAACGGGTAGATTTAAAAAACAAAACAAAAAAAAAGGCTCGTCGTGGCTCATCACCACCCTCATACGTGGAGGTAAAATATGGGGATCTTTATCCTTAATTTAATCTCAATAGTCATGTGCCCAATTGCAGCGTGACCCTGAAGGACAGACAACTGTTCAGAGATTCCTGTAATATAATGAGATATTTATATATTGACTTTTCATTTCACAGAGCTCCTGGAATGTGAGAACCTTCACTCTGTCATCCATCTCGTGCGGAAGACGGGGAACTACATGAACGCTGTGAGTGGCTGGTGACGGTTCACTGGAACGTGGCGGTTATTCAAATAATGTTATGGAAGCGGGTGCACACATACAGTACGTACGAAGAAATCATCAGACCTAAAAACAAATGGTTAACTGCCTTCCTAAGCCCTCAAAAGATGCAAGAAACCTTTCCCACACACAGGAGGCAAACCTCCATCATTAGAGCAATAGAAGCGAGTTGGGTCTGAAATGACAGCAACAGAACATTGAGTTAAAGGTGCTATATGTAAGATTCATGGATTCCTTCTCATTACTGACCCCCTTTGGCTGGTAGGTGAACTGCAGCCTGTGACAATAACAACCAGAAACTAATGTTAGTTCTGCTCATAATTAAACCTTGTACACATTTAAAAAAAAACGTTGAAATAGGAAATCCGACCTGAGCTTCAAATATAAGAGAAGTCAGCCCAAAAGCTGTTCCACGCAACAGAGAGTCGGGGAAGCTCTCAATTTTTAACTGGAATCACAACCTGCTCATAAACAGGCAATTTAGAGATGTGCTGTAACATGTAGTCCGTGAATGGATTCATTAACCTTACATACAGGACCTTTTAAGAGAGGTCCGAACTCACGGCTAAATGCCAGAATGACAAGCAAGGCTTCGGAAGAACACTACTAACTGTGTTGTGTTCTCTGTCGTGGTGTCAGGGCGGCTATGCTGGCAGCGCCGTCGGCTTCCGAATGGCGTCTCTCCTGAAACTCGTGGACACCAAAGCCAACAAGCCCGGCATGAACCTGATGCACTACGTCGTCATGGTAACTCCTCGGGTCGCCCGGGTCGAGCTTTCAGTTTGAGATCGAAGCGTTACGTCACATTTTTTTTCCAAAGACAGCTATTCGTAATTTTTTCTGTTGCTTTGTGTCTTGACAGCAAGTCGAGAAGATAGACTCCAACCTTCTTCAGTTCCCTCAGCAGCTCAAGCTCATTGGAGCGGCGTCACGGTAACGACACACACTCGCTCTCCTCCGATGGGTGCCGTCACCCTCGGCTAGCTCCTAATATACCAGAGGTTGTGGAAAAATCATCTTCTGCAACAATCACTTCAATTTAGACCATTAACACCAGGTTCCGAATCGAACAAACAGTGAAGGCAAATCCTGGACCAATTAAGGCACTGGTCCAACTTACATTTACATTTGGGGAATTTGGCTGACACTTTTGTCCAAAGACACAATCAGTACATTTGTCCAAAGAGTGAAACAACAAAGTTCTCCACTATATGTATACAGAATCAGTCGATATTTCAGTCCGTGTTCAGCGTTACTCAGACTCTTGATTCTGCTTCCTGCTTCCAGGATCAATAAGGACGACCTCGAGGCTGAGTTCCAGAAGGAGGTCAAGCGGGTGCAGGCCGCCACAGTGGACGCCGAGAAACAGGAAGACCTGAAGACGCAGATGGACGGCTTCCTGAAGGTATGGTGGCCCTCACAGTCCAGACTGGTTCACTACTAGGAGCTGAGACCTGACACTCAGTGGTTGGGAACCACCGCACTAGACTACTCTGCCAACAGTCTGCGTTGCCTTGGAGTCGCCCCTCAGTAACCACATCCTTGCCATGACGGTACTGACCTGATGTCCTGATGTGTTCCGCCGTCCTCCAGGCAGCTGTGTCTTCGCTGGCTGAGATGGAGCAGAATCTGGAGGCTCTGAACGCCGGCAGCGACGCCGTGGCCCAGTTCTTCTGTGAGGACCCCAGCAAGTTCAAACTCCAGGAGTGCTTCTCCATCTTCAACTCCTTCTGCGAGAAGTTCATGCGGGCGATCCAGGTTGAGCAACACTAAAAGACTTTCTTTGGTTAGGGTTTGGTTTAAGGGTTAGGTTAGGGTTTGGCTTATGTTAGTGACCCCCCTTCTGTTGGGTATTATTTAATTTGGAACACGCACATGGAAATTACGAAGGGGAACATCAGGCCTACAGAGAACATAACATGGCAAAAGCAGACCTTTACAAAAAGGGAACTACAAAGCACAAAACGGAACAAGTTAAATTACAGGACAGTGGGGGTGCTATTAATAATTATTCCCATGGAGTATATATGATGTATGACAGACTGTCCCTTCCGTTGTAAACAATTCAAAGGTGTAGTGTGAAGCCGTCAGCAGTCCTCCTCACTAATACGGCGATGTTTGTCCCCTGCAGGAGAACAAGGACCGCATCGCAGCGGAGGTGAAGAAGAAGAACCGTCTGCAGGTGGCGGCCAAGCGTCGCTCCACGGCCACCTGCTCCTTCAGGGACCGAGAGGTGAAGGGCATGGAGCTGGAGTCCTTCCTGCACAACTTCGCCTCAAGCCGCTCCTCAAGGCGAAGGATAGGGAAGTCGCCGTCCAATAAGGGCAGCCCTAACAGTGGAAGCCCGAACAACGGGAGCCTATCAGAGATCAGCTCTGTGGGGGAGCCCACCGCAGCCCACGGAGGTCCTGACAGGAGTGCGGGAGTCACATGTGAGGAGACGGGACCAAGCAAACGGGACTCCAACGCGCCCAACTTGACGGACAGCTCTCTGTGTGATGAGGCCCTGCCCACAAGCAGGCTCAGTGATGCTGTCTCGCAGACCGCCGAGGTTGAGGTTAAACCTCCCACCAGCACGAAGGTAGAACGCGGCGTCGCCACGGAATCGACCAGGAAGACAGACAGCAGCTCCTCCACGGGGGAGCGCTTCGTGGGGATGTTTGACTGGGAGGGCCCGGAGAAGGAGGCCGAGCAGGTCGGCAACACGGCGGAGGAGGCGCAGAAGTTGCGCGAGGCATCCAGGAAGGTTCTGCGGTACCAGAACAGCCGAGGGAGCATCTCCTCGGGGGACCAGGTTCTGGACAACCTGAAGTCCCCGGGACCCACCAGCGCCTCCCCTCACCGGCGCACCTTCGACCTGGACGCACCCCAGCAGGTCCGGGTTGCGGAGTCCAAAGACAAGTCCGAGGACAAGTCCAAGGATGGCAAGGACCCTGAGAGACGGCCTCTCTCTGAGCTGCCCTTCTCAGAGAGACGGCCTCTCTCTGAGCTGCCCTTCTCCAACGGTATCGGACGGCGCCACACACTTTGTCTCCCGCCGGCGCTGCCCAAGCAGGAGGAGGAGGATGATGAGGTGTGGTTGCCGCCCAAAGACGGACATAAACCATCATTACGAGACCTGGGGAAGATGAAGTCAGTGGACACCGGGTTGTATGGCGGGCTGATTCCGCGAAGACTATTCGACGACTCGCAAGACATTGTGAAAACATCGGACTCTGAAGGGGGCAGCCCTTCCCCGATGGTGGAGAAGAAGAGTAAAATGAATTTCCCTTTTCCTCTGGTGCTTCCCGACGAAGAGGTTCGGAAGCAGAGCCAGGAGGGGACGTCGAGCGAGACCACGGCCAGTAACCCTCCCAAAAAACCTCACATCAGTCCCTGGCTCAAGTCAGACTTTTTTGGATTTTTCAAACGTTTTGCCAAACAGCCGAACACCAAGGAACACGTCCATAGAGGCAACGAATCTTCTGTGTGACTGTAGGATATTTTAATATGTACATATACCAGCACATTAGCACACTATCCAGACATTTCAAGGACCTCTGTAATTATAATTAAGTGAGAACCCATTTCGATGATGTGTGCTATTTGATTTTGAGTGCTTTGGAGGTAGTGACGAGACAGTGACGAAAAGTTTAAAGGTTTGTGGAAGTGAATAGAAGGTGTTCTGCTGCAGGGCAGGGCAGGAGCATTTGCCACATACTACCACTAGGGGGCAGTGTGTGACAACCACAACACAATACAAGAGCAACTGCATAGAAAATAAGATTACCTTGCAACTTTCCCACACATTTAACGCAGGATATCATGCAGATGTTGTGAATCCTTCCAATACACTATATTGGAAATTATGACATTTATATCAATTTCAATTTGCAAGTTTTATTCACTTTATTGGATTCCTAAATCCATGATGCAGTTGACCGTATTCAGTGTTTAAACGGGTTCAGATGCTCTGCTCTGCAGTAAGAAATGTGGCGCGGACAGAAGTGATTTAAAGACAAACGTGTGACGTGAAACGTGAAAGTGATTTGGCCTCATCCAAAAAGAACCGTCGTTTTCTATACTTGAATAATAAAACACTATCGTTATGCCAAGGAATAACTCAACACAATACTAAGCACACAGTCGTTTTGTTGCCGATGCTCAAAAACGCAAGCTCTTCAAGGCTCTTATGTAATTGAACTTAATGTATTTATCCTACAAAGGTCGCTGCTCTACAGAACTCCAGACATCCATCCTGAATAAAGTTCTGCTGGGTGTCGAGGGCTGGGAGGGCCCCATGTCGTGTCCCCTTATCACCATGACGACAGACTGCCTTCAGAGATGACCCCATAGGTCAACACTAAGGACTGAAACGGACACGATGTTATAGTTGGTCGTCAGAGAGCTGTACTGTATGGAACTAGAGTTCACTGAAAGTGTAAAAATTGTAAAGCAAAGGCGTTTGTCGCTGACTGATCACGTGATGTTTCAAATTCTCAGTTTGTCTTTTATTTGACGGTGTTTATATTTCTGAAATAAACCCATATTATTTAAAACACTAGAGTCGAGGGGTACTTGGGTAGGCCTGCATTGGGACTGCGTTGGCGGTTTATACGATACTGTAGCTTCTACAAGAGACTGTCGGGCCATCCTGACATCGGCCGGGAGCTCATTTCCCCCCCCCCCCCCCCCACACACACACACACACACCTGGATGCTGGAATGTGTTGCCGTGGGTCAGGGTCGTCTCCTGGGCCCCTCCTCCTCCATGCAGGAGGTCTTCAGACTTAAGGCAATGGTCCATCTTACATTTTCATTTACATTTAGGGCATTTGGCAGACGCTTTTGTCCAAAGCAACTTTACAATAAGTACATTCATCCAAAGAGTGAAACAACAATCCAAAAACAGTATAATTGTAATTAGTACAATGAAAAACATTTCGTAGGCAGTATAGTGCTGTCTAAATGGAATGAGTTTTTTTGTTATATTGATTTACAATGATTGACACCGTAGTGTGGTTAAAAAGTGTTGCACAGACTTAATGAGTTGTAGTAGGGATGTGACCCACTCCGCAGGCCGGACTAGCGTATAGCTCCAGCCTGCCAGATACGCCAGCAGCCATGCCGCCATCTTGCCTGGGCCGTGAAAGGGGGGATGCAGTTTCCATGGCAACCCCAGTCTCACAATAAAAGAGAAATGCCCCCCCCTACTATCTCACACACACACACACACACACACACACACAGCCCACCCTAACCCAGTCAAGTCGGTGCAATATAACTCTGTACCATCCCCACCACCACATGAATGGCATTTTCATATTTATTCTCACACACCTTCCCTCCCCCCCCCCCCGACCCACCCACCCACCCACACACACACACACACACTCCCCGCAGTTTTATATTCAATAAACTCGGGTCGGCCTGACTCCCCCCTTGTCTCCCCCACCATAATCATTCTCCCCCACACCCCCATTCTCTCTGCACACTATCTATCCTATATGTACGTTTATGTATGTTTAGTCACTATATGTTTAGTATATGTTTTATATACAGTATGCCCCCCAAAACACAGCTCAATGTAAGACCTAGGCTGTGTTCAATGTAAGTGATGGAGTAAGTGAGATGGAAATCAATTAAGAATCAATTAGAATCAGAATGTGATTTATTGCCAAGTAGGTTTCTAAATGCAAGGAATTGGCTTTGGTGATTTGGTGCATTAAACATTAAACAAGAACAAGAAGTACTAGAAATTATTCAATTAATTAATCATAAATTATAAAAAAAAATCATAAAATGGAGTAGACTGTAGCGGCTGTTAATGTTTAACGGAAACGACTCCATTGTCCTTTTATGGGCACAAAGTGGGCGGGCCCTATGTTTCATCCCCACGCCCCTTTGCAGCAAGCGCGCCAAACTCCCTTTATATCTCCAGCGAGCTCATCTACATAAACGCCGGCGATTGGCTGCCTCTGCCCGTCCCTCCGCGCCCCTCGACCAATGGCCGGGCGAGTATGTTGATGCGTGTGAGTGTTGTGTGTGGTGTGTGTGTGTGTAGTGTGTGTGTGTGTGTGTGTGCGTGCATGTGTTCGCGCTACGCCCCGCCCCCCTTCCTCTTCTTCCTTCCTGTCCCGCCCCCCTCCAGACCACGCCCCGCCCTGCGCTGTTCCTGCTCGCGGTGCTGGAGGAGGAGGTGCTGGAGGAGGAGGTGCTGCTGCTACAACGACCCGACACCGCGGCGACCATGGGCGGCGTTCTGCTGTCTCCTGCCCGGGGTTCATGTGAGTACTCCTTACTCCTGCTTACTCCTCCTGCTTATTACTCCTCCTGCTTATTACTCCTCCTGCTTACTCCTCCTTATTACTCCTCCTTATTACTCCCTTCGGAGAGTCCCGTTAGGAAGGGAAGAAAGAGAAAGAGGAAAAAAATGCGAGGCCATTTTCTCCTCTCTATCTCTCTCTCTCTCCTCCGGACAATAAGTGGGATGATGATGAGGAGGAGGAGGTGGAGGAGGTGATGAATAATTTATCCGCGCATTTGGAACGAAAATCAGGAGATCAGGATATCAGGGAATCACGAAATCGGGATCACGGGACCGGGACTGCGGACCGCGGCAGCCCCAGAACAACCCGAGAACCTCCATTTGTTTTTCCTTAATGATTTGACATGCAAGTGTCTGGGATGCGGCCCTCCTCCTCCTCCACCTCCACCACCACCGCCTTCTCCTCCTCCCTCCCTCTCTAGGCTCCCCTCCTCCTCCTCCTCCTCCCTCCCTCTCCAGGCTCTCCTCCAACCGCAGCTCCTGGTTGAGCGGCAGGTGGGTCTGGATCTGCTGCTGCTGCTGGGTCTGAGTCTGGGTCTGCTGCTGCTGAGGCTGGGTCTGGGTCTGGTGTTGGTGGTGGTGGGTCTGGGTCTGCTGCTGGTGGTGGTGGGTCTGGGTCTGCTGCTGGTGGTGGTGGGTCTGGGTCTGCTGCTGGTGCTGGTGGTGGTGGGTCTGGGTCTGCTGCTGGTGGTGGTGGGTCTGGGTCTGCTGGTGGTGCTGGTGGGTCTGGGTCTGCTGGTGGTGGGTCTGGGTCTGCTGGGTCTGCTGCTACTGCAGAGTGCATGCTGCAGACGGGGCGACGTCAGCAACACTGTAGACGCTTTTGTTTCACGGTTTAATCCGGCGTTTTGTGCCCTTTCTGCCGCTGTCTCACACACACACACACACACACACACACACACACACACACACGAGGCCCGGGGCTGCAGGCCTTTTGTAGATCAGCTGCTTGCATGTCTGCTACTGCAGCATCATCACCCCGGGGACGGCGGCCGGTCTGTCTGCTGTCCCGCCGGGCCAGAGGGTGGCTGAGGGGACGAATGCCATTGATTGGACGATTTTTATTATTAGTATTATTATTATTATTATTAGAAAGGATGGGGAGGAAACTCTCTAGAACAGGGGTAGGCCCCTACATTGGGACTGCGGTGTTGGTTCTCTATGCAAGCCTTCCAGACTGATCCCCCCACCGCACAGTATGTCCTGGCGGCTGCCCATCCCTTTCTCCTCCTCTCCTCTCCTCCTCCTTCCCCTCATCCTCCTTCCCCTCATCCTCCTTCCCCTCATCTTCCTCCCCTCCCAGGATGGTGTCTCGGTCCTTAGCTCCGTACAGGAGGTGTGCGGAGCAGAGGGCTTCATGGAAGATGCACTTTATATTTATGACCATGTGGGGGTCGGAATACAGTAATCTCATCCGACTAACCCCAAGAAATATTTTCATTTATTGACGTACGTTCATCCTCATTTGAATCGTTCTGTTCTGTGGTAGCCCGTTGGAGGAGGCTTTGTGAAACATAGGCCCTAATCGGTCTGGCGTTTTATGTAAAATACGTTTGTGATAATGATGCAGTTCTGTTTGGCCTCATATGGGTTTTATCTGCTGTGTTTTCTTCAACAAAGCCCTTGTTGGGTTTGTATGAGACCCTGGGAGGTGTTGGGTAAATGTGGCCTCGTGTGTAATTGGTAAAACAAACAAACAGACGTCGCACTTCCCTAAAATAGAATCGGACATCAGCAGTTTCCACTGACTGCTTTTGGATGCGTTTTCACCAGCATTTCCTTTCTAATGCCGAATTCAATACACAACACACCGCGCCCTCCCGCCTTATCGGGCATGACTTGATGACCTGCCCTGCCCGTGTGTGTGTGTGTGTGTGTGTGTGTGTGTGTGTGTGTGTGTGTGTGTGTGTGTGTGTGTGTGTGTGTGTGTCAGTCTCACCCAGATGGTATCAGAGCTGTGTAATGAGATGTAACCTTTAGAACACTAGTGTGCTCTGAGGGCAGTATGACGCTAACGGTGGTGGTGGTGGTGGTAGCGGGGGTGGTGGAGGTCATGACCCCGAGCAGAGCACTGGGGTCTGGATAGTGTCTGGACCTGTCAGAATCCACTATAGAGTCAGTCAGAGATGACAGGTGAATGAGGATCTAGTCACTACTATTTAGTCATTTAGCAGGTGATTGTATCCAAAGCAAATGACTGTGGATTCAGTCATAGGTCACTAAGGAGCAGGTAGGGGTTAGAGGGCACCGTGCTCTCGGAGCCTACAGGTAGACTGGGGTATCGAACCCAGAACCATTTGGTTTCTTAGTCTAACATTCGCACCTCTGCTCATATACATTCAAGCTGTTCTGTTATGATCTATACGTTTGTCACTGAGGAACTAACAGAAATCTCCACACACACACACACACACACACACACACACACACACACACACACACACACACACACACACACACACACACACACACACACACACGGACTGTAATGTGCACCAAGTATCCTCAAGGGATCACGTATGTTGTTGACACAGATACTATCTACTAGTTACTAATGACACATTTTTCTGCTAGTATAAGAACATTACTGTACTGCACACAGACACATTTACTACATTTACAGCCAGAGTATTGCCACTCTTAGCAGTCACTTTTTACTTTTTACCGTACTTGTACTATATTACCAATTGTTCAGAGTTGTTTTAGAATTTATGTTTACAAGGATACTGCAGGGTTGAATGGGGAGTAAGCTTTTCATTGTACTTGTTACACATGGCAATAAAGAAATGTTGAATCTTGCGCTCAACTGGATCAGGTGTGGTGGATCAGGTGGGCTGAAGTGATGACAGATGACCTGCTGGCTGAATGGTGGAGGCGAGTGCGTGTGCTGTCATCACACCTTTTGTCGGGGTGCCATGTTTATAGTCCGATTGCAACCCGCAGTCACACTTCACTCCAACACTGGAGCAATCACGGCCTCGAAAGTAAAGTGGGTCGCCGCGAAATGAGCTGAGTTGTTTTATCGTGAATTTGTGACGCCCAGTTTTATAGAAAGAAGAAATTGCGATGAGAAGATGTACCCGTAACATTCCTGTCAAATATGAGGTTTGAAAGCTATTTTTAGTCCAATGTGGATCAGAGGTATCCCCAAAACAAATCAATACACCTCAGATACCCCCTCATACTCCAGAACACACATGCTTTTATACTTTGGAAACATCCTTATTAATACTGTAGTGACCTCAGTGTTTTAACATGGAGGAAGTGAGAGTGTGTAGTCATACTTCTATTTCTGGTCTTCACTTTATTGATGAGCAACGATCAACATAGTTATTCTTCAACACTTATTAATATTTGACGTGTAGCCTACCCCCCCCCCCCCCCCCCCCCCCCCCCGCTAGGGAAGGACTGGCCTGGTGCCTCCGTAGCGCTAAGGAGACGCTTGCCTCATGTCTGCTAGTGGTTAAGCTAACTCAATCCCCGTTTGCGGTTTCTTGTTTAAACACAATAATAACACAGCGCAGTACAACGATACTGCGTTGTTGTTCCAAGTCATCCATGTTGCTCTGTTTTGGTCGAGTCTGTCTTCCACTTCTGGTTTCGATCATTCTGTAATTTTTGTTATTGACTTCTTGTCCTGCAGTTGTTGCTGTGTTGAATAATCACCAAGGCGGAGGGGTAGAGAGGGTAAAATCAATACCTTTTGTACCATGCCGTCTGATTACTGATTATTGACGAGCTCTGGCCGGATGAGGCGGTGAGTCACTTCCTCGCGACATGCAAACTCATTGATCATTAAACCGCAGGCCGATTCCCAGACATGAATAGTTAATGATTTGCACAAAAGACTCACGTTTTGTGGCACTCTGACTCGATCGAAGCCAATCACAACAGCCGACGCGTCAGCACGGCTTCTGTTGAGTCTACCGGCGGCCAATCAAATCACTCGTCTTATCTGATGTAATGTTTGCAACTATGAATGCTTGAAACCTGCTCCATTCTTATCTTTACGTGCCACAGTGATATATTGCTGTCTCTCCTTCAACAAATGAACTCTTTGTAAGTCACTTTGGATAAAAGCGTCTGTCAAATGCTCTAAATGTAAATGTATATGTAATGTCAGTGATGTTGTGTTTTGATGACATCATAACCGTACAGTATGGTGTTGGTCTAATGCAGATCGATGAGGGGATCTTCGGATAAAGGCCGTGGCTCAACATAAAATGTGAAATGTTTTCTGAAATATTTCCTCTCCTTTTTAGGGCTTTTTAGTTCCCTCACGGTAGAGATTTATCACGCTGGGCTAGCGTCGCTTAGTCACACAAGCGGCTTGAAAGACCGCATTACGGTCTTTAAAGGTCTTTAAGGACCCCCAGCAGACTGCCTGTGTTCTGGGTAGAGAGGCCTTCACTCAACAACCTTGTATGATGTTTAGTTTGGTGTTCTAGATCAGAACCGCTTTTACAATATCGGCAAACAAACAATCACAGAATGAATGTTTTGGCTGGACAAGGTGTGTGTGTGTGTGTGTGTACGTGTGTGCTCACACGATGTGGTGACACGCCCACCTCTCTGCAGTGGCTTCACCTGTAACCAGACCTGATGTAGCTCTCAGGCCTGACGTAGCTCAGTCTCAGACCTGACGTAGCTCAGTCTCAGACCTGAGGTAGCTCAGTCTCAGACCTGACGTAGCTCAGTCTCAGACCTGACGTAGCTCAGACCTGACATAGCTCAGTCTGAGACCGGACATAGCTCTCAGGTCTGACGTAGCTCAGTCTCAGACCTGACATAGCTCAGCCTGAGACCGGACGTAGCTTTCAGACCTGACGTAGCTCAGTCTCAGACCTGACGTAGCTCTCAGACCTGACGTAGCTCAGTCTTAGACCTGATGTAGCTCAGTCTTAGACCTGACGTAGCTCTCAGACCTGACGTGTCTCAGAGCTGAGGTAGCTCAGTCTCAGACCTGACGTAGCTCTCAGACCTGACGTAGCTAAGTCTTAGACCTGACGTAGCTCTCATACACCAGAGTGCACCAGCCTCATGACCTGAGATCACCTCCACGATGATCTTATAATATGAGTAATTATAGCAGTCATTAGAATCAGGCTAATTCTCAGGTTTAGAGATGCGTGCGGACTAACTGACAGAGCGAGAGAGCAGTTCAACTGGTTCATAACCAGTTGAACTGGTTTTTTTCCATATAAATGTTGATGAGGTACATGCTTGGAGTGTGGTGACTAACTCCAGCTAGCCGTTACATTTGACAGATTCGAGAATACATTGAGGGTGTGTCGGGTTGTAACCTCGTGCTGTTTAGAGATACGAGAAGAGATATGAGTCCTAAGCGTCCGATCAGTGATTAATCACGACGATCAATCGATGATGTCATCCAAGGTTATGGACAGGAGGAATAAAACATAAACGGCATTTTGTACTAGCTTGTACTTGAGACCATGATTTAATATTCAGGTGGATTCTATTTATTGACGCAGGCTTTCAACATTATACCTTACTGATGGATCGCCATGGCAACGCTGGTCTTTGTTGGTCTATGTCTATGTTAATAATATCTCCAGAATATCGGGCTGATTGCTTCTCTGAGTGCCAACCTGGCCACCACATTTAGCCCCATTTTGGGCTAAATGTGCCCTGACAGGCACAGACCCCCCCAAACCCCTTCTCTTCAGACCGGCCTTGGGGTCGAATCCCACCCGACCCGGTCCAGGTCCAGGAAGAGAGTTTAGCTTCGTTTTAACGTTTGAGTTTATGGAGGAAATCACATATGAAAGTTGGAGTGCTGCTTAGCGTGCCAGGGTGCTGCTCAGCATGTTGGGTGCTTTAATGGCTTGTGAGTATTTTAATGGCTTGTGAGTATTTTAATGGCATGTGAGTATTTTAATGGCTTGTGAGTATTTTAATGGCATGTGAGTATTTTAATGGCTTGTGAGTATTTTAATGGCATGTGAGTATTTTAATGGCATGTGAGTATTAGGGTTTTAGGGTGTTTAGCATTTTAGCTGCTTAGCATGTTTCAGTGTTTAGCATCTTAGGCTACGTATCATGCTAGGCTACCCAACGAGGGCATGACCTTCTTAAACAGAGCTTGTGATGCTTTGTCAGGAGACGCATAAATAAAGGCTAAATGACCATATAATCAGCAATAGACTATTCCACAAGACATAAGTAGGTCAGGCTGCTAGTAGTCAATATCTTCTCCGTCTTGCTGTTCGTTTCACCATATTCTGCCCACACAGCATCTGCTGTTCCTAACCACCCTGGAAGGTTTCCTCTTCCAGATCCTTCTTTCCTCTACCGTCTGGGTTTTTGGAAGTTCGGTCGCCCCGTTCCGTGCCAGCGAGGGGCTTTTATAGGCGTAGGAGCAAGCGGTGCCATCCCATTTAAATTTGAATGCAGCTTTATTGACGGCACAGCCCCCGCGACACAATCGCAGTAGTTTTGACGCCGGTCTTCACACTGGCCGGCCAACGTTCAGACTCGGAGACTTGATCAACCCCACGGCCCTCCTCGCGCCTGGCGAAAACCCTTCGTTGGGATGTGTGGTGCGTTACGAACGAGGGGGTTTTTAGTGGGGCGGGCGGTGGGGAGATAAGCCGACCGGGCGTGGCGCCTCCGACGGAGAAGGATCAGATCCAAGCTGATTAAAACAAGACGCCGATGTTTCCGAAATCCTCTTAAAGCGATCCACACTGGAACATTAAGCTCTGATCTGGGGGGGTCTCTGCCTGGAGCTGGAGTGGACCACCCCCACCACCACCACCACCGCCACCCCAGAAAGATAAAACCCTGTTGTTGTTGATGTAGTTATCCTCTGTCTGAAAATGATAAAAACAAACCATTTATGGTTCCACACGCAGATGTGCGAAAAATTCCTTGAAGGCTTCGCCAGATCGCAGAGCTTCGCTGGAAGTGAAGGAAATCTGTCATGATGGCAATGTGAAAATGTAGCCTAACTATGTTCCGTCTGTATTATATACAATAGGCCTATAAATATATTACATGTCTCTTAATCAAATGTTACAGTCTGCGATAATATCAAAGTGAGTACAATAAGTGTGTTGTTGTTGTGTCAGACACACATCTCCATACGCGTAGAGTAGAGTTCACAACTGATCCGACAGAACAGTCATTTTGTCCGGGAGGCCGTGAGGCTCGGCCCGCATCACGTTGGCTTATAGTTCTGATTGTAACTGATAGGCTGCGCATCACACGAGCCGGGTGCACGCAACCATACCTCCTAACCACTTGGAAGACATTGAAACGTCAGCATTATCTTACTCCTCGGTACATAAATAAGTAATCTGGTGTTTGGGTGTGGCGGTCGTGAGGGAGGTGGGAGGTGGCAGACCAGACATGATGGGTCTGTCTGGGGCGGCATACTGTATGTCTGCCAGACTCCTGGTCACGTCCAGATGGCAGAGCGCTACCAGGACACGATGGAGGTCCATGGACCACCACGGAGCAGATAGCAAGCCTCTTAGTGGACTGGTCAGAGACGGTCGGAGTCGGAGGCGCTGGGGCGGCAGTAGCTCAGGAGGTATAAGAGCGGTCGTCTGGAAACCAGAAGGTTGCTGGTTTGATCCCCGGGCTCCGCCTCCTAGCCAAGTGTGGAGGTGTCCCTGAGCAAGACACCACCTAACCCTACCTGCTCCTCCTAGCTAAGTGTGGAGGTGTCCCTGAGCAAGACACCACCTAACCCTACCTGCTCCTCCTAGCTAAGTGTGGAGGTGTCCCTGAGCAAGACACCACCTAACCCTACTTGCTCCTCCTCCTAGCCTAAGTGTGGGGTGTCCCTGAGCAAGACACCACCTAACCCTACCTGCTCCTCCTAGGCTAAGTGTGGGGTGGTCCCTGAGCAAGGACACCACCTAACCCTACCTGCTCCTCCTAGCTAGGTGTGGAGGTGTCCCTGAGCAAGACACCACCTAACCCTACCTGCTCCTGACGTGTTGGTTGTTACCTTGCATGGTTGGTTGCTAAATAATGGTACTCTCATTTGAATCAACTATCTTCTGTTCTGATTCTTATACTGTATACTGTATATACCTGCCGATTCGGTGTTACGTTCAGTTCTCACAACACTATCACACCGCTGCAGGCCTCAAACCGGCAGCCTCCTCAAGCATCAGAGGACGAACGCTTGTGTTAAACTATGGGTCAGACCCGTGACCCGAGATGAGATCGTAAATCGCGATCCGGTTGGAGGTGGCTTGCCGCGTGCCCACACACCCTGTAATGAAAAGGTGTACAATTCTGGTGGGCTTGGGGGTTTTCTGAGTGAAATTGTCTCGTGGTTCCCGAGAGATAAAAAGCTTGTAAGAGGAACCCCTGAGAAAAAATGTTGTTCCCCTTTTACAATGGCAGTTCAGTTCTGGAAGGAGAGTAGAGAGTCAACAGAGAGGCGACGGAGCCAAGGGTTGCTGTTACCCCGGTGGTGGGTGGTGGTGGTGGTACTGGTACTGTACTGTGTGTCCCTGAGCAATCCCACTCTGGCGGACTGTTCCTGGTGAGCGGGTCGTGAGGCCGATTCTGGCGTGCAGATGTCCGGAGGTTCTCCTCACATCCACGTGTCTCCTGCATCACCGCCGTGATTAATGAACTTCTGCTGCGCAAACTGCTGATCATGCTGCTCTCTCAGAAAACCACAAGCAAAGGCTGGGGGGCTGGGGGGGGGGATTATGTATTATAACATTCATACATGCTTCTTTGTGATGCATTGAGACAACACAATATCCTGCTTATGAATGCAAAATTGTGTTCCTTAAGGAGCCGAAGTCTGGGCTTCAGTACTGTGTGTGTGTGTGTGTGTGTGTGTGGTGTGTGTGTGTGTGTGTGTGTGTGTGTGTGTGGTGTGTGTGTGTTGTGTGTGTGTGTGTGTGTGTGTGTGTGTGTGTGTGTGTGTGTGTGTGTGTGTGTGTGTGTGTGTGTGTGTGTGGTAATTTCATCGAAGATATATTGGATCAAAACGGCACCACAATTATTTCAGAATATTGTAAATGCTGAAGGCTACTTGCTGAAACTCTAGTCGTACCGTGACGGTGTGTTCTGGGCTATAGTGGATGTTTTATATAAAAGAGGAAATCAGAAATGATGTAACTTCCTACTCGCCTCAGTGTTTGTCTTCTCGCGCGTTGAACAGCTGAACTACAGATCAGGCTAGCGCCGGGGGGCTAACCACGCTAACCTCTACAGTACTGCAGAGCACAGCCTGTCTGTCTGTCTGTCTGTCTGTCTGTCTGTCTGTCTGTCTGTCTGTCTGGACACACTGCGTCTCTGTGCCACATGGACGCCGTGTGCAGAGCTAGCACGTGGTCCCCCCCCCCCCCGCCCCGCGCGCCGTCTCCTCGTCTCCACGGCAACGCTACGCCAGTAAAAGGATACGCAACGAGAAATCACACGAGCATGGGGGAGGGGGCGTGGCCTCTCGCCTTGCTTCCTGATGATCTCACATGCATTCAGAGCCCGGTCAGATGTGTGGAAGGAAGGAAGGGGAGGGGGGAAGGGAGGGAAGGGGGGGTGAGGGGCAGGATGGGTCGGTGGGTGTGGCCTCCTGACTCATCCAGTCATGTGCTGCATGTTCACAGCGAAACACGCATGGTTGAGGTGGAGGACATATTAAGAACATGTGTGGTGCGGAAGCTGGATACACCACACACACACGACACACACACCACACACACACACACACACACACACACACACAACAACACACACACAACACGTCTGCTGCAGCTACTGAGAGAGAGAGAGAGAGAGTGGTGGAGAGAAGAGAGAGCCAAGGACCGACTACAAGCAGCTGTATCTCCGCCCTCTTTGCTTCTCGCTCTCCCTTCGCCTCTCTCTCTCTCTCATCTCTCTCTCTCTCTCTCTAGTCTCTCTCAAAGAACAAGCCAAGCCTAAGCTCTCCAACCAATGACATTCCAACCGTTTTCAGCTAACCGCTAACAACTCCCTCCCTTATAGCTACCCGCTGCTCTCCCCCCCTCTCTCTACCAATCCTCTCTCTGGCACACTTCTCCAACCCTCTCTCTATGTCTCTCTCCCGCTTACATGACACTCCCTGTCTCTCTCTCTCTCTCTATGTCTGTCACTCACCCTCCCTCCCTCTCTCCCTTTGCCTTCTCTCCACCCAGCATCTCCTCTCTCGCTCTCTCGCTCTCTCTCTCTCTCGCTCTCTCTCTCTCTCTCTCTCTCTCTCGCTCTCTCGCTCTCTCTCTCTCTCTCTCTCTCTCTCTCTCTAGGTAGGTTAGACATGGTTAAGGCTTTAGGCTACGTTAGTTAGTTTAGGCATTGGGTTGTTTAGGCTCGGTGTGGATCAGTTTAACGACCTGCTGCAGCAATGCATTGTGGGAATGATCCCCGGAAAAGTCCATGTTGTGGTTACACCCAGAGAGAGAGAGAGAGAGGCTAGCTGTCTCCCCCCCCCCCCCCCTCACCCCCGGGACCAGACAGGTGGTGTCTGACCTCTGGCAGCTGGGGGTCAGGGTGGGATCCCAGAAGAATGGGGGGAGGGAGGGAGTGAGAGAGTGAGGTGGGAGCTTAAAGACTTCCTGCTGTTTTTTCTACTGCTTCCTGTCGAAGTGGAGAGAATAACATCCTCTGGTGGAGATAGCAAGGGAGCCTGGTTCACCTTGCAGCCTGAGGTTGAGGTCTCAGGCCTGCAGGTCTGGGGTTGAGGTCTCAGGCCCTGCAGGTCTGGGGTTGAGGTCTCAGGCCCTGCAGGTCTGGGGTTGAGGTCTCAGGCCCTGCAGGTCTGGGGTTGAGGTCTCAGGCCCTGCAGGTCTGGGGTTGAGGTCTCAGGCCCTGCAGGTCTGGGGTTGAGGTCTCAGGCCCTGCAGGTCTGGGGTTGAGGTCTCAGGCCCTGCAGGTCTGGGGTTGAGGTCTCAGGCCCTGCAGGTCTGGGGTTGAGGTCTCAGGCCCTGCAGGTCTGGGGTTGAGATCTCAGGCCCTGCAGGTCTGGGGTTGAGGTCTCAGGCCTGCAGGTCTGGGGTTGAGGTCTCAGGCCCTGCAGGTCTGGGGTTGAGGTCTCAGGCCCTGCAGGTCTGGGGTTGAGGTCTCAGGCCCTGCAGGTCTGGGGTTGAGGTCTCAGGCCCTGCAGGTCTGGGGTTGAGGTCTCAGGCCCTGCAGGTCTGGGGTTGAGGTCTCAGGCCCTGCAGGTCTGGGGTTGAGGTCTCAGGCCCTGCAGGTCTGGGGTTGAGGTCTCAGGCCCTGCAGGTCTGGGGTTGAGGTCTCAGGCCCTGCAGGTCTGGGGTTGAGGTCTCAGGCCCTGCAGGTCTGGGGTTGAGGTCTCAGGCCCTGCAGGTCTGGGGTTGAGGTCTCAGGCCTGCAGGTCTGGGGTTGAGGTCTCAGGCCCTGCAGGTCTGGGGTTGAGGTCTCAGGCCCTGCAGGTCTGGGGTTGAGGTCTCAGGCCCTGCAGGTCTGGGGTTGAGGTCTCAGGCCCTGCAGGTCTGGGGTTGAGGTCTCAGGCCCTGCAGGTCTGGGGTTGAGGTCTCAGGCCCTGCAGGTCTGGGGTTGAGGTCTCAGGCCCTGCAGGTCTGGGGTTGAGGTCTCAGGCCCTGCAGGTCTGGGGTTGAGGTCTCAGGCCCTGCAGGTCTGGGGTTGAGATCTCAGGCCCTGCAGGTCTGGGGTTGAGATCTCAGGCCCTGCAGGTCTGGGGTTGAGGTCTCAGGCCCTGCAGGTCTGGTGTTGAGGTCTCAGGCCTGCAGGTCTGGGTTGAGGTCTTCAGGCCTGCAGGTCTGGGGTTGAGGTCTCAGGCCTGCAGGTCTGGTGTTGAGGTCTCAGGCCATGCAGGTTCTGGGTTGACCGGTCTCAGGGCCTGCAGGTCTGGTGTATGACGGTCTACAGGCCTGCAGAGTCTGGTTGGTTGAGGTCTCAGGCCTGCAGGGCCAGCCATGACGCAGACCGGCTGGGCAGAGGCAGCCATCAGAGATTGAGTATGTTGAGATGTCATGAGACAAACATTCCTGACAACCATGTGTTTGTTGTTGACGCTCCAGTTTTGGTTCTCATGTTTGACATCGACTATTGATTCATGCTTGACCTCACTGTGAACTGTGAGTCACTTTTGAAGAAAACATCTAAACAACCGAATATAAATGTAGAGTAAATGTAAATGTCATGTTAATGTAATGTAATGTAATGGAGCTCACGTGAGACACCTCCTAGGCCTGTCTCTCCTGTAACTAGTGTGCACTAAAATGAATAAGATGGCAAGGAACACATTTAGGTATCTTTGGATCGGAGCATCTGCTAAATGTAATGTTAGGTTAGTGTATCCTCATGTAAACCTAATGTAAATGTAAGGCTAATGTAAATGTATTGTAAATAGCCATCGGCACAACTCCAGCAACAGGAAAGGTGTGTTTTGCTTCGTTTAATTGTTTCTCTCACCAACAAACCACAAGCAACTCTTCTAACATGACTGCATGACATTGGCAGCAGTGTTGGCTGGTTACCTCTGATGACAACATGAGATGGAGGTGGTGGTGGTGAGGGAGGTGGTGGTGATGGTGGTGGAGATGGTGTAGGTGGTGGAGGAGGTGGTGGTGGAGGCTGTCAAAATGTCTATCTGCACCACATTCTGTTCTGTGTCCAAAAGGCATTTTTTTATACATGCAATTTATAAATATTTTAATAAATTCCTTTAAAAAAACCATTACGTGATGCTTCTGTCCACACTTTCACATTCCTAACTTCCCTGGAAGGAGAGGTCTGTTCCTCCCTCTGGGTCTGGGGGAGTTTCTCCGTGAAGAATGAGTTTGTAGAAAGTTCAAGTAGAGTTTCAGTGGCGTTGTTAGGTTAACAAGAAACTAGAACTCTAAAACAGGACTTCCTCTCTTCCTCTATCAAAATAAAAGTTGTTGTGTTGTTGTTGTTGTTCGTCCCTGGCCTAGCTTCCCGTGTTCCACGCTGAAATACGTCTCAATACAGAAACGCTGTTTAAACGTTGGAGACCAACGTGATTATAGTGGACAATTGTTGTGTATGGAAATTGCGTCGTGCGAAATCAGTGGTGTGCGGACACAAAGAAACAACAGATTAAATAACCGTGTGTGTGTGTGTGTGTGTGTGTGTGTGCGTGGCGTGTGTGCGGCGTGTGTGTCATGACAGATGTTGTATGACATTCGGTCTGTATGGGTAATCCGTGTTTAACCCGCTGGTTGGCTTGTACCGTGTACCAACAGCTCCCATAATACAGGCCTGCTGTGATCGGCCGCAGAACGAAGCACTCAATTAAAAACACTGAATAACAACCATCACAATGAGCTTTTATTTTGAAGAGCTTCCCATGTTGTGTCACTTCATTTCAGCCACAGCAGGGGTCCTGCAGTCTCTTTCTGCGTTTATATTCATACTTTTATTTTAATTACACTTTTTCTTGACAACGAAAGGCAATAACCAGATATCAATTATGCATATCAATGAAATGTTACATTTTAACATTTATAAAAAGCTTCTGTTTTTAGTCGAGAGAGTTGAGGACATTTATTTTAGTGATAATAATAATAATAATAATAATAATACGATTTTATTTGTAAGCGTTTTTGAAAGCACCCAAGGACACTGCACAGTCAGGCATAAACAGTAATAATTAAAAAAAAGTAAGAATACACAAGCACAATACGGTAAGAGAAAAATTAAATAAGATGGATAAATAAAAATAAGAGAAGAAATAATTAAGCAAATAGTATAAAAGCCTAAAACAGACGTTAAAAAAAGAAAAGGAAAGCCCAAATATATACAGTATATTAATCACGCGTTTAATTTTGTCGACGGGGGAGTTTTCCGGTGAGTTAATCGTCTTGAGGCTCCGTTGAAGATAACGTAAAGTTAACAACGCGTCTCCCTGGACCGCCGGCTGCGTTTCTACAGCGTTCTGACTGCAGCGCTCGGCTGTGTTGACATCTCAGGAGTTTGTTTCGCAGTTTGTTTCCGTCGCCACTTCTCAGTTCCCGTCGGCGCTCCTGAACTCGAGTCAGAGCCACCGCGGTTCTGACTCACTTCTTCCTGCTGCACCGCGCGCTGGACGGGGTGAGACGGGGCGGGGAGGAGGACGGGGTGAGACGGGGCGGGGAGGAGGACGGGGTGAGACGGGGAGGGGAGGAGGACGGGGTGAGACAGGGAGGTGGACGGGGTGAGACAGGGCAGGGAGGAGGACGGGGTGAGACAGGGCGGGGAGGAGGATGGGTGAGACAGGGGCGGGGAGGAGGATGGGGTGGAGACTGGGGGGAGAGAGGACGGGGTGAGACAGGGAGGTGGACGGGGTGAGACAGGGCAGGGAGGAGGACGGGGTGAGACAGGGCGGGGAGGAGGACGGGGTGAGACAGGGCGGGGAGGAGGACGGGGTGAGACAGGGAGGAGGACGGGGTGAGACTGGGGGGAGAGAGGATGGGGTGAGACAGGGAGGAGGACGGGGTGAGACATTGCGGGGAGGAGGACGGGGTGAGACTGGGGGGAGAGAGGATGGGGTGAGACAGAGAGAGGACTGGGTGAGACAGGGAGCACCGGGTGAGACAGAGGACTCTCTGTTTCTGTGTCTCTCTGTGTCTGTGTCTCTCTGTGTCTTTCTGTCTCACCCTCTCTCTGCCTCTCTCTCTGTTTCTGTGTGTCTCTTTCTCTCTCTCTCCCTCCCTCTCTCTCTCTCTGTGCCAAGTTGTGGGTGTATCTCGGATTTCTGGAGGAGGGAGAGATTGATATCTATCTTTCTAACGATGACCCAGTTCTGGGAAAGAGTAAATACCTCTCAATACGAGCTCTCTAGTAATTCATTTATTTTATTTTATTGTAATAAAGAAACATGTGTTATCGAGTTTCCTGCAAGATGTCCGTTTCCATGTCACTAAAGACCTTTTGAACCCTGAGAGTGAACTAGATGATGGGTTGATGACCTCCTGTGTGATGCTGTGGTCTCTCTGTCTCTCTCTGTCTCTCTGTCTGTCTCTCTCAGGCTAAGCGCTGGGGTCTCTCAGAGTCTCTCGTGAATGTCTCTCACCATGGCCAAGCGAGAGAGCGGCAGCACCAGCCCCGTGGTGCGGCAGATCGACAAGCAGTTCCTCGTGTGCAGCATCTGCCTGGACCACTACCACAACCCCAAGGTGCTGCCCTGCCTGCACACCTTCTGCGAGAAGTGAGTTCACCTCCTCCGCCGCCACCATCACCATCACCATCACCTTCACCTTCACCTTCACCTTCACCCGGTCCCTACTGCATTATACCACCAGGCGTGAGCGTGATTCGCCATCCCAAGCAGTTTCAAAAACGCGGTTGGAATGGCCCCACCTGGTGGTATAGTAGGAGTCCTTTAAAACTCTAATCACAGCTGCATATTGTCGTGGTAAGGGTCTTCCGATTCCCAGTTTCCTTCGCAGCTGGCTCCAGGTTTGATGCCCAGTGTACCTGCATGCCCTGACCCCCTACTCCCTGCTCCTTAACCACCACCTTAATGTCCCCATAAGACTATAAGTCACTTTGGGTGAAAGAATCAAACTTTACAGACGGAGGTTAAAGTGTTTTAACTGGTGCTCTGGGTATGTTTTTGGGTTTGGTGGCGACTCTGCGTTATTAAATTATGACATTGCTCCGTGGTGGCGGTTGTGCGCAAGCAACACACTGTATTTCACAGTTAATAATCCGGCATAAGTCATGACTCATGGTTAGGATGGCGGTGGTGAGGCTGTTGCTCTTACCCAGATGTAATAATATGAATTATAGCATTAAGTGACGGCCACCAGTGATCGTGTCATCATCCAACATATCTTTCCCATGAAGTCAGGGGCCGTCCCAACAAGAACACCCTCAGTGGTTCCACCCAGCAGCCGTGCTGAGGCGTTGAGAGTGCACTTTGTTTAACATAATAATATATACAATAAATCTTATATTTATAGAGCTTTTCAAACATATGAGAGAGAGAGAGAGAGAGAGGACGGAGAGAGGAGAGAGAGAGAGAGAGAGAGAGAGAGAGAGAGAGAGAGAGAGAGAGAGAGAGAGAGAGAGAGAGAGAGAGAGGAGAGAGAGAGGAGAGAGAGAGATGAGAGAGAGAGGAGGAGAGAGAGAGATGAGAGGAGAGAGAGAGATATGCACTTTGAACCTCCTACTGATATGCGATGCCTTCCCTGGCTCTGTGTGTGTTTGTGTGTCCCGTGTCCTCCAGATGCCTGCAGAACTACATCCCGGCCCAGTCCCTGACCCTGTCCTGCCCCGTGTGCCGCCAGACGTCCATCCTGCCGGAGAGGGGCGTGTCGGCGCTGCAGAACAACTTCTTCATCACCAACCTGATGGACGTCCTGCAGCGGGAGCCCGGGAGCAGCGGCAGCCGCACAGAGACCTCTGGTGGCCTGGAGTCCGTCAGCCCCGCCACGCCCGCCCAGCCGCTGTCCTGCCCCAACCACGAGGGCAAGGTACTACTGATAATACTACTACTAATACTACTACTAGTACTACCAGCTATACACAGCCGCTGTCCTGCCCCAACCACGAGGGCAAGGTACTACTGATAATACTACTACTAATACTACTACTAGTACTACCAGCTATACACAGCCGCTGTCCTGCCCCAACCACGAGGGCAAGGTACTACTGATAATAATACTACTAATACTACTACTAGTACTACCAGCTATACACAGCCGCTGTCCTGCCCCAACCACAAGGGCAAGGTACTACTGATAATACTACTACTAATACTACTACTAGTACTACCAGCTATACACAGCCGCTGTCCTGCCCCAACCACGAGGGCAAGGTACTACTGATAATAATACTACTAATACTACTACTAGTACTACCAGCTATACACAGCCGCTGTCCTGCCCCAACCACAAGGGCAAGGTACTACTGATAATACTACTACTAATACTACTACTAGTACTACCAGCTATACACAGCCGCTGTCCTGCCCCAACCACAAGGGCAAGGTACTACTGATAATACTACTACTAATAATACTACTAGTACTACCAGCTATACACAGCCGCTGTCCTGCCCCAACCACGAGGGCAAGGTACTACTGATAATACTACTACTAATACTACTACTAGTACTACCTATAGAGTTAAGCCTCCTAGTACTACCTATAGAGTTAGGCCTACTAGTACTACCTATAGAGTTAAGCCTCCTAGTACTACCTATAGAGTTAAGCCTACTAGTACTACCTATAGAGTTAGGCCTACTAGTACTACCTATAGAGTTAAGCCTACTAGTACTACCTATAGAGTTAAGCCTACTAGTACTACCTATAGAGTTAAGCCTCCTAGTACTACCTATAGAGTTAGGCCTACTAGTACTACCTATAGAGTTAGGCCTACTAGTACTACCTATAGAGTTAGGCCTACTAGTACTACCTATAGAGTTAAGCCTCCTAGTACTACCTATAGAGTTAGGCCTACTAGTACTACCTATAGAGTTAAGCCTCCTAGTACTACCTAGAGTTAGGCCTACTAGTACTACCTATAGAGTTAAGCCTCCTAGTACTACCTATAGAGTTAAGCCTACTAGTACTACCTATAGAGTTAAGCCTACTAGTACTACCTATAGAGTTAAGCCTCCTAGTACTACCTATAGAGTTAAGCCTACTAGTACTACCTATAGAGTTAAACCTACTAGTACAGCCTATAGAGTTAAGCCTACTACTAGTATATTGGTGTAGTTCTAGACTAAGCTAGGGCTGAGGGTTAGTCTTACTACTAGTACTACCTATAGAGTTAAGCCTACTAGTACTACCTATAGAGTTAAGCCTCCTAGTACTACCTATAGAGTTAAGCCTCCTAGTACTACCTATAGAGTTAAGCCTACTAGTACTACCTATAGAGTTAAGCCTACTAGTACTACCTATAGAGTTAAGCCTCCTAGTACTACCTATAGAGTTAAGCCTCCTAGTACTACCTATAGAGTTAAGCCTCCTAGTACTACCTATAGAGTTAAGCCTACTAGTACTACCTATAGAGTTAAGCCTACTAGTACTACCTATAGAGTTAAGCCTCCTAGTACTACCTATAGAGTTAAGCCTACTAGTACTACCTATAGAGTTAAGCCTACTAGTACTACCTATAGAGTTAAACCTACTAGTACTACCTATAGAGTTAAGCCTACTAGTACTACCTATAGAGTTAAGCCTCCTAGTACTACCTATAGAGTTAAGCCTCCTAGTACTACCTATAGAGTTAAGCCTACTAGTACTACCTATAGAGTTAAGCCTCCTAGTACTACCTATAGAGTTAAGCCTACTAGTACTACCTATAGAGTTAAGCCTCCTAGTACTACCTATAGAGTTAAGCCTACTAGTACTACCTATAGAGTTAAGCCTCCTAGTACTACCTATAGAGTTAAGCCTACTAGTACTACCTATAGAGTTAAGCCTACTAGTACTACCTATAGAGTTAAACCTACTAGTACTACCTATAGAGTTAAGCCTACTAGTACTACCTATAGAGTTAAGCCTACTAGTACTACCTATAGAGTTAAGCCTCCTAGTACTACCTATAGAGTTAAGCCTACTAGTACTACCTATAGAGTTAAGCCTCCTAGTACTACCTATAGAGTTAAGCCTACTAGTACTACCTATAGAGTTAAGCCTCCTAGTACTACCTATAGAGTTAAGCCTACTAGTACTACCTATAGAGTTAAGCCTACTAGTACTACCTATAGAGTTAAGCCTCCTAGTACTACCTATAGAGTTAAGCCTACTAGTACTACCTATAGAGTTAAGCCTACTAGTACTACCTATAGAGTTAAGCCTCCTAGTACTACCTATAGAGTTAAGCCTCCTAGTACTACCTATAGAGTTAAGCAGTTAAAACCTACTAGTACTGACCTATAGATTAAGCCTCGCTAGTACTCACCTATAGAGTTAAGCCTACTATTTAAAATTTTAAAAAACTTAACCTATAAGTTAGAGCCTCCTAGTACTACAAGAGTTAGGCCTACTATCTCACTAATAGAGTTAGAGCTACTAGTACTACCTAAAGTTAAGCCTACTAGTACTACTATAGAGTTAAGCCTACTATACTACAATAGAGTTAGAGCCTCTAGTACTACCCATCATAGGTATAAGCCTACTAGTACTACACTATAGAGTTAGGCCTACTAGTACTACCTATAAGAGTTAAAGCCTTCCTTAGTACTACCTATAGAGTTAGGCCTACTAACCTATAGAAGTTACTACTAGTATATTGGTGTAGTTCTAGACTAAGCTAGGGCTGAGGGTTAGTCTTACTACTAGGTTTGTGAGTGCACACACACACACACACACACACACACACACACACACGCCCCTCACGGCTGTCCTCTTGCGCTGGCCCGTGGCGCCCCCTGCAGGTGATGGAGTTCTACTGCGAGTCGTGTGAGACGGCCATGTGTCTGGAGTGCACCGAGGGCGAGCACCGGGAGCATGTGACCGTGCCGCTGCGCGACGTCCTGGAGCAACACAAGATGGCGCTCAACAAGCAGCTGGACACCGTGCGCAACAGGTAGGGCGGGAGAACACCTCACCTGGAAATATACCCACGACAAAATGGAGAACCTCTCTCACCGACTCCATCTTGCTCGTCGGTCGGTTCATTTGGTTCATTTCAGCCGTTCCAAATGTTCACAATCAATATTTTCCTTAAATATACTCGTTTAAAGAATACTACAGCGGTGTATTCACAGTACAGACCTTGATGGAGTACTATGGGGGCAGTGTTAACAGTAAAGTGTATAAAATGAATCATGGTTCATTATTACTCGTAAGAGTTTGAAAAAATAGTGATATTGATTTAAAGTCAAATGGGCCAGCCCTAGCAACAGGTGCAGGTCACTCCTCACTACAGGGGCTGATCAATCTAATATTATCAAATATGATCCAAATCACAATATGTGATCCAGATGTAAGAACACGCGTTTGTTTGGTACAGAGGCCAACAAATGTGATTTTAAGTGCAGAGGAACATTGTGATTAAAGAAAAAAAATGATTCCCACTAACTGTGAATCATATCGCAATATCTTTCAAAATAATCGCAATATGATTTTTTCTTTTTGCCATATCGCTCAACTCGTACACTAGAGGGCACTGTTGGGCAGTAATAGCAGCAGCTTGGATCCTTCCTGCTGGTATGTTAGGATATTGCATTGGATGGTTTTCACAATTGTAATAAATAGAAGCCTGATGGACTCTGATTTTTTTTTTAATGAGTATTTTAATGAAGTCCTAGCAAAGGGCTTAGCTCCATCTGCAGATCTCTTGGCATTAGAAGGTTTGCAAAACCCTGATAAGATAAGATAGAACTTTTTTAATCCCGAAGGAAATTCTTGTGCCAGAGGTTGCTCAAAAATACCAAAAACATCAGAATAAAAACAATGGAATAATAAATATAAAGTGTATACGCCTAATAGAATAACAATAACAGTAAGATTTAACATTTCGTAAAAAGTTGCCAATGGTATTGGAAAGTAATATTGCACATGATGTTCTCAGTGTTGATGCGTACCTCTGGCAAGTTGACTTCCCCTCCCCCCTCAACCACACACCTGGTCCTCCATGTGGTCCTCAGGATCCCCCAGCTGACGGCGGCGGTGGACCTGGTCAACGAGATCTCCAAGCAGCTGACGGATCGCAAGAACGAGGCGGTGGCGGAGATCAGCAGCACCTTCGAGGAGCTGGAGAAGGCTATGCACCTGCGCAAGAACGCGCTGATCTCCGAGGTGGAGAACATCTGCAGCGCCAAGCAGAAGGTCAGCCTGGTCCTCCTCCTCCTCCACCCAGATGTTGTCCTGTTGTCCTTTAGTCCATGGAGGGGCTTTCTATTGCTGCTGTCGTCTCTTAAGGCCTCTGTATGCTTCTTCTTCAGAAGTGTTCTGAGATCAGAACAAAATCGGACGCCCGAATCCGACTTCTACCTCGTATAGTTCCACAGAACTGGCCGATATTGGGGGCGGTACTAGAGTATAGGAGGGCTGTCCGTCAACCTACCGAGATCTGGAGCCGGCCTCCAAAGCCCTCCCAGGCCCCGCCCCCCTGCTCAGCGATAGGGTAGACTAGTGGGGTATGAAGGAGGGCGGGGCCTGGGAGGGCTTTTTGTATACACCAGGTTCGGAGAGTGGCGTCGACCAAACGAACGAAAAGAACCCAACAAACGTCAGAATCCGGTTTCCAACGCATTTCGGAAGACGCATACAGAGGACTTTAGTTCTTGTTAGTATTGGCTCTTTAGACACACACCATAAGGTGGGATCTTAAAGGATCACTTCAGCATTATTCTTTGGGATTTTTCCATCATTTGAGGTCCAAGAGACCGATCCGATGCGCTCAACCATTTGTGAAATTGCTCCAGTATTGGTTGGGAACACGTCAGCCCTCAGCTAACAAAATGTGCTTCAGTGGAGGCCTGTGGGACAACATCGGCCGTGCTGAAAGTTGCGCTGCTACTGACAGGCTCAGATTAAGTCTGGCAGCATTATGGGAAGGATCCCTACAGAGAGAAACAACTTTTTTCTTTACTTTCGCTTGATCCAGTCTGTCTGTTTTCGTGTCTCACCAAGTCTCTTTCTCTGGACTGTTTCAGAGTGAGACTTCATTACAGACATTTCGGAGCTGACTGCCGTAGCGTTCTCGGCTCTGAACCCAGAACCCTTTCGTTGACAGTTGCAGAAGCAGTGACCGATGTACTGTTCACGTGTGTTTATAGCCGAAGTTAATTTCCAACGCCAGTCCCTTGATGGGCATTGATAGGTCAAGCAGTCAACAAGATTACCGGTTACAGTTTTAACATCTTAAAATCATCCTTGCGTATAATAATCAACACCAACAAAACAACCCTCCGAGACAACACACCAACAAACAGGCCGATAAACAAGCAAATCAGAACACAAAACATTTCTAACATGAGCAAAAGTACACAACTCAAGATTATGACTTTGAGAAACATAACTCTTCAGCGTGAACCTGTGAGGTCCGACCAACATGGCTGACGGTGGTTCGGTTCTGTGCGGTTCTGTTCTCTTCCGGTTCCCCCCACCAGGTGCTGCAGGCCCAGCTGGCGTCGCTGCTGCGCGGTCGTGAGAACATCCAGGCCAGCTGCAGCTTCACGGAGCAGGCCCTGAGCCACGGCTCGGCCACCGAGGTGCTGCTCGTCCACAAGCAGATGAGCGAGCGTGTCGGTGCCCTGGCGCGCCACACCTTCCCCGAGCAGCCGCACCAGAACGGCCACCTGGAGTGCCAGGTGGAGACGGAGGGCCTGCGGCGCTCCATCCAGAACCTGGGCGTGCTGATCACCACGGGCGCCGTGGGCCACACCAGCGTGGCCACGGGCGGCGGTCTACGCCACGCGCTGGTGGGTCAGCCCACCACCGTCACCGTCACCACCAAGGACAAGGACGGCGAGCTGGTGCGCAGCGGCAACGCGGCGCTGCGGGCGCAGATCGTGGCGGCGGACGGCGTGGGCGGCTGCCCCGAGGTGGAGGTGGTGGACAATAAGAACGGCACCTACGAGGTGGGCTACACCCTGCGGGCGGAGGGCGAGTTCAGCTTCTCGCTGCTGCTCTACCAGCAGCCGGTGCGCGGCAGCCCCTTCCGCCTGCGGGCCGTCAAGCCCTCCGACGTGCTGCAGTCCCCGGACGACGTCAAGCGCCGGGTGAAGTCGCCCGGCGGCGGCGGTGGCGGCGGCCACGTGCGGCAGAAGGCGGTGAGGCGGCCGTCCAGCATGTACAGCACCACCAAGAAGAAGGAGAACCCCATCGAGGACGAGCTCATCTACCGAGTCGGTGAGTGATGCCAGGAACCAGAACTCAGACCAGAGCTCAGACCAGAGCTCAGACCAGAACTCAGACCAGAACTCAGACCAGAACTCAGACCAGAACTCAGACCAGAACTCTGACTAGAACTCTGACTAGAACTCTGACTAGAACTCAGGCCAGAAGCCAAACCACAACTCAGACCAGAACTCAGAACTCAGACCAGAACCCAGACCAGAGCTCCCACTCAAACCCTTACAATCCCTCACCCAAAACCCAGTAAAATCTCAATATCATGTACAATATTACTATTCAATACCACTGCCACCTTTTCTATTCTAGACAACTTATTCTTTTTACAAAATGTTTCTTAGATTATTGTTATTCTATGAGGTGTATACACACGCGTATACATTTATTCTTCTATTGTTTCTATTCTTATGTTGTATTTTTGAGCAACCTCTGGCACAAGATAAATCAAGTTTTATCTTATCTTTAAACCCTCTCGCCCAAAACCAACTCACCGCAACCCAGAACCCAAACCCGAGTCCTAATCCCTTCCTCAGGCCTCCAGCCTGATACGTGAACCACACACAAAGTCCGGCTGGTACCAGAACCATCTCTACCTAATCTCTCTCATGTCGTGTTCAATCTCCCAGCTGCTCAGCTGCAAACTCATTCATAACCCTCAGAAATATCCCCCCAACATGACCAGCAAATCATAACCGTTCTCTCTTCTTCAATATCTCCATCTGACTTGCCTGGCTGGCTGGGTGTGTTGATGGTGGACCTGCAAGCGTGGATTAGAGATGTTTGTGAAATTGCTTATTTTTTTATATATTTTTAGCTTTTTTTTTTATTTCAATGTTCAATGTTGTGCACCAAATACCAATTTCACTAAAGCACATTCCTTGTTTGTACAAACGAAGGCCAATAAACATGTCATTCTGATTGTGAAACCCATTGTGTCTTCCTGGTGGCTTTTGATTGACAGGCTCTCGGGGGCGGGACAAGGGGGAGTTCACCAACCTCCAGGGCATCTCCACCTCCAGCAACGGGCGCATCGTGGTCGCCGATAGCAACAACCAGTGCATACAGGTGGGTCCTTACAATACGCTTTTAAGAAGTATGGTTTCAGGTACGCAGAAGTACAATTTACACTGATGATAAGAGAACTGGTGGACGGCAGTAGCTCAGGAGGTATAAGAGCGGTTGTCTGGCAACAGGAAGGTTGCTGGTTCGATCCCCGGGCTCCTCCCCCTCCTAGCTAAGTGTGGAGGTGTCCCTGAGCAAGACACCACCTAACCCTACCTGCTCCTCCTAGCTAAGTGTGGAGGTGTCCCTGAGCAAGACACCACCTAACCCTACCTGCTCCTCCTAGCTAAGTGTGGAGGTGTCCCTGAGCAAGACACCACCTAACCCTACCTGCTCTTCCTAGCTAAGTGTGGAGGTGTCCCTGAGCAAGACACCACCTAACCCTACCTGCTCCTCCTAGCTAAGTGTGGAGGTGTCCCTGAGCAAGACACCACCTAACCCTACCTGCTCCTCCTAGCTAAGTGTGGCGGTGTCCCTGAGCAAGACACCACCTAACCCTACCTGCTCCTCCTAGCTAAGTGTGGAGGTGTCCCTGAGCAAGACACCACCTAACCCTACCTGCTCCTCCTAGCTAAGTGTGGAGGTGTCCCTGAGCAAGACACCACCTAACCCTACCTGCTCCTCCTAGCTAAGTGTGGAGGTGTCCCTGAGCAAGACACCACCTAACCCTACCTGCTCCTCCTAGCTAAGTGTGGAGGTGTCCCTGAGCAAGACACCACCTAACCCTACCTGCTCCTCCTAGCTAAGTGTGGAGGTGTCCCTGAGCAAGACACCACCTAACCCTACCTGCTCCTCCTAGCTAAGTGTGGAGGTGTCTCTGAGCAAGACACCACCTAACCCTACCTGCTCCTCCTAGCTAAGTGTGGAGGTGTCCCTGAGCAAGACACCACCTAACCCTACCTGCTCCTCCTAGCTAAGTGTGGAGGTGTCCCTGAGCAAGACACCACCTAACCCTACCTGCTCCTGACGTGTTGGTTGTTACCTTGCATGGTTGGCACCGCCGTCGGTGTATGAATGGGTGAATGTGAGGTGATGCTGTAAAGCTCTTTGGATAAAAGCGATTTATAAATGCAATCCATTTACCATTTAGAACTAAAGTTGAAGTATCTTTTCCGATGTCTGGTGTCGTTCCAGGACATTAGTTCTCCGGAACAGTGTGACATGTTTCCTGTTGTCGTTGGAAAGCCATTGAGATGATGATGATGATGGTGGTGGTGGTGATGATGATGATAGGAAACATCTTCCTCACTGCTGCTGCCAGCGTGCTGCTTTTTAAACGAAGACAATGAGTCACTTGTCTGTTTAATGGATCTTTCTGTCACTTCGGTTTTATGGCGTTTTGTTGTTTTGTTGCCGTCTGTGGTGTGCAGTGTGTTGGTGTAACAGACAGGGGGCAGTAACAGTCGCACCTTAATGGTCATTATTTAGTTTATTTCGTTCTGATTGCTTCCATCAGGACAGGATAACTAGACGTGCATTTGCTTATTCCCGTCTCAGATATTTTCGAACGACGGGCAGTTCAAGATGAGGTTCGGGGTCAGAGGTCGCTCCCCCGGCCAGCTGCAGCGGCCCACGGGCGTCACGGTGGACATGAACGGTGACATCATCGTGGCCGACTACGACAACCACTGGATCAGCATCTTCTCCTCGGACGGGAAGTTCAAGGTGAGGAAGGGCCTCCGTACGACCGTCTCCGGTGTTTCGTCACGTGCATCCAGGGGTCATTAAGGTCGTCTTGCTCACGGATGCCCGGGGATCGAACGCACAACTCTTCAGGCCTCTTCACACGCCTGAATCCGCCCTCTACTCAAGTTAAAGTTAAAGTGAATGATGATCTTATTGGAAAGATTTACCAAACCTGTTACTATGTTAGTATTCACATTTACTACATTGTATTATGGGGTATTCATTCGTTTTCTCAAGGTGTTATTAATATTGTTTTTTGTGCATAACCAATATAAAAGCATCAACATTTGTTTGGTTCATGGTCTGAGGAACCCTGCCCTACATCATCCTGCCCCCTTTAACACTAACACTCCTGAAGCGGGTTAAGGAGTCCATTCGGACTGTAGAGTTAGTAGGCCAGGGTGGGGACTAGAGGACTAGTTTTGGTCGTTTTAACTCGACGCTACGTCTCTTCATCCCACCAGAGTAAGATCGGCGTGGGCCGCCTGATGGGGCCGAAGGGCGTGGCCGTGGACAAGAACGGCCACATCATCACGGTGGACAACAAGGCGTGCTGCGTCTTCATCTTCCAGGCCAACGGGAAGCTGGTCACCAAGTTCGGCGCCAAGGGAACGTCTGACCGGCAGTTCGCAGGTACCACCCCCCCCCCCCCCCGGTGGAGCTAGCGTTAGCGGCGTACATGGTCACGAGCTAGCTCGTAGCTATACACGACGAGACCACTGCAGACCACCAACGTGTCGTGAAAGACGTCTTTAGGTTCCATCGCTTCTCCAGACAAAACAATGAGGAATCTCAACGTGACAGTGTGGGTCGTATGGATCAGCGATCAAGAGATCAACGCTTACCTTCCTGCCGAGTTGCCTGCACCTCCCAGACCTCCTCCCACACCACCTCCTCCCAGACGACCTCCCCGCTCCCGTAGTCTCCTGGGAGACACGCGCTTTGCATAATCTGACTCCAACTGCGTCATTCGCTCAGACGATGGCGAGTCAGACGACGACGACGACGACGACGACGGCGCCGGGATTCGATTTTAGATTCTGAGCTGCGAGCGGAGAGCGTCTGCAGGACCACCGCAGCCGTTCTCCTCGCTTCCGTCCCCAGATGGAGACGAGGTTGAGGTTGGAGACGCGCTCAGAATCTGCAGTTGTTCTTTAAGCCCGGCGCTAAGGGCCGCGTTGGGGACGGACAAAATCATGCTGTTAGAATTTTCACATTCAGAATAGACCGTTGTTATTTGAGGCGAGCGACACTGCGTTCACTCGCTCTCTCTCTCTGCGCTTTTTAGCATCCGTTAAAATAATGATTCTAGTTGTTGTTGTTGTTTCTTTGTGTTGCATTACAATACAAATATGAGGTCAAAATCCACGCTCCGTAGGCCTCTGCTTGGTCCAATACCAAACACTGTGGGCCACGTCTAGGAATGGAACGGGTTCAATCAGACATCATTCCCCGAGGAACAAGGAAGGGCAGGTTCTCCCAGGGTCAGGGGTCGAGTTTGGGCCAGATTTACGGATCCTCCTCCTCGACGTTTCTGACCGACCAGGAGCTCATCCCCTCAGATGATCTCTCATGCATCTCATCCTCAGCTGCATGCACTCAGACTGTGAGAAGACGTGACGCGAGGAAGCGCATGCGTGCACCACGACCCGCGTCCGCGCTCGCTTCGGATCGATCGCACGACGGCACGCTGAGCGTCACGTGATCGCCAACCGTTAAATTGGTTTCCACGACGTGCATTTCACTTTCGGGTCACGAACGCGCTTTGCCTCACTGGCCGTTATTGGTTATTTGGGCGGGAAAACTGATTCCCAACCCAGCGACCCAATCTGGCCGCTTGCTGAGTAGCAAAGTCTGTTCACTGAGTCGTCGCAGAACAAACATGCAATCTCACGGCTGTAATATTATTTTCCGTTGTTGCATGAAAATTCTGATTATTCCGATTTGATTGTTGCTTAGAATCAGGTATAAAGAAACTGCTTGTGTTTTACCTGATGCTTGAGTCGCTTGCTCCCCTTTAATGATTTAAATTGCCTTGGCTCCATACTCTGTGACATCATGTACAACCTGTATCCCCCCCGATATGATCAGTGACCTCATCTCTCTGACATCATCGCCTCCCTGTATCTCTGTGACATCATCATCATCGCCTCCCTGTATCTCTGTGACATCTTCATCATCATCATCTCCCACCTCTATCTCTCTGGGATCACCTCTCACCCCGATCTCTCCCTTTTCTTGTAGAAAAGTGCGGTGCAAACATAGCACTGGATCAAAAGCTTAGTAAATCTGGTCCAGTCTTCAGTAAGTAATCCTCCGTTTACGCCCAGATGTGTGTCTAGATGTGTGCAATCCTACGTTTACGTCGACGTGTGTGTGTCTGTGTGTGTGTCTCGGTGTGTGTGTCTAGGTGTGTGTGTGTGTGTGTGTGTCTCGGTGTGTGTGTGTCTAGGTGTGTGTGTGTCTAGGTTGTGTGTGTCTCGGTGTGTGTGTGTCTCAGTGTGTGTGTGTCTCAGTGTGTGTGTGTCTAGGTGTGTGTGTGTCTCAGTGTGTGTGTCTCGGTGTGTGTGTGTCTAGATGTGTGCAATCCTATGTTTACGTCGACGTGTGTGTGTCTGTGTGTGTGTCTCGGTGTGTGTGTTGTGTGTCTCTGTGTGTGTGTGT
>PIJE02000367.1:359389-374389 GCA_002895965.2 Coryphaenoides rupestris
GCAGTGAGACAGGTCTATACAGCAGCAGTGAGACAGGTGTGTTGCTAACAGAGAAGTCGTGTTTTCATATTTATTGCCAAACCCGAGCAGCACAATAATCTTTTTTTTTTGTCGTGTAAAATTTTTAGGAAAAAAAACGCAAAAAAAAAAATACGAGTTGCTAATTTATTTCCCTTTTCTACACTAGTTCAGCATTTACACTTTTATTTTTCTAATTTGATGTGTTTTGGTTCTTTTTTGGGAGCATCACACTTTGATTGTTGTTGAAGCACTTGGTGGAGGAGGAGTTCCCACAGTCCTGGTCTCCTCAGATCCGGTGGTGGTTTATGAGGAGGTTCCCGAGGCGCGGCTCCAGGGCCGGCCCTCACGTCGCCTGTGAAGCCACCGTTTTAGAGGCTCCATTACCCCGCCTCGTTAAGCGGCTGCATATCTTTCACACTTAATTAATTCCACACGTTGGAAAGAAAAAAATAAAAAATCTCTCTATAATAGAGATTTTTTTTTTCTTTCTGAAAGAAAAAAATACCCCAAAAGTCACATTAATTATAGATATATAATTAATTGTAAAACAAATTGGAAACTTTTGTTTTACAGAAAGAAACAAAAAAATCTATATATCAATTGTTTATTTATTTTTTTGTTCTTTCCGGAAAAAACGAAGCCAAATTTTTTTTCAACATGTTGGTTAATTGGCTCTTTTTTCTTTATTGATTTCGTTTTGATCTCGTCGCAGATTTCAATTGAACATTCGGGGTCTTGAGATTCGGGGTCTGAAATCTAAAGTGGATCTGAGGTGACTGACGTGTTGTGGGAACTCTGCTTCACTTTGTGTTTATCGTAATCGTAATTTATCAGACTCGCTTGGATCAGCACCGAGCGCAATTTACGACACGGGGGGCCTCGCCACGGGGGGCCTCGCCACGGGGGGCCTCGCCAACGACTGCACCGTCGTAACGTCGCTGGAGTCGACTTCAGAGTTTCACGTGAACTCGTGAACAACACCGACCCCCTGGTGTCACCTGACTAACGGTATCCAAACCCAACCCAACCCGGGACAACAGCACCACCTCTGGCGAGCGAGGGTTACTGCAGCTTCCTGTTGTGATTGGCTCAAACTCACCATGACGGGACACGTTTCATCCAATCAGAGAAGGGGATTTGGTAACCTGCGTGTTGCTCCTGCGGTGTGGTTTGGTTTAAAGTTAACTGGTTGGTTGACACGTGACGTGTGTCGACCAATCAAACTCAAAGTCTTGTTGCACGGGCCCCATCCCACCTGTGACATCACAAAGGGGGCCCTTTTTAAAGACGTTGTAGTAACACTACTCCTGGGCTGGGCGCAGGTGTCTGGAGCCCCGCCCCCTCCCCCACGCCGCCAAACGGACTCGTTGCCAAACGGAACGCCTCCCACACACACACACACACACCACCCTTGTGTACAGGTGTGTGTGCGCCGGGCCCCGCCCACTAGCCGCTGTTACGGAGTGTTCTCTCAACACACACTCATACACACTCACACACTCATACACTCTCTCACACTCATACACTCTCTCACACTCATACACTCTCTCACACACACACACACACACACACTCCATACACTCTCACACACACACACACACACACACTCTCACACTCATACTCTCACACACACACTCTCACACTCATACACTCACACACACATTCCACACTCATACACTCTAAACACACACACTCACACTCATACACACACTCTCACACACACACACTCATACACACACACACACACACACACACATTCACACTCATACACACTCATACACTCTTCCTCACACTCATACACTCTCTCACACTCATACACTCTAACACACACACTCACACTCATACACAACACACACACTCTCACACACACACACTCATACACACACACACCACACACATTCACACTCATACACACTCATACACTCTCACACACACACACACACACACTCACTTTTAACTTGTTTTACGTTTACGTGTCAAAACGATTGTTTCCTCTTTAAATCTGCACTCTGGTATTAAAGCACATGGTTTACAGAGACGCGGTCTGGTGTTTATTCTGGCTTTGGCCCCGACGACGTTAAACTGCCGGTAATTATGTTATCGCATTAATCAGTTAATTACAGGTTTTAATGGGCAGATTTTATGGAGAGATGACTTGCTGGTGTTTTATTTGACTATTAATTATATTTCTATTGGCCATTAGCAGGCCGTGTGCGTGGCAGGGAAAGTGATTTTGGTTGTAATGTCTGCAGAATAGTCAATAGAAACGAAGCTACGGACGGAAATTCAATACAGAGCGTAATTGGAACGAATGAACACACACACACACACACACACACAGCCTAGATCCTATAATCCGCGCCTCCATATCTTGGCGTGGACGTAAAGTCCTGCGTCTCATTAAATGTCGTTAATTCATCTTGAAGTAACTTTGATAAGATTTCCCCCCGCGAGGTGTGTGTGTGTGTGTGTGTCTCTCTCTCTCTCTCTCTCTCTCTCTCTCTCTCTCTCTCTCTCTCTCTCTCACTCCATTGATTCTTAACTGCTTCTGGGCGGTTTAGCAAACAAAACTTGTAATGAAGGCGAAAGTGAAGGAGCATAAAGAGCTGTTATTGTGCTGCAGTCAAATGGACATTTAATTAATTAATTAATTAATGAATGAATGTAGTGAACGAAGAACACGTCACCAGATCATATCTGGTCGCCGTTATCTCTGGTGGCAGATATGATTCATGTGTTAATTGAGAAATGTAATGTCTTTTATTCAGGTTTTTTTGTAATTTATTTGCAGACCAATTTATTAGCAGTGCCAACGTGGTCCAGCTTTACAAACACATCACATGTTGAAACAGAGCCATTCCCAAAACATCCAAACAGTGTATATGCACGTCTTGCATGTGTGTGTGTGTGTGTATATAATATATATACTTATATACTTATATATATATACAGTACAGACATAAATGAGCAGATGAAGGTCAGTCTGCTGCCCTCCTCGATGTGGAGAACGGGAGGCCACCAGAGTCTTCATCGGCCCCTGGGTGCAGGAGATGTGTGGACGGACAGACAGACAGACAGACGGGGACGGAGGGGTCAACACGGGGTCAACGTGGGGTCATAGGTTGCATAGAAAGGTTTGTTCTCTGCGCAGAACGACGTCTAAATCAACGGACGACGGGGTGCGAGGTGATCGATGGAAACTCCCCAATGTTTCCTCGTGTTTCTTTTTAATTCTATAAAATGATAAAGTGATTCCCAAAGAAAAAGCCTCTTAATAGAAGACACATTCAGTGCAAACGTGGCACGCAGACGGTATACTTATACAGACGTTGTGTTTATAAATGCATCGTAATCTCTTTGTCCAGAAGGTTTGTGACCAAATGGCCGTGGTGGGAAAAAGGGGGCGTAGCCAGTGTGGTAGCAATATAAAAAAATAAATAATTAAAAAACCAATCAAGAGGAAGTATATCTGACTGAAAACAACACCTATAAGCGATATAAAACAACTATGATTCCCTTTTCGGCCGTTAGGCACGCAAAACAAACATGGACGAACTCGTACTCGCAACCCACCAACCCATAGCCCTAGTAGGAGAACGATCGATATCTCGTTCTCTCAAGGTCCAGAACTCTCTCGTATAATAATACTAATAATGATATTGATTATGATAATGCTAATGGAAGGGTTCCGGCTGTACTATCGACCGTTGGTACGGCTACTATGGAACACTGTACACTGCAGACCAGCTGTCTTGAAGCTCGCGTCGTCTCTCTAGGAAGTCGACTCCATTTTTTTCTCAGATTTCTACTTTTCTAGTCGGAGGCCTCGGAGCCAGACGGTGTCCGGGCGGCCGATAGAACCAGCCCCGAACCGGCACCGACTAACTCCTGGAGTAAAGCAATACCGTGACCTACTGACGAGCACTGTGGAGTGTGTGTGTGTGTGTGTGTGTGTGTGTGTGTGTGTGTGTGTGTGTGTGTGTGTGTGTGTGTGTGTGTGTGTGTGTGTGTGTGTGTGTGTGTGTGTGTGTGTGTGTGTGTGTGTGTTTGTTTGGTGGCTGGTTTAAGCAGCCTCACCTGTCCAGAGTCAGGCTGGTTAGGCTCTGCGGTCTGGGAGGTGAGGCTGCACACCTGGGCTGCTTTAGAGGAGTCAAGGCATGCAGGTTAAAGGAGTCCTATCACGCCCACCAGGTGTGAGCGAGATTAGCCATGACAAGCAGCTTCAAAATGGACATGTGACTAAAGTTGTCATTGTGACAAAGTGACATCACAAGTGGGAGTGTCCATCTGTGGGAGACGTACGCCGACTAGATCAGACGACCTGCTGACCCGGTGGACTAACTTGGAAACTGATCTGATCTGATGCATCTGGGTGGACACGCCCACTTGTGATGTCACTTTGAAACCAGCCATCACACACACACTACAGTAGATTTGTCACATATGGATGAGATATTAATACCGTTTTAGAGTACAATCACACAGTAGAATACAAAAATAAACGCATGCAAAATAAACGGCTGAAGGCATAAGTCGTGTAAAAAAGAAAAATGTTCGACCCGAGTGGTCACACACACACACACACACACACACAAAGGAACTCTAAAATCAATAAGGGCTGATTTGTTTAGGCACGTATGAAATCATGAAGTCATTCAGTAATCATGTGCAGGGAAGCAGGATTTTCTAGAAACATTACAAGCTTGACCAACACACACACACACACACACACACACACACACACACACACACACACACACACACACACAGCAGTTTCAGGTTACCGACTTTAGCATTCGCAAAATACTCCGATTCAAAAACAAAAACAACAACAACGAGAACAAAAAAAGGACAGAAATAACGAAAGCCTTTCTACAGAGAAGAGCACCTCTGGACACACCACATACATTTTTGGATCAAAATGGCATCGAAAGCAAAACAGAATCGGAGTCGGACGGACGGACGGACGCACGCCGGCGATCGGATCCTCTGGACGGCGTTCCTCCTGGAGGGAGACGCTTGTTTCAAGTAGAAATATCAAACACCACCGGAAAAACAACAACGAAAAGCCCAGTTTGTTCCCGCTCCCGGCCGCCCCGCCGCTCCTCGTCACCCGATATGAGGCACTTGCAAATCTTTAGATCAGTCACTCAAAAAAAACGTTTCGCCGTTTCCGCTCCGCCCTTCAGACCTCCGAGCTGTCTCCGCCTCCGCCCGCCACCATGGGCTCGGTGCTGGCCGACGTCGCGGGGGGGCGGGGCCCGGGGGTCTCGGTCTTGTCTTTCCTGGACCGCAGCAGCAGGGCGATCACCACGGCGACCAGCGCGGTGAGCAGCAGCCCCACGAACGCGCCGACGACGAGCACCGGCCACTCGTCTCCCTCCTCCCCCGGCCGGCTCAGCTCCCGCGGGGCCACGCCCCCCCCGGTGACGGCCCCGCCCCCCGGGAGGAGCTCCTCCTCCTCGGGGGCGGGCCCCCGCGCGCCCTCGTCGCGGTTCAGCGCGACGTGCAGGATGTTGGTTCCCCGGTCGCGGTCCACGCCGATCTCCTCCGCCAGGTCTGGGAGGCGCGAGGCGGCTGCCGACCGCCGGGACCGTCGCTGGCCGTCGCCGTGGCGACTCACCGCGTGGTACTCGACGCTGCGCTTCCCGATGCCGCGGTTGGCGTTCTCCCGGGAGCGCACGGTGTAGATGGTGTGGATGAACCACTCCCTGCCCGCCGCCACCTGGAGGCCGGGAGACGGGAGGAGAAGCCGACAGAATCAGAGCCACAACAGAAACACTTCAGCATCACTTTAAAGCCGCGAGTCGTGGTGACAGCGCAGCCCGGACCGGAGGGCAGAGGCTAGAGAGGGTAAGACTCAGATTGACCCCCGAGGTTCGATTAATCAGACCTGGGTCTTACTCCCTGTCCTTCACTGAGTCCTGCCCTGCCTTCCACAATGTCCTGTCACAAGAGTTTCACTTAACTTCCCACCCTTCCACTTAACCCTTCTTTTACTTTCTCTTTTTCATTGAATAAATGAATGTTAAATGATTAATAGTTAAGAGTTTAGCAGCGGTGGAGAGTGGCGGTGATCGGCGCCGGACCTGGAAGAGGGCGGAGGAGTCCATCCGGAAGCCGTCGGACCCCGGCTGCCGGACCAGAGGCAGCGCGGTGGCGTCGTCCACGGCCAGGTAGGCCTCGAAGGCCAGGCCTCCGAAGGAGTGGGCCTGGGTCTCGGGCTGGGCCTTGTCCTGCAGGGGGGAAGAAGGGCACATGTTCAGGTGGGAAGCAGAGTTGAGCGTTTGAAGCCCAACCTGGAGGTACAACCAGCAATGAGCTCTTTGATCCAACCTTTTTAAAGGTGCTTTATGCAAGGGCCGGTGAACTGCAGCCCTGCTGGAACTCTAAGGGTTGAGATGATAACAATCATAAACTAATAAATAAACCTTTACACGTACAAACAAAAAGCTATGAAAGGACAGACATTACATAAAATCCATGTAGTCCCTGAAGGAATTCTTATATATCGCGCCTTTAAATGTTTTTGACTTACTTACTGGTGCATCATTTCAATGACATTTTTGAGAGTTCCACCAAACACCCAACGCCTGGCGTCCAGAGCTGTCCTGGAAGCCCATCATCAGGGTGTCATCTCTGAGTCACTCAGTATGTGTTCTCCAATATCAGCTCACTTCATGCCCAGGATGCGCTGGCATCAAAATAGTCCCGGGAACGGGTGGCGGGTTTTTAAAACACTGTCTGAGTGTATTCCAGCTTCGAATTGAAAATTGAACTGAATCCCCGCCCACCCGCTGTGGCTGAGATGCCGGGGCGACCGACTCCCCGCTGAGAGGGATGAGGTGTTTGTCTGAGTGTGACAGGAAGAACAGCAGCCTCAGACGGAGCCTGAGGACCGGTTCAGCCCACTTGGAACCGCGATAAACACCCCAATTATTGGCTCAGGCACCGGGGGGGGGGGGGGGGGGTGTCTGTCTCCACGGCTGGGCAGAACCCACGTATCCCGCGGGGCGATCGGGAGACATATTGCTCGTCCTGAGAGTTTGAGACGGATAACTTTTAGCTGCGGGGACGCACCGTGCCGAATATAGCGAATCGTTTTTAATGCCAACAAACTTTGATCTCCCAACCAAAATCCTTTCTCCCGTAACTTTATGATGATTAAAGGGGAACTCCGCCACCGTTCACCCGGCGTTCGATGTGTCTCGTATACTGTATGCTAATCAACGCTGTTTACCTTCCCTCCGTGCCGACTGCAATCTCACCCCAACTTCAACTTTGTTGAGGTTAATCTGCGCTGAGCCCCTGAGCCGCAGAGGGCATCGGCTACAACTGCAGACGTTTCTCACACTCTGTCCCGTCACGCGGAGAGATCCCCTTCAAGTCAAGTCAACTCTATCAGTATAGCCCTTAATCACCGTTACAGTCTCAACGCGCTGTACAGGCCGGATATCTATGACACCCTGTAAGCCCAGCGCCCCCCACAGAAGAAGAAAGAAAAAGGATGAAGAGGGGGGTGGGTGTTCTTGCAAAGAATTTGTCATCAATGATTTTCAAGTACAGGGTGGAGATCGTGGAACAAAGTTCAAATGAAAGTGAAATATATTCTCTCTTCCTGCGGAATACTTTGATGGGTCATTTGCACGTTTGAAACTTCGACCCACGGCGCCGGTCTGGGCGGCGCCGTGATCCGTGAGCGTGGGTGGAAGTTATCGCCGGGCCGTCGTTGGCACGGAGAGTAGTAACGTCTGGTTCGGTAATTCCCGAATTGGGTCCGAAACTTCAATGGGCCTTCTCTAATCCTGAGAGGCTTAGAGGATGTGGAAAGCATACCAGAGAGGCTTAGTACACAAGGTTGCTTCAAATATTGTTGCCTGCAGACTCCTTCATGGTTCACAGATGAGGCGATGGGCGTAATATAAGGGGTAGGAGAGTCTGCCAGCCTTCCATCCTCTCTCGAAGGATGGGGGAAACTCTCCTTGGAATATGATTTAAATATCAAGGAGGCTGTTGTCTGAAAGAACACACCGAGGGGGTCCGGGCAGGGGGATGCTTCTCCCGGCCGACCTGGCAAGCCGTGACGTACAGACAGCAGCTATAAGTCTTGTTTAGCCGCAGTGCACCACTCAGGGACCGACCGCTGTCTCTGCTGCCAGGACCTTGGTGGTCCAGGGCAGGGTAATTATGTACGCGATACATGCAGGTCTTCCAGTGCGAGGAGGGAACCGGGAGCAGGCTAGCGTGAGCAACATGCTAGCGCTGCGTTCCATTTACCTCGGAAGTCGGAGCTGGGAATTACGTCACGCCAACGAGTTGTTGACCGCGTTCCGGTGACAACAAGTAACCGAGACGGACGCCTTCAGGAAAACTTTTGTTGTGCTTGGGTTTGCTCTGACCAGGTTAGCCATCGCTAGCAATACCAGTGAATGACAATATATTACGTGGACAGCAACGTGTCCACAGATAGAAGTTGGACGCTACTGTGTGCACGACTGTTCTAATGAGACACAAATAGACAGAAGTGCTAATAAACAGTATATTACCACAGCTTTCACTACTGTTGATGCACAGAGCAGCCATCTTCGATTTCGAAGTCGGGGGTTGTGAGATTCGTCCGACTTTCCGAGTCGGATATCTGACTTCAGGGGGGGCGTTCCAGTTGCAATTTCCCACTGAGAACTCGGAAATCGAGACTTCCGAGTACAACTGGAAGGCAGCATAACTCCTCACAGAGAGCTCCCAGCTTAGGTGAGAACCCAGGACCGTGTTGCTGCTGCCATCCGCTGTACATGTTCTGTGCACGTGAGGTTTGTATTTGACACATCGCTTCGACTTACGATGACCTTGAAGCGGTACAGCAGCGAGGGGGCGTCGGCCAGGCAGCCGAACTCAAAGTTGTCGGGGTTGTACTTGGGGACGTATCCGTCGGCCCCGGTGCACAGGAAGATCTTCTCGATGCTGCAGACGAAGGAGTCTCCGAGGTTCTGCACCGGGTCCACCATCACGCGGCCGTAGATCACGTCGCCTGCGGGAGGAACACGACATCGTTGTGTAACACGCTTTGTATTTTCCACCTTCGACGCAACACATGAATACACATCCTAGACGCCGGTGTATTTATTCCTCTGTATCTCAGTATGTAATAATGTAATACGTTTGAATATAGACTGTTGGCCGGAGGTTTCCAGCCCTACATTTGCATCACATTTACATTACATTTACATTTATTGATTCAGCGGACTGTTTTGTCCAAAGCCACTCACAGGTGAGGCTGAGAGAACAGCCAAAGCATTCGATCCAAAGTGTTCAAATGAAAACTAATTATAAAACCCCAAGTGCTGCACTTTCTGTCTTTCTACAGGCGAGCTCTGAGAAAATAAACTGTCAACAGGAGAGCTTTCTACAGACTAGAGACAGAACACACTGTCCACAGGAGAGCTTTCTACAGACTAGAGACAGAACACACTGTCCACAGGAGAGCTTTCTACAGACTAGAGACAGAACACACTGTCCACAGGAGAGCTTTCTACAGACTAGAGACAGAACACACTGTCCACAGGAGAGCTTTCTACAGACTAGAGACAGAACACACTGTCCACAGGAGAGCTTTCTACAGGCTAGAGACAGAACACACTGTCCACAGGAGAGCTTTCTACAGACTAGAGACAGACACACTGTCCACAGGAGAGCTTTCTACAGGCTAGAGACAGAACACACTGTCCCACAGGAGTAGCTTCTAGCAGACTAGAGACAGAACACACTGTCCACAGGAGAGAGAGCTTTCTACAGGACTAGAGACAGAACACACTGTACCACAGGGAGAGCTTTCTACAAGACTAGAGGACAGAACACACTGTCCACAGGATGCAGCTTTCTTACAGGTAGAGACAAGAACACACTGGTCCACAGGAGAGCTTTCTACAGGCTAGAGACAGAACACACTGTCCACAGGAGAGCTTTCTACAGGCTAGAGACAGAACACACTGTCCACAGGAGAGCTTTCTACAGGCTAGAGACAGAAACACACTGTCCACAGGAGAGCTTTCTACAGACTAGAGACAGAACACACTGTCCACAGGAGAGCTTTCTACAGACTAGAGACAGAACACACTGTCCACAGGAGAGCTTTCTACAGACTAGAGACAGAACACCGAGTCCATTGCGGTTCCCCCACAAAAAAACGAAATGTATTTTTCGACATCGTCTTTGATATGAGAAATGGATCAGACCAAAAATAATCGAACACAGATTGGTAGAGATGGGCTTTTAAATAGAAACAATACACAACATATTAGATTCTACAGCTTGGAGACGTTTCCATAGTCGGAGTCGTTGCCAATTCCATTAATTTTTATAATCCATTGTCAGGATTGACGCGGTGCTGGAAATGAGACTCGACTCGACTCTGTCGGCATGGACTCTCCGTGGCTAGCGAGCAGCCCGGCGTAACACCGACGGCGAGGACAGGTGAGTTACCTGGGGAGACGGCGGCCCAGTGTAACGGGACAGGTGAGTTACCTGGGGAGACGGCGGCCCAGTGTAACGGGACAGGTGAGTTACCTGGGGAGACGGCGGCCCAGTGTAACGGGACAGGTGAGTTACCTGGGGAGACGGCGGCCCAGTGTAACGGGACAGGTGAGTTACCTGGGGAGACGGCGGCCCAGTGTAACGGGACAGGTGAGTTACCTGGGGAGACGGCGGCCCAGTGTAACGGGACAGGTGAGTTACCTGGGGAGACGGCGGCCCAGTGTAACGGGACAGGTGAGTTACCTGGGGAGACGGCGGCCCAGTGTAACGGGACAGGTGAGTTACCTGGGGAGACGGCGGCCCAGTGTAACGGGACAGGTGAGTTACCTGGGGAGACGGCGGCCCAGTGTAACAGGACAGGTGAGTTACCTGGGGAGACGGCGGCCCAGTGTAACAGGACAGGTGAGTTACCTGGGGAGAAGGCGGCGTCGCTCTCCTGGCCGAAGCCCATGGAGCCGTCAGACAGCCACAGAGTCCTCTTGGAGAGCAGCAGCAGCTGGGTGTTGAGGCTGAACTCTGCTGCCACCGGGTCGCTCACCTGGACCGGTACACACACAGACAGGTACACACACAGACAGGTCAACACACACAGACAGGTACACACACAGACAGGTCAACACACACAGACAGGTCAACACACACAGACAGGTACACACACAGACAGGTACACACACAGACAGGTCAACACATACGGACAGGTCAACACACACAGACAGGTCAACAGACAAGTACACATACTGGAGGACAGACAGGTTGCTCACCTGGAGACACACACAGGTAGAGCACATACACAGACAGGCTAACACAGGGAGACACACATGTCGCTCACCGGTAGCCACAGACAGGTATACACACACAGGTATAGACACAGAGAGACAGACATACACACAGACAGGTTCATTGAGGTTGTTGAAAGCTGACCTGCTGGAAGCGGATGTCCAGGTCAAAGGTGACGGGGTCCCGGGGGTTGCAGGTGGGGGGGATGCTGTACTCCAGGTTGGGGGAGGAGGCGCAGGGCAGGAGCTTCACGGTGTACGAGCCAGAGTAATCCCGCACCTAGCACAGCGCCGCGCAGCCGTCACGTTAGCGACATTAGCTTCAATCGGCACTTCAACACACGGCCCCACGCCACAGCGGTCAAGGGTTAATCAAGCGCTCCGGAATGATATCTTACTCTAGCATTTGCTCATTTTAGCGTATCCTAGCTTAACTGCGTAGCGTATCCTAGCTTAGCTGCACACTTAGCGTAGCTTGGTGTACTTAGTCACCGTTGGCGTGAGGACGATCCTTTGCACGTAACCGCCACTGTAGCTCTCCCAAGGCTAGCCCTAACCCTAACCCTAACCCTGTCAATCAAAAAACAGATTTCTATGAGAAGTTTCTCACAGCGAAGTCGGAGACGAAGGTCCACTGCTGGATGGGCTGGTTGTAGGTGGGCTCCGTCCGCACCAGGCTGAAGGTTAAAGGTCAAACCAGGGTGGTCCGGACACATGACCATGGATGACATCACCGATGCTAGCGGGAGGAGGGAGGAGGGGGAGGGAGTATAACTATAAGGATTAGATCGGATCAAATCCAAGTGAACAAACTGGAGTTGTGTGAATATTTGGCCGCGTGGAACACTGGCAGGGAAAGAACAAAGCAATTATGAATTGAATTATTCATGAAATGACAACTTAAAGTGAGAATAAGTACATTAGCATAGTCCCTCGACATCATATATCACCACAGATGTAATAACGTTGTCAGAATTTCGCTCAAAATATGCCGGTAAAATAAAGGGTTTGAAATATCAGACGTTAGACAGTGTGATTTGAATTTGACTACAGGTGTGCTTAACTGCATTTGACTCAGACTCAGAGATTAGATTAGCGGTGTGGATCTCCTACAGCTTTCTACATGAACTTAAAGGGCTCCTATCGCACCTCCAGGTGTGACGCTTACGAGTCACGACAAGCCGTTTCATAATGTACCCTCTAGTGACATCACAAATGGGAGAGTCCACCCAGACGTGTTATGACGGACCGGCCTACCCACCACTACCACTTGTATGTCCGTACTTGTATGTATTTACATGTATTCGTGTGTGGGACTGCATCTTGCACATTTTGCACATTTTGTGTAAATGTCCACACGGCTCTGATGAATAAATGATCGTCTCAATTATGGATAACTGGGAGACTTCCTGTAATAGGTACTGTGTGCAACTGGGTGTGCTATAGGCTGTGTGCAGGTGTTGTGTGTGTGCAGTGTGTGTGTGTGTGCAGGAGTGTGTGTGTGTGTGCAGGTGTGTGTGTGTGCAGGTGTGTGTGTGTGTGCAGGTGTGTGTGTGTGTGTGTGCAGGTGTGTGTGTGTGCAGGTGTGTGTGTGTGTGCAGGTTGTGTGTGTGTGCATGTGTGTGTGTGTGCAGGAGTTTTGTGTGTGTGTGCAGAGTGTGTGTGTGCAGGTGTGTGTGTGTGCAGGTGTGTGTGTGTGTGTGTGTGCAGGTGTGTGTGTGTTGTGTGTGCATGTGTGTGTGTGTGCAGGTGTGTGTGTGTGTGTGCAGGTGTGTGTGTGGCAGGTGTGTGTATGTGTGTGTGGTGTGTGTGTGTGTGTGCAGGTGTGTGTGTGTGCAGGTGTGTGTGTGTGTGCAGGTGTGTGTGTGTGCAGGTGTGTGTGTGCAGGTGTGTGTGTGTGTGCAGGTGTGTGTGTGTGTGCAGGTGTGTGTGTGTGCAGGGTGTGTGTGTGTGTGCAGGTGTGTGTGTGTGTGTGCAGGTGTGTGTGTGTGCAGGTGTGTGTGTGTGTGCAGGTGTGTGTGTGTGCATGTGTGTGTGTGTGCAGGTGTGTGTGTGTGTGTGCAGGAGTGTGTGTGTGCAGGTGTGTGTGTGTGCAGGTGTGTGTGTGTGTGTGCAGGTGTGTGTGTGTGCAGGTGTGTGTGTGCCGGTGTGAACCCACCAGGGTGCGAGAGTACAAACAGGCCCCTGAATCTCGCCTCAGTACGGAAGTTGACCACCAGGAGGCCGAGGCTGTTGATGCGCATGCTGGTCGGGTACAGAGAACCTAGAGGACACACAGCAGTCAGAACGTCTAAATCTACTTTACTATCCCATAATATGACTTCATAGTACGATGATTATTACGACCACATTTCACTATAAATATAAAATATATATAAAATCTGAATGTGCAAATGTGCTTTATTGTAATATTAAATATGCAAGTATTTCTATTTAGAATTCAAATAGATATTTAAATAAAAAAAAAAATCTTAGTTCATACATACAAAATGTCATTATTAAAAAATATGAACGTGCAAATGTGTTTATTGTATTATTAAATATATAAATAAGTATTTCTATTTAGAATTAAAAAAATGACATAAAATCTCGTCTCCAAAATAATGAATGACTTGTTTTTGCCTTTTGTGTTAAAGCATAAAATTAAATACAAGTAACATATTTTACTTTGTGAAATGACATTTAAAAATGTATTCAAATATGTAGTTTAATCAAATCAGAACATGATGCTAAATGTAACTCGTAAGCCTCCATATTGCAGCCTCCTTGCCTTGCAGCTCGGCCTCGGGCGGACTGCCCACCCCGTCCTTCCACAAGATGGCGGTGTCGTACACGAAGGTGAGCCGCAGCTCCGACTGCAGGTCGAAGTGCTGCCAGCCGCCGGCGCCCACCGGCGAGTGGAAGACGTAGGAGACGTGGAGCGGCACGCGCAGCGTCACGTACGACTGGACCAGGTTCAGCACCTTGAGGGACGCCACCGGACGGGAAGACGAGTTCACACCTCAAACCTCAAACGCTGCCTTGCTCGTAGAACACACCTGTCTGGAGCAGCACTCTGTCAGTCTGGGGGATTAATTATCTCTTGTCTAATCTTAAAAAGACCAGACTTTAAAGAGTCGGCCCTTTTGTCTGTAAGGCCGGCCGGCCGTTCGTCATTCGTCCTCTGATTTGTTCCCACGTCTCGTTTTTTTTACGCCGCGGTGGATAAAAACCGACGGCTCGATGTTGAAACCCTCAGACAGACGAGATTGAGGCGTCTCTCTCTCGCTCTTTCAACCTGTTCCAGAACAGACGCCTGGAGATCAGAGCAGACACTGCAACGCCATGTCCACCAAATCTGTCCTACCCACCGTCAAATCTGTCCTACCCACCGCCAAATCTGTCCTACCCACCGTCAAATCTGTCCTACCCACCGCCAAATCTGTCCTACCCACCGCCAAATCTGTCCTACCCACCGCCAAATCTAACCTACCCAACCCTAAACTTAAACTTAAACTTAAACTTAAACCCTAACCCTAACCCTAACCCTAACCCTAACCGTAACAGCCCTGGAAGAACCCTAACCCTAACCCTAACCCTAACCCTAACCCTAACCCTAACCCTAACCCTAACCCTAACCCTAACCCTAACCCTAACCCTAACCCTAACCCTAACCCTAACCCTAACCCTAACC
>PIJE02000367.1:379389-381889 GCA_002895965.2 Coryphaenoides rupestris
GTTCCGGCGCCCATGGTTGCGAGTCACTCAACAGACATATGGTGCCTAATCACTGGTACCTCGCTGGTGTTCTGCAGCAAAGCCTCGCGCCATGATGTCTGCAGACCACTGGTCCTCAGAGGGAGAGCGGTTACTTTTAACACAAGCTGCACACCAGAATAGAGACACACACACGCACACACACACACACACACACGCACACACGTACACGTAAAGTCCCTCCCAGTTGAGACGGGTTCAGACGCGGCCCTTGAAGGTGAGTTTGCTTGCCGCCATGTTCGGAGGGGTAGGTCCCCAGAATGATTGACAGCTCATGTAATGCTATCTGATAATTGTGAAAAGGACCATACTTAGTCTGTTGCCGCGATGCACACCACTCAGGTACGGCGCGGTACGGCACGGCACGGCACGGCATGGTACTTTTCGGGTCTGTTTCCATTACAACTGAGTACCATATAGTACCTCCTCGACGTGGGCGGGGTCGTCATAACACGGCTGCGCGAACTGCCGTGACGTCATTTACACCGCGCCAAGCCACGCACAAAACCGGAAGACCAGAACAACAACAACACAACAATGGAGGACACCGAAGCGTTTGTGTATTGTGTATTATTATTATTATTTTTTTTTAAAAGTCAGGTTTTAAAAAGTGGTGTGGTCGAGTCTCGTGTTTATTTGTCTGGTCGGTCGTCGCGCGCTTATGACGCTCCCAGTGACGACACTCGTCGGCCAATCAGTGGAAGGCAGTCGGCTGACGTCACGTCATAGTACCGCTTCGGCTGGCTTGGAACCAGGGCCAGATGTGATACCAAATAGTACCTGATATCAGGTACTACGTGCTAGTGGAAACACGCAAATACCGCGCCGTACCGTGCCGTACCGCGCCGTACCGTGACCGTGGAAAAGGGGCATTAGGTTGTCTATGTACCCACCGCTGCTTCCCACGTGTCTGGTCTTATGTATTGTGTACGTACGTCCATCTCTCTCTCTGTTTCAGACACACAGGCAGGCCTACTGACAGACAGACCAAACAAAAGCACATCCACTACTCCATAGATAGTATAGTATATGATAGTATATGATAGTATATGATAGTATATGATAGTATATGATAGTATATGATAGTATATGATAGTATATGATAGTATATGATAGTATATGATAGTATATGATAGTATATGATAGTATATGATAGTATATGATAGTATATGATAGTATATGATAGTATATGATAGTATATGATAGTATATGATAGTATATATCTCAGTATATGATAGTTTATGATAGTATATGATAGTATATGATAGTATATGATAGTATATGATAGTATATGATAGTATATGATAGTATATGATAGTATATGATAGTATATGATAGTATATGATAGTATATGATAGTATATGATAGTATATGATAGTATATGATAGTATATGATAGTATATTACATCATGTTATATATTTCATGTATCAGTGTTGCCTTTCCCATTGAGGACCAGGCTGTGGGTTCAACCCTCAGCCTCAGTGGAGAGCTTCCAGAGACCCACATCTCCCACACATTGAGTTTGTCTTCTGAGTCGGTGTGTACGATAGTGTGTGTGTGTCTGGGGGGGGTCTCCCTGAGCATTCTGGGAGTTCTGTAATCCCTCATCTCTGTTGCGGTGTTGTTGTTGGGCTAAACAACCTGACTGATCACTCAATATGGACAAGAGGCCTCAGGTCCACAAAATGTTTTATTCGGAATTAATACGAGCAGAACTCCTCATGGACGCCCAGAGAGAGTCCATGAAGTTATTTATGTCGGATTTATTCCGTAGAATTGAAAAAGAATTCCGACATTTTGGTCTGGGAAGTCTGGGAACAAAGTTTTGGGACACTGAGGAAATCAGTGAATTTCGAAAGACAGAGAGACAGGCAGAGAGGCAGACAGACAGACAGACAGACAGACAGACAGACAGACAGACAGACAGACAGACAGACAGACAGACAGACAGACAGACAGACAGACAGGCAGGCAGGCAGACAGGCCAGGGTCTCTTCTCTGAACACAGCATCCTAAAATAAATAGTTTGTGTCTGGGCTCCTTTGCTGCTGTACTACAGTGTACAATATACTCAATGTATTCTGGATGCATCTCTCTCTCTCTGTCTCAGAATGTCTCTCTACCTTCATTTACCTCGATATCAACTGTATTCATCTCTCTACCCCTCTCTCTGTGTCTCTACATGTCTCTCTCTCTCCCGCTCTCTCTCTCTCTGTGTCTCTACATGTCTCTCTCTCTCCCGCTCTCTCTCTCTGTGTCTCTACATGTCTCTCTCTCTCCCGCTCTCTCTCTCTGTGTCTCTACATGTCTCTCTCTCTCCCGCTCTCTCTCTCTGTGTCTCTACATGTCTCTCTCTCTCCCGCTCTCTCTCTCTGTGTCTCTACATGTCTCTCTCTCTCCCGCTCTCTCTCTCTGTGTCTCTACATGTCTCTCTCTCTCCCGCTCTCTCTCTCTGTGTCT
>PIJE02000368.1:5000-12500 GCA_002895965.2 Coryphaenoides rupestris
GGCGTCGGGGTCCCGGGCCGACACCACGCGCACCAACGTCTGCGAATCCCACACTTCCACCTTCATGATGGCGTGGCCCATGGGCGACATGGTGGCCCTGACGTCCAGGTAGTCGCCGGCGAAGCTGATGCCCGAGCCGTTGGCCTCCTCGCGCGCGAACCTCTCCTGCTTCTTGTCGTAGTACATCTCCTTGTAGAGAGACGCGTCGCACGCCCGCCCCTTGTCGTAGATGCCCACGGCGAACCAGTTCTTGTACAGGTTGTAGTCCCACGGCACGGAGAACATGAGCGCCACCGTCTCGATGTAGTCGTCGCGCGTGCGGAAGAGGGTGGTGGAGGAAGAGGAGCGAGAAAGAGAGGTAGTTGAATAATGAAGGAGTAGGAATAGGAGGAGGTGGAGGAGGAGGAGAGGTTGGTGGAGGTGAGGAGGAGGTAGGTGGGCGGAGGAGGAGGAGTAGGGTGGAGGAAGAGGAGGAGGAGGAGGAGTAGGAGGAGGAGGAAGTGGTGGAGGAAGAGGAGGTAGTGGAATAAATGAAAGAGGAGGTGGAGGAGGAGGAGGAAGAGGAGGAAGAGGAGGAGGAATAAACAGGTCGACAACGTCAAAATGGTTCAACAAACCCAATATGGCCGTATTACATAAATCGTATTCCATATGGTGGGGACCAAATCAAATCAAACTTTATTGATACTTTCTGAGTATAAACAATACAACGTGCTCTGGAGGGGAAACAACACAGCAGCAGGCTGTGTGAGCAATATTAGTTTAAAATTACAGCATGGATCACGATCAATATCAGTTGGCTGCCTGAGCTGTGAGTTTGAAACCCTGGACACCAGCCCGGGGCGATGGGGCTGTCTGCCAGCGATCCAGCCAGCACAACTTGACCACAACACTGGCGGGGTGAGGACGAGTGCACCTAACCTTCAATCCCTGGGATAATATATATATACTCTATAATATATATATATACCGTATATAGATATATTCTGTATCTGTTTTTTTTATCATCAGCACTAGCACACAGTAGCACACTTTCAAGATAGATAGATAGATAAATAGATAAAAACTTTATTTATCCCCTTGGGGAAATTCAAAGGAGCTATATGAATAAATAATAATAAAATATAATATTGTTTAATAATATGTGATAGATAATGGTGATAAAAATATAGCATTGTAATGAGATAATAATAATAATAATAATAATAATCCTAAATAACGCATATAATAATAATAATAATAACAATAATAATAATAATAATAGTAATATATACATTAAAATAAAAAAAATTATAATAATCGATAGGGTGCTAAGTTTCAAAATAAGAGTCCCCTTTATTATTGAAGTGGATAGATTTAGATCACTCTGAGGCTTACAACACTTACTTTGAAAAAAAAGCTCTCCACAGATTCCCACGCCCCCCCCCCTTCACCTTCTTGATGGTGATGATGCCGACCAGGTTGGTGGGGTCGGTGCTGATGTCGAACGACTCCGGCCGTCTCCGTCGATGATGCTGTAGGTCATCTTCGGCGTTGACCCCCACGTCCCGGTCCCTGGCCCGGATGCGGCCACCGCCGAGCCCACGGCCGCCGACTCTGGGACGCTCATCTGATAAAGTCCTGTTGGCGACGGGGCAGACACGGTCACCCGAGTGGTCCACTAGAGGGAGCCACAGCTCTTCGGCTTATTGCCCCACAGGCACCCACTGAACAAGAGAATCCACTTACAAAATGAATACAGATTCTGTACTTCCACATTTAGGCCGTACATCATCTTGTCTTGGGACTGTACTGCTTTCTATTTTGACCCGTACTTTCTATACATTTGTATTTAATTGTAATAACACCTTTTTACAATAATTGGGCACAGCTGCCCAATACCAGTGCCTCCCGACGGCCTCCTGACAGACAGGACTACAGACTGGACTACAAGACTACAGACTGGACTACAGGACTACAGACTACAGACTAGACCTACATGACTACAGACTGACTACAGACGGACTACAGTCTGGACTACAGGACTACAGACTAGACTACAGGACTACAGACTGGACTACAGGACTACAGACTAGACTACAGGACTACAGACTTGACTACATGACTACAGACTGGACTGCAGGACTACAGACTGGACTGCAGGACTACAGACTTGACTACAAGACTACAGACTGGACTACAGGACTACAGACTGGACTACAGAACTACAGACTGGACTACAGTCTGGACTACAGGACTACAGACTGGACTACAGGACTACAGATGGTTCCTTTCAGGGAACGCCCCCCCCTCTCCCCAGCCTTGAAGCCCCGCCCCACTACACTACACTACAGTCTGACATGATGCTGTTAATTGGGTTGTCGGTTCGAAGCGGGGTGGCGACTGCAGCAGCAGCAGCAGCGGCAGCGGTGGCGTCTTTGTGGGTGCAGACACCCGTTAAGATAGTTCTCCCGCGGCAACTTGGTGACCCCCGATAACCCCCCCACCCCCACCCCCACCCCCACCCTGGTCCCGGAGAGGGGCCTAATGAGCTCCAGGGAGACAAACGACGATAACAAAATGGGGGTTCATCCGTTACAACAGCACGGGCCGACTGGTGGCATCGGGAGGGGAGGTGAGGGGAGGGGAGGGGAGGGGAGGAGGAGAGAAGGGTGGGGGTTCGATCGGATCGCAGGAGGGGGTGGAGGTGGTGGAGGAGGAGGAGGAGGAGGAGGAGGAGGAGGAGAGGATATAGGTTTTTTCGACCTGAGGTATGAAACGACACCGAGGGGCGGAGCTACGGAGGACTTCAAGCCGCGGGGTTGTTCACCTTTTATGGCACGACAGTATATCTGGGGGCCGCGGCGGTGGAAAACAGTTTGGCTCACACATCCATCAGCCACAGTATCAACACTCACCGCACGGGGGGGCCGCGGTGAGCACAGCAACCCACGCGTTCGCACCGCAAGCTAACACCGTACAGGGGAGCTCTTGGTCGGTTGAAAATATTTGTCATAGTTTTAATAATATATTAGTTATTTGGTACTTGGCGAGCGTTTAGTTAAAGGAGGGAGCACAGGAACTGAGGAGGGGGGGGGATGTTTGTTGTAGCACCGAGATAAACTGGAGAAGGGACAGGAAAATAAATAGTTGTTTTTTGTTGCTGCACTGTTGTTGTTGTTGTTGTTGGGGCTAGGAGTTGGTTTATAGTCGGGGGGTCTGAGTTGGTATGCAGGAGGTAGACGAGGGTGGAGGAGAGCGACTGAGTAATGTAGAGGAGAGGAGGAAGGAGGAAGGAGTCGGAAAGGAGGAGAGGAAGAGGAAGGGAGACGTTATCAAGAGAGGAGGAAGAAAGTAGTGGAAGAAAAAAGTGGAAGAAAGCTGAGGAGGAAGAAAATGAGGAAGAAATGGAGAAAACAAATCAGACGAAAAATAATATGAAAAATGGAAGTAAGGGATAAAAGAAAAAAGAGAGAAGAAAAAAATACTTGTTTTGTTTGTGCATCCAACGGAACCCTGGAGGGTGGTGGTCACGGCAACGGGGGCGAAAGAGAGAGAGAGAGAGAGAGAGAGAGAGAGAGAGAGAGAGAGAGAGAGAGAGAGAGAGAGAGAGAGACAGAGAGACTGCTACTTACTCTGGTCGAACACGGGCGGGTTGTCGTTGGCGTCGCTCAGGCTGATGTTGACGGTGGTGGTGCCCGCAAGGCCGCCCAGCTGACCCCCCATGTCCTTGGCCTGGATGACCACCGTGTAGTTCTCCCTGGTCTCCCGGTCCATGTCGGCCAGCGATACCCGCACCAGGCCTAGTAGGGTGGGGGGAGAGAGAGAGAGGGAGAGAGAGAGAGAGAGAGAGAGAGAGAGAGAGAAGAGAGAGAGAGAGAGAGAGAGAGAGAGAGAGAGAGAGAGAGAGAGAGAGAGAGAGAGAGAGAGAGAGAGAGAGAGGTCTTGTTAGAAGCTGACCCCAGCAGGGAACATGTCTTACCCAACATATTATTATTCCCTTCTTCATTAAAGCAGAGTGGGATGACTTGTTTCTGCTGGTAAAATATTAACCCTTACTGGCTCCGGCCGGCCATGCTTCACCACACAGACAGAGAGAGAGAGAGAGAGAGAGAGGTCTGGGTAGGGGGGTGGGGTGTCCAGTCGAGTGGACACGCACGGATTAGAGACAAGAGAGTGAGTCATGTGACCCGGGGGGTGAGGAATGTCTTGGAATGCGACCAAGAGAGATATACAGAGAGAGAGAGAGAGCGAAACCCGGTGGACCAGAGAGAAATCGCTTGAGAGGACCCGGGAGTCCTGGAGACGGCACGGCGGGTTGCGGGGGCCTGCCGGCGGGGTGCGGTCTCTCTCGGCGATGGCTGTCGTTAACCAGTAACCAATGGGGTTGCAGCGTTCCACTCGCTCTGTGGTCCTTCCCTGTCCCTGTCCCGATAAACGCTTAGCTTAGCGTTTTTGGCCTTTCGGTGAGAACTTCACGAGGTTGTGAGATCACAACCGTGGGGTTCACAACCTCCACAGAGACGACCAGTTGGTGGCAGAGCCCAGAGCGGATCTATCTATCTATAGCGATGATTGTCGTACATCTGGGCGGGGTACACTGCACTCCCACTTATGACGTCACCGGTGGAAAGCTTTTGACGTGGCGGCGTGGTGGTATTGACTAAACACCCCGGCACCTGATGGTAAAATAAGGGCCCCTTAAAAATATATTTTTGATATAACTGTTGTGTTGTGTACTCGGCGAGTGTCGTTGGATGCCTAGCGTGTGTGTTTTTGGAGGTTGGTAAAAGAAAGGAAAAAGAAAAGCGCTTTTGATTGTGTTAAATCAAAACCGCTTGAAACCATAAATTTGCGTTAAGCCGGTTATCAAAATCAAAACTGCTCAAACGTTTTTTTTTCTTTTTCCGGGCTGTCTGGCCAACGCTGTCTGGAACATAAAGCGCCTGCGGTACACAAACAGTTTGGTGATGGGAGACCAAAAAGCCACTCAAAACATTTCTGTACTCGGCGTAGAAAATGTCATGTTTATGTTTTTTTTTTTGTTTGTGTGCAGCTAAGCGGGCCCTCAAACTTAAATTATACGTGTTTCCATAATTTAATCTAATGACTGCAAGATCATGTAGCTTACGAGGGCGTTTGACTCCCAGCCAAAAATGATTGGGTTTGATACCTTTGATATTCATTTTTAGATTCATTTTCTCTTGCTTATACATAGATGATTATATTGTACAAAATACTATACTGGCTTATATTTGCACACAACATTTGGTGGACCCTGGAATGCCACCAAATAAGTACCTCAACAAGAGGCACCTCATAGCGTCGAAAGGTTTGGGAACCCACGTTTCGGGAATTGTATAAATTAACCATTTTCAATGAAAAATGTGCTCCACAAAAGGAACGAAAACGTGCGCGCTGATCGGAACTGGAGCCCAACGACGCCCCTTGACGACTGCAGAGTTCCGGGAACGAATGCAAATTGTAACCGTTCCCGCGAAAGACAAAAGCCAGATGCTAGTGGGTGTCGGTGTTTTTTTTTTTTGTTATTGTCCATTGTGAAAGGGGCTAATGATTACCGGTCTTGGCGTCCACGGAGAAGTAGGGCTGTCCCTCCAGGATGCTGTACACCACGCGAGCGCTGTTACCGTACGTGGGGTCATCGGCGTCCGTGGCGGTCAGCTGGATAACAGATGTTCCTGGGGTGGGCAGGACAGAGAGGACAAAGACGTACTGTGAGGAAATATCCAGTTTGATCTTGAGCTGCTGGACCTTTTCGTCCTCCTGTCCAGTCTCCGCAAAAACGCTCTGGGAGTGTTCTTCCGAAAACACCCAACGGTGAACTTTTCAAAGGTTCAACGTTGGCATTTCGGAATGGCAACTCTTGAAACCGTCTTATTTATATTGTTATTTATATTACTATTTAAATACTTCAAAAATCCAGCCCTTTGCATTGCAATAAAGTCAAGGCTAGCTATAGGTCTAATTCGAGGATATCTGTCCCAAGAAAGATCTACACACGATGAAGTAAACTGTTTATTCTGCACTTTAACTGCATATCTCTCCACATGTGGATTTCCTATGCTTATTTTTCTTTATTCTTTATTCTTGGTTTCCTTTCCGTAGGCAGGTTTTAGACAAGTAAAAATGCTATATGTCAATGCGACCACGCAGAATCCACCACTTCCAACACTTCACCTCGCTTGCAACAAAAAAAAACCCACATTGATGTTCTCCAGAGCTGTCGTACACACAAAAAAAGTCTTCTGACTGAAAGTGCTTTGAGAACAATTGAATATTTCTTGTGGCGTAGGCAGAACTTGCCTTGCTTATTTCAAAAGAAGAAGCAAAAAGAAAAGAAAAATACATTTGTGCTCAATTATATGCTACGGCCTACCGCGCGGTGGTGAGAAGTGCATCTGAAAGGTTGGTAAAGAAAGGTTGGAAGGAAGGGAGTTGTGTGGGTAAAGGAGGAGACATACAGACAGACGTGAAGAGGACGGGAAGAGGGGCGTCAAAGGTCAGGTCGTACCGCCCTTTTACTGTGTAGCCAAAGAATAGCTCACTTTGATAAGGGTTTAGTCTGCGAGAAAGACGGATAGCGGGAGTCATGAAAGGGGAGCTTTTCCTTATGAGAGCTTATTGGGGTTTGGGGGGCCTTTGAAGCACTTTGAGATTCTCTTGAATTCACTTAGAAATAGAATAGAATAGAATAGAATCGAACTTTATTAATCCCGAAGGAAATTCTTGTGCCAGGTTGCATAGCGATACAGTACAAAAGCCACAGATTGATAAAATAATGAACGTATATGCAAATTACGGTTAAATATACAAATATGCGAGATATAAACAATTTGGCATAAATGAAGTGAAATATTATTGGACATGACATTAAGAGTTAAGAATATGCCAGTGACTGTTCACAGCAGGGGTCCCCTCAATGATATGCAGATGAGGGCAAGTTGCCTGTCAATGACCAATATGGTATTTTTCCACCACACTCCCTCATTGATTATTCAATAATCGCACAATCAATCAATCGTTATACCTTATATAGTGTAACTCAGGAGTCGGTTACTCTGACCACATAGTGGTTCTTATCAGAGACTGAGTCCTTCGTTACTGGGTACGACTTGATGAACTTCTCCTTTCTTGTTCTAATGGCCCAATTACAAGAAAAGAGTAAAGATCACGGCCGTATCCACCCCATAAAAAAAAAAAAATAATAATAAAATAATAATAAAATAATAATAATAATAATACTCCCAGGGTGATCCCACGGCTACAACCAAACTCCAAATACTAGTGAGTTTTTTCATCCATCCAACAAGACTTTCCCAACAAGCGTCAACACAACACAACGTCGTCCACTCACCGATCTTGGACATCTCGGGCACGCTGGCGCGGTATGGCCCGTCCGGGAACCTGGGCTCGTTGTCGTTGATGTCCTGGATCTTGACGATGAACTCGGACGCGGGCTCCAGGGCCACGTCGGTGAGGCGGTTCCGGGCCTGGGCGCGC
>PIJE02000368.1:22500-47531 GCA_002895965.2 Coryphaenoides rupestris
CATTAGCTTTCACTGCTATGCGGACGACACCCAAATCTACATTCCCATTGGATCAAAAGACTCCCCCCGGCTCCAACAGATCCAAAAGCTTGAATCCTGCCTCGCTGCAATCAAAAGATGGATGTCCCAAAATTACTTGTAGCTTAACACAGGGAAAACTGAGATGATTATCTTCGGCCCTAAGCATAAACAATCACAACTTGATGACGTCACACTCTGCCTTGAGGGATCCACTATTGCCCAAAGCTCCTGCGTCAAGAATCTTGGTGTTCTGCTTGATCCTACGCTTTCTATCGATCAGCATGTCAAAAGTATCACCAGAACTGCTTTCTTTCATCTTAGAAACATTGCCAAGATCAGACCAATGCTATCCCCTGCGGACGCAGAGACACACATCCATGCATTTATATCATCCAGACTGGATTACTGTAATGCACTGTTCTCTGGCCTACCGAGCTCTACTACAAAAAGCCTCCAGCTCGTACAGAACGCTGCTAGAACGAGAACTAGGAAGTTTGACCACATTACTCCTATTCTCACATCTAACCTTCATGTTTCCATTATCTAGGGTGCTGCTGTGATCGTGACTGGATACCTGGCCACCTCACCTGACGGCTACCAGCTTGCTCTCCAGCCAGCACCCCATCATAATATTACTATTTCAATTTAGGGCGCTTTTATCCAAAACGACTTGCAAAGAGTTGAAGGAGACAGCAATATATATATCGCTGTGGTACATAAAGATAAGAATAGAGCAGGTTTCAATCATTCATAGTTGCAAGACTAATAGTCTAATACTCATTTGGCAGATTATTTTTCACAGTTAAATGTCGTAACACACGACACACACACACACACACACACACACACACACACACACACAACACACACACACACACACACACACACACACACACACACACACACACACACCGAGTGTCATAGTGCATTAGCGATCAGAGCCAAGCTAACAATGCAGAGCAGCCAGTTGTTTAACATTTTGAGACACACAGAGGGACTTTGTGGACGGCATATGTTCCTGGTCAATTGTGCATCGCTCAAGACAATTAAAGTCTATTGATGCTCAGGGTTGTCTTTTGTTGTTTGGTGATAATGAGCTTGTGTGTGTGTGTCTGTGTGTGTGTGTGTGTGTGGTGTGTCCTATCAAGATTGAGTGAAATTGAAGCAGTTGCTGGAGTTCCATGACAGTGTGAATGAGACGGGAGGAGAGGAGAGGTTAAGCATTGTCAACCAAAACAATATACTTTGTTTTGTTCTTTTCAACAAAATGACCGCTTTTTCTGTTGACGATACTTCTTTGTGTTTATAATCTATCATACGATTTTGCATTTACAAACCTTGCGTTGGCAATACTTTTCAGTTCCATTTGCAATGCTTTCTGGTCTCGTTTTGACTCCATAAGAGACAGAGACAAGAGCTTTCCTTCACAGGTCACCGCTCCAAGTAGCTTGCCAGTACAGCACAATATAAAAGTGAGTACAAAACAAAGTATTGCTGCATGACACACACACACACACACACACACACACACACACACACACAGAAACAACCAGCAGCGGTGTTTCTTCCTGAGTTTGAGGTTGAGGAGAGGGTTTGAGGAGGGGGGAGGGGGCGGTGGGGTTGAGTTCCTCGTGGCTTCAACAACTAACAACCAGCAAGGTGTGATGATCTGTGATCGTGCCACATTGGTGTGAGCACACCTCGTCTCTGTTTTTTTTTTCTCTCGCACAGATCACACACAGACACACACACACACACACACACACACACTCCGCACACACACACGTAACTCTGCTCACACAAAGGACTGTAGAGAGAGAGAGAAAGAGAGAGTAGAGACAGAGAGAGAGAGAGAGAGAGAGAGAGAGAGAGAGAGAGAGAGAGAGGCAGGCTGGCGTCAGCCCATGGAATTCATTTGTAGTGAAGACGTATTTTTCCAATATTTGGTGGGGGTTGCATGAAGTTAACTAACTAGTTGCTGGCTCCTCCGAGGTGTAACATTCCTTCTATATACTCGTCCCACGGGAGACAGCTTGGATCACGCGGGTCAACGCTACAAACGGTCTGCGTGGCGGCGCTTTTAAAACGCTAGCAGACTACATATTGATCTGAATGATGCGCACACACACACACACACCACACACACACACACACACACACACACACACACACCCCCAACACCTCTCCCCCCACCACCACCACCACCACCCACCACCAGCAGCTGTATCTGCTTTTAATACGCGGAACATAAGGCGGCACGCATCTGCTTGCTTCCTTTGACTGCATTAACAAGCTGAGGAAAAAAAAAAAAACAGGCAGATTGATGCTCCCCCCTCCCTCCTCCTCCTCCCCTCCCTCCCACCCACCCCAGAAAAAGGAGGAGGCGGAGGAGAGGGTGTGGAAGGTTCTGGAGTGTTCAAGTGGGAGAGCCGAGAAAGAAGGAATGAAAGAAAGAGAGTAACAGTTTGCATTGTGGGAGGCGAGAGAGAGAGAGAGAGAGAGAGAGAGACAGAGAGAGAGGTGGGGAGGATGGAGTTGTGGGTGGAGGGAGGGGTGGAGGAGGTGGAAGGGGGGTTGGTTAACGGGCCACTGGGGTGGGGGGCTTGGCGGACAACGACAACAGGCGACAAAAAAACAGAAAAGAAACAGACTGCAGAAAGAGTGTTTGACTCCATGATGCATTGAGAGGGAGTGCATTGTCACTCACTCTCTCTCTGTCTTCTCACTTAATGATTTGCCGAAGAGTCACAAAGGAGGGTGAGGCGAGGCTGGTGGTGGGTGGGGGGGGGGTGGGGGTTGGATGGGTGGGGGTAGGGGATGGATGGGTGGAGGACGTGGAGGCCGCCTCCTTGGCAGGTTGGTGGTGGGAGCGTTGACCCCCCGCCTTTCGACTCTATTGGCCCCTATTCAAGGGGTCCCTTTTCCATTATGAAGTCAAATGAGGTCCCCTGGCTTCTCATCCAACACCCCCCACCCCACCCCACTCCCCTCTCTCACCCCCCACTCCCCCCTCCCCCCCCCCACCCAACCCCGGGGGTCACGACCCGCACCCCCTGCCACATTTTGTACCGTTTTGTCGTGTCTAATGAGGTGCCACGCAACATCATTGTGTGCCATTGGGCGGCAAAACATTCCACACACACACACACACACACACCACACACACACACACACCACACACACACACACACGTCTCTGCTGGACGTGCGGCCGCGCGGCTTCACTCTCAAAAACGCCTCAAAGCGCAGCTGCCTTTCTCTCTCTCTCTTTCTCTCTCTCTCTTTCTCTCTCTCTCTCTGGGGCGGATGGGAGGAGGGAGGAGAGGATGAATGGAGGAGACGAGAGGAGAGGAGAGGTGGCGAGGAGGAGAGGAGATCATATGAGAAAGCTTTGGTGAGCTTAGGAAAACACTGGGGATGGGGCTTTCCCACCGAGATATTCTCCTCCTCCTCCTCCTCCTCCTCCTTCTCCACCTTCTCCTCTTCCTCCTCCACCTTCTCCTCCTCCACCCGCTTTTCCACCTCCCCCTCTTCCATCCCCCTGCCCCACTGTGTTCTTGTTTTGTGTACTGCGGCCTGTTGTTTCGTTGTGTCAAGAGAGAAAGATGGCCAGCCCGGATAGCAACGTGTGTGTGTTTATACGGCGTGTACACGTGTGTGTGTGTGTGTGTGTGTGTGTGTGTGTGTGTGTGTGTGTGTGTGTGTGTGTGTGTGTGTGTGTGCGTGATTGGCTTGTTCTATTGGACAATAAAGAACGAGAAATAAGTGTTTGTCAAGTGGGGCCAGGAGAAGCGAGAGACAGAGAGAGAGAGAGAGAGATGGAAGGATAGACAGAGAGAGAGAGAGAGAGAGAGAGAGAGAGAGAGAAAGAATAGAGAATGGAGAACGGAGCATATGCAGGCAGCAGCTGCCGAGAGAAAACGATCGGCCGCCATATTGTCGTCGTAACGTCGCTTCCCGCGTCCACCTGCCACCTCTCCCCGCGAGCGCATTAGCTCTTATCTGACGACGACAGAGGCCCGGCGTCAAACTTCTGGCGGGAAACGCACACACACGCCACGCACACACGCGCTCAACGTCGGAGCCCACAAACCCATTTGGTGACGACGCTCTGAACCCGAGCCATCCGAAACCCGGGCCACACACACACACACAACACAACACACACACACACACCACACACGGCGGCGGCGGCGGCGCGACGGTTTCGCTCAGCGGTGCCGAGATAAGTGAATTGCTCGACAATTTGGGGGACGATTTACAACAAAGGAGGAGCACTCACAGGAGAGAGAGCCGGTGTGGTCCGGTTCGAGTGCCGGGGCGGGGGGGCGGGGGGGCGGGACCTCACCGTATAGATACCCAGGATACAACCATACAAACCACGGAGACAATTTAGAAAGTGATAAAACAAACAGGACCGGCCGACAGAATTTAAAGGAACCCTGCACCACAGCATGGAGATGGGGCACCACACCAGCAGAGACCAGAGAGAGAGAGAGAGAGAGAGAGAGAGAGAGAGAGAGAGAGAGCATCCCGTATTCATTGTGAACGGGTGATTTTCCACCAATTTGTGTGTGGGTGTGCACCGTGCGCGGCCCCCCCCCTGTCCCCTTAAACCCCTGCTACCGTAGCAGCATTCACGCTAAGGCTGGATTTCACACCGCTCATGTCAACGCGGGCCCCCATTCTCCCGGACTCAATGGCGGACCACCACCACCGCCGCCGCCGCCCCGAGAAGAGACCCCCTGGAAAAGGGGGAGGACCCATGAAATGAGGGGGTCTGTGTGAGGTTGGTTCTTGGGAGGTTTTGGGGAAGGGTGGGGAAGTCCTTGCCCAGGCGAAACGTCACGGCCAATTTGTTAACCACAATTGATTTTGCACGGTCGGAGCCGTGGCCACCAGGGGAGGACCTCTCTGTATCGCGGCGACGGCGGCGGAGGAGGAGGAGGAGGAGGAGGAGGCAACCTTTCAGGCCGGCTCTCGGATTGGGGGTCTCTCTTCAAAAAATAGCCATGGGAAAAGTGTCCCACAGACAATGAGGCCACAGTTCCAGCACAAGGGGAGCTTTCCAGTGCTACAGGGAGACGACATGCGGCTCCCGAAACGGGTCTGTGCTGGGCAGGACTGTTTATTGTGAGATTGATCGGGCGAACCTCGCATCGCATCGCTATGCCGAGCGTTTCCTCCAAAAGTATTTAACGGCGGTAATTGCGTAATAGTTTTTTAAACAACTCACTCGGAGGCTAATTGTTGCCGGTGAATCATTACTGAATGGATACGTTTGTGTGTGTGTGTGTGTGTGTCTCTTTGTGTGCATTGATGACTGTGTGTGTGTGTGTCTATGTGTGTGTGTCTGTGTGTGTCTTCGCATATCTGTGTTTGTGTACTGTATACATCGTGTACTGTATACATACTGTATACAGTGTGTGTGTGTGTGTGTGTGTGTGTGTGTGTGTGTGTGTATGAATCTGTGTGTGTGTTCTTGCGGGGGGGGTCACGCCAGGACCCCCGGACCTGCTCTGCCCTGCTCTGCTCTGTGCCCCTCTGCCACAGCCTGGCTCCCAGGCTCACATCCCCCACAATGCAACTGAACCGAAGGGCTGAACTAATCACCACACTTTTCCGCTGTTGTTTCCGACATGCGTGTGTGTGTGCGTGTGTGTGCGTGTGTGTGTGTGTGCCGTGGGGCTGCTTCTGCTTCTTCCACAATGCATCGCTTTATCCTCCCGCTCGACGGTTTCCGCTGTGGTCGCTGTCACGTCTCCAGCTACGCACACGCACACACACACACACACACACACACACACATGCGCCCACACACATATTGACATACATGCTAACGCACTAAAATGAACAGACATACAGTATATGTGTGCACGTGCACTGCACACACACACACACACACACACACATATAAACACAATTTCCAGGCACAAATATACGTGCGCACACACACACACACACACACACACTAACTACCACAACCACCAACCATTGGCAGCACCCTCCCTGCCCTCCCTGCACATCCAGTTAATTGGCAGGCTGGTGGTGCTGGTTCTGGGTGGTGGGTGGTGCTGGAGGCCATAAAAGGCGTCCTGTCCTTTACGGGAGGGAAATAAAAATTCCACAAACTGGCTCCCGCCCCGGCCACCGGTGCATGCAGATGATGATGATGATGATGATGAGTCACCGAGCATAACCATCATCTGGAATAGTTTGCAATCAGAAGGAGTCGCGGCGAGCAAATGAAACAGCGGCCCGTTGCCCGGCGCGTGGGGGGGGGGGGGGGGGTTTGTGGGCGGGGCATTAACACGTGTGCCTTTCTGCTGCATTAATATCCAAACCTCTGCTGTCATTTAACCAATAATCTCTGTGTTGTGTTGCATTGTGCATACAGATAAAGAAGGCAGGGGGGGTGGTGGTGGTGGTATGTGACGTAGTGCACGTGTTGGCCGCGTATAACTCTCCCTTCTCGCTCTCCAGCCATTCACATTAGTTTCCTCGGCTGAGGGCCCGCCCATGTATATGTATATCTCCCCAAAGACACATCGCCATGGAAACGCACGGTTGCTATGGGTCGCGCCCCGCCATGTGGCTGCACGATGCGCGTGTCCACCGGCGTTCAGAGGGCATTTCACCGCCACTCGCCACTCCGACACCGTAATAGCCACGAGAAAAAAAATAAAAATAATTTCTGCTGCTTACGAGGCGACATGCAGGCGACATTTTAATGGCATTAAAAAGAGAGAGAGAGAGAGTGAGGAGAGAGACAGAGAGAGAGAGAGAGAGACGGAGAGAGAGAGAGACGGAGAGAGGGGGGAGAGAGGGAGAAAAAAAAATACGCTTCTGCCCGAAAATGAAATCTGCCCTCATCATCTTGATGAGCGAGGATGTGAATACCAAAAGCGAATCGAAAGGCTGAGAGAGGGAAGAGTGCTGTGTCAGAGAGAGAGAGAGAGAGAGAGAGAGAGAGAGAGAGAGAGAGAGAGAGAGAGAGAGAGAGAGAAGAGAGAGAGAGAGGAGAAACGTGCGCTGAATAGAATCCACAACCAACCTCCGAGTGTCCCGGCTCTCTCTCTCTCTCTCTCTCTCTCTCTCTCTCTCTCTCTCTCTCTTTCTCTCTGACTTCCCTTATCTTTTCTGATTGCGCTGCCACTTCCACTCCTCGCCTCTGAGAAACAGCTCTGTCACGTCCCGTCGTATGCTTCCCTCTATTTTCCGTTGTGTATTTTGTGTAAACAAGCAGTGATTTGGCTTGCCGTTGTTTTTTTTTCATTCTGCTTCTCATCATTTTCTCGTCTGGGCACCCGCGAGAGAGAGAGAGAGAGAGAGAGGAGAGAGAGAGAGAGAGAGAGAGAGAGAGAGAGAGAGAGAGAGAATGGGTTATTGATTTAATGCGCCGATGTGACAACCTTGCGAGGAGACCCTCGGCACCCCCGCGCGTGATGTGAGGTGTGCTGCTGATTCTCCGGAACACCTCGTGACACCTTCCAATGTCCCCCAACCCACCCGCCACCCACCAACCCACCCACCCATCCATCAACTCTTCCTCTCACCCCGCCACGCCCCCCCCCCCCCCCAAACCCCTTCCTTGAGCTGCTCACCGAGTTTCAACCTCCCAATTTAACACGAAAAAAACAAAAAAGTGCCAGACTAATCCCCCACACCTTTTCCCGCTCACCCTCCCGTTAACCCCAACTCCCCTCCCGGGTTCAGAGGAAGCCATCTTCTCCTCCTCGAGGGGGGGGGGGGAGGCGGCTTCTCTGTCTTTGTAGAGGGGGGGACTGCAGAAAAAAAAACGACAAAACTACATAAAACTTGAATAAAGGAAGAAAAAAATGCCATGTCTTACCTCTCCGGAAAACTTTTCCCTCCTATTCTCCTTCTGTCGGAACGTCTGTTTGTTTGTCTGTGTCTCCCGTCCTCCTGCTGCCGTACGTCTCCGTCCCTGTCCTCGCTAAACTTGTGAAGGTTGGAGCCCGAGGTGCGCGCTGTCCCCGCGGTCACCTTCAGTCCTCCTCGCTCTGCGCTCCCCTTTGAAAAGTTTCCCCCCGTCTACGGTGCGCTGTCCGGATATAAATATATATGTTGTATAAATATATATAAATGTATGTCTCTTCTGTTCTCTGTGTCCCTCACTCGCTCTGCTTCTCTCTCTCTCTCTCTCTCTCTCTCTCACTCTCTTTCTCTCTCTCTTTGCCCTCAATGTACTGTCACTGCTGCTTTTAGTCCCCCCCTCTCTCTCTCTCTCTCTCTCTCTCTCTCTCTCTCTCTCTCTCTCTCTCTCTCCTCTTCTCCTCTCTCTCTCTCTCTCTCTCTCTCTCTCTCTCTCTGTTCGTCTCAATGACTCTCTGTCACACATGCATGACTCTCTCTCTTGCGCTCTCTCTCTCTCTGGTCGCTGCCTGCGCTTTCTCATCCCCTCGTGTGGTGGTCTGTCAGGAGGGCCTCCAGTAGTCAGTCAACCTAAAAGCCTCCATGCCCCCCCTCCCCCCCCCCCACACACACACACACACACACACACCACACACCACACACACACACACACACCACACACACACACACACACACACACACACACAAACACACACACACACACTGGTATAATCAGGCTGGACCCTCCTCCTCCTCCTCCTCCTCCCTCCCCTCCCTTTCCTTGCCTCCGTTGTAATCGACCGACCAATGTATGACCAGGAGGGGGTGCGGGGGAGGGGGAGGGAGGGGGGGAAGGGGGGAGGGAGGGAGGGAGGGGGAGAACGGGGCCGTCTGAAGGCATGACTGGTGGCACTTAGCAGGGAGTCAGAGTGGGGTTATGTGTGTGTGTGTGTGTGTGTGTGTGTGTGTGTGTGTGTGTGTGGCGTAGAGTAGAATGTAACAGAATAGGATAGGTTAGGTTAGAGTAGAGTAAAACATGGAGTAGAGTAGGGTAGAAGAGAGTAGAGTAAGAGTAGAATAGAGTCAAGTTAGAGTAGAGTAGAATGTAATAGAACAGAATCTCGTAGAGTAGAGCTGTATACAATAGAATTTGACAATTGTTTCCCATTCCAGTCAGATTGAAATTGAAGTCTGAGGATATTCGACGAGCGAGATTGATATTTTCAGTTTATCTCGACACCTCTTGTGTCGGAGTGTGTGTGTGGTGTGTGTGTGTGTGTTTGTTGGCTGGCTTATTTGGCCTCGCCTGGCCTGAGTGGAGATCTGGGGGGGGGGGGGGGCTACACACCGGTGACACCTGTCTGCATTGGCTAATCAGTGCACCACAGGTTAAGTCAGCCACCAGCGACACCACACTCAGGAGAACGTTTTCAATTTGGATTTCTTTTACTGTGCTGTTTGGTATTAATATGTTGTACACATTTGTACTTTTCTGATATATTATTATTTGACTTTGACATTTACACTTTGAAACTTTGCGTTTGGAAAAGTGTCTGTTAAATACAAAAAGGCTGCCTTGCTTGAAAACACCTTGACAGACATTTTAACCCACGACTAAAGGATGCAGCATATAGAGGAGGCAGAGGAGAACAATATCTGGGAGAGAGAGAGAGAGAGGAGAGAGAGAGAGAGAGAGAGAGAGAGAGAGAGAGAGAGAGAGAGAGAGAGAGAGAGAGAGAGAGAGAGAGAGAACAAGCAGGCAGGCAGGGTGAAGAGGTGAAGTCATTTGGTTGTGTGTGTGTGTGTGTTATGTGTTGTGCTGTGTGTGGTTTGTGTGTGTATTGGGTTATGGGTGGTGGTGGGGGGAGGGGGGGCACCACAAAGGCAGCTCATTTCATCTGAGGGTATTAGCAAGTGAATGAAATGGCCGCGGCGGCAGGGGAAACTGGACTTTCTAGAGGTGGTGGTGGTGGTGGTGGTGATGTCGGTGTTGGTTGAGGTGATGGTGGTGATGGCGAGTGGAGAGAAGAGGGGTGGAGGTTGAGGGTGAGATGGGGGGAAGGAGAGGAAGGAGCGTGAGGGTTGGAGGATCATTGAGGACCCTGGTCCTTGATCCAGCGAAGCGGTACAAAAAATAAAATAAATAAACAACACAAAAAACAAAATTACACAAAATAAAGAGGGACTTGACGCTCCCCTGCTCACTGCTAATCTCCCACTGGAGCAGTTGCCATAACGGGGACTCGGGTGGCGCCTGTGTCGTACATGACTTGACTTCTGGGATAAAACAGGTTCTATGACTGTGATGGATGATGCTTTAGAACCCCACTCTTGTAATTTGACTCCCCCACACACACACCACACACAACACCACACACACAGCACACACACCACACACACTGCCACCACACACACCACTCCCCACCTTCGCAGTCACAGCAATTAGTTTCCTAAATTGCGGGTGAAAAATGCGACGGAAATTAGGCGCACGCCAAAACGCACGCAAAGCTTACTGTGGAAAATTAGGCAATCAGATCCCTGCTTACAATCTCATCAGTGTGTGTGTGTGTGTGTGTGTGTGTTGGAGGAGTGGTAGCGTTTCATGAACACAATCACTGAAGCCACGAGAGCAAAGCGTGTGTGAGCGTGTGTCCTCGAGTTCCTCGCGTTTTTCTCGGGAAAAACCCGGAAGAAAACAAAGATCGGATGACGGTGAGGCCAAACGGACCGGGGAAAATAAATACATGGCACGGCCACGACAACACTACAACTTAGAAGCGTTTATTTATAAATTTTTTGTTCTTCTAACTGAGCGTTGGACAAAAACCCATTTTAAACGATTCGGAATAAAAAAAACAATCAATGCTCCCACTGTGGCGCCCGGCGGGGGGAAATGATCGCTCTGCTGTGTTGTCGCGTCAACGTCGTCGCTTTGCGAGCCGTCTGTTTACGGCCGTGTGCTCTTTCTCTTCCACTCCAAAGCCCCGATCCTGCTCTTTAATCTTTCTGACAGAGTAATTTGGTCCGTCGTACGCCTCTAAAAATACAGATGAGGGCTCGGGCTCCCCTGCGCAGACAGATGGTCAAAAGGTGGCTCACTCTCTCTCTCTCTCTCTCTCTCTCTCTCTCTCTCTCTCTCTCTCTCTCTCTCTCTCTCTCTCTCTCTTTCTCGTTCTCTCTCCTCCCTGTGTCCCTTTCAATATGTCTTCTTTCTCATATGGCAGGTCATTCTTTACCAGTCAACCAACCAACACCCCCCCCACACGCCACACACACACATGTGCGCACCACACACACACACACACACACACACACACACACAGACAGGCACACACACACACACACACACACCTCTCCAGCCGCCTCCTTTGTCTCTTTCAAGGGGACTGACTTGCGAGTGGCCCCGGCCAATCTGTCATTCCACTGGTTGACTGGCGCCCCCTAAAATAAGACAGGATGGGTGGGGGTGCCCCTCTTTGTCGGGTGGGGGGTCGGGTGGGGTGGGGTGAGGGGGTGGTGGGTGGTGGGTGGAGAGAGGGGGGCCGGGGGGCTGGGAGTTGTGCCACAAGTTGGCCTTTTGTCGTGGATAATTCTAGCGGTCGTTCACCCAGGTTCGATTGGTTAAAGATGAGACCAACAGGAATTACTTTGGCAATAGCAGAGTGAAATAAGTGAACCTGAGGTCTTGAAAGTGCACTTTCGCACTTTCGTGTGTGTGTGTGTGTGTGTGTGTGTGTCATTTGTCCTTAAGGTTCAGTTCCTCTGGTGTTTGATCTGCTCCTTAAACGGGGAAGCCTTTCCTGATTGGCTCGTGCAGGGCCGACGCTGTCTGACTTCGTCCAAACGGTGTTCCTCTTCACTGGCTTCAAATTGGTTTCTGCGAACACTTATCTCTCTGTATGCTATCTTGGTAAGACGGTGTCGTGGTTGAGATGCTCGGAATGCATGAATAAGACGTGTGCACTTGAGAGCATAGACACCATCAGTTTCTGCTCCTCTGTTTGTTCCGCATGTTGTTTTCACCTCAAGTAAACTTGTTATTTGACCGAAACACGTCCATATAGGGTTATACAGCAGCGACTTGATATCGTGCAATAGCCTAGCCGCGTAGCCCAGACACGCCGCCGTTATGAGGCATTCTAATGACGCCAAACGAGACAATATATTCCACACATTCGAGCCCGGCGGCGCACATCGCCATCCGCCTCCGCCGCCATAATTGCCGGAACGAATCGAGCGTATGCCGTGGCCCTCCGAAGCACCCCCTGAACCCCACCCTCAGTTAAGCAACCGGGAGGGGGGGGTGGAAGGAAACATGTCCCCCTTGTATCCCCCCCCATCCCCTCTCCCTCCCTCCCCCCTCCCCTCTCCCTCCCTCCCCCCTCCCTCCCATCCACCCAACCAACAATGGGAGCGTGAAAATGGCAGCGCAAGAAATGGGATACAGTCATGTTCTGCGCGTTAAGCCGCTCTTTTGTTGGATGGCGGTGGTAGAGGGGGGGGGGGGGGGGGGTTGAATATTCGCCGTGTTAAAGGAGACACGGTTATTAGCAAGGCCGGCCAACGGCGGACCCTGCCTACTTCCTTTTAGGTCCGGCCGATAGGAATGTGGGATTAGGATAAGGGGAAGCTGATGACTCGGTGGCCGGTGCTGTCACGAAACAAAAAACGTAATTGCCGGATCGGCGTTTGGAGGTTCCGCTCTGGTGGAAATCAACGGGATTTCAACGGTCGTTTTGAGATCACTACTTGAAAAAACTGCGTTGGAATGTTCGTGATATCTTTATTATCCTTCTTCGTGCCGGTTTATGTTGTGTGTGTTCTCGCTCTACATTGGTTTGATGGAAGGATGGTAAATGAAGCCAATGTTGTCGTGAGGTGGAGTATTCGGGCGTTCTAACGCACACCAACTGAAATTCAAAGTGCGCCATTTTTTACTCCGGAACAAGTTCACTTAAATGATTTTTTTTGCTTTCTTTCTGCTTGTCTTTGTGAGAAACATGTTGAGCTGAATTGACTTGTTGTTATGCGCGGTTTGTCGAGTCATCGTAATGTGGCGTTGAGCGTTCAGGTTCATGGATTTGTCTGTCATGATTTCAACGTTTATTCGTTGGACACATGGTAGCATAGATAACAGTTTTGGGGACGTGCCTATGGTCACTGCCTACCGGGATGGCAAGAAAAGAATGCAGAAGTTACTTGAGCTGTGCTGGTCCTTGGAAGTATGTAACAGAGCCCCGCCAGACTGAAGCGAGGACAAGTTGTTTTCCGCGGCCCGAAGAACAGCGAGCACGTCTTAGAGGCCTCTGGCAGAGGTCAAACCAATGGAAATCGTTAAAGTCGGTGAAACACAAGAAACCGAGAAAATGACCAAAAAAAGAAGAACGTGAGAATGTGTAAAAACAGAGGCGATGGGCCGGTTGGACACACAAGCGAGTCACATTGTGATATTACAAACCACAAGAAAGAGAAAATAGATTAGAGGGGGAATTAACTGAGATTATCTTGTCATCCAGAGAACAAGAGAGAGAACTACAGAGAGGGGAAGCCCTGTGTCATCCTAAACAAGGGGCGGCCTAAAAGAGAGACAAGAGAGAGAAAAGAGAGATAAAGAGAGAGAAGGAGATGCCTCTGTGTCCTCTAAGAAGAGTGTAAATAAAAGAGAGAAAGAAAGAAAGAAAGGAGAGACGAAGCGAGAGAGAAAAGCCTCCACATAATCTCAGACAAGAGTGGTCAATAAGAGAGAGAGAGAGAGAGAGAGAGAGAGAGAAAAAGAACGAAAAGGAAGATAAAGAGACAAAGGGAGAAACCGAGCTACACTTTCTAACAACATGGCGTCTGTAGCAAGACATCAGAGACACACACTTCCCACAGATTTCGAACGCCCTCACAAAGGATTTTGAGAAGCGAACAACGAACAACCGAAGACTTGGGCGAACACGGCGGCGAGATTTGTGAGCTGTTGCGGCGACAGGAGAAGTACATCTAATGGACTACGACCTCCACAATGACCCGTCAATCACCCGTCAATCATCTGATCTATAAATACACAGCCGGCCGTTAACAAGAACAGATGCCTTCATGTACATTTGTAAAAAAACAACTAACTTTTAATTTATTTTGTATATTTTTGTATATAGTCGTTTTCTGGAACTTAGCTTTGTAAGTTAGTTAGTTTTCGCACAACAAAACACAATTCTGCTGTTGATAATTCTGTAAGTACATTTTCCGGACTCTTATTTCTATTTGTTTCTGCTTTGGCAATGTAAACATAATGTTTATCATGCCAATAAAGCTCTTTGAATTGAATTGAATTGAAAAAATAGAAAAAGGGAGAGAACCGTCACCAGGATAAGAGGCAGCGCTATCTCTCTCTCTCTCTCTCTCTCTCTCTCTCTCTCTCTCTCTCTCTCTCTTTCTCCCTCTCGCGCTCTCGCTCTCCCCTCTTTTTCTCTCTCCCTCCCCTCTCTCTATCTCTCCCTCTCCTCTCTCTCCCTCTCTCCCCCTCCTCCTCCCCCTCTCCCTCTCTCTCTTCCCCTTCTCTCTCCTCTCCTCCCTCCCTCCCTCCTCTCTCTCCCTCTCCTCTCTCTCTCTCCCCTCTCTCCTCTCTCTCCTCTCTCTCCTCTCCTCCTCCTCCTCCTCTCCTCTCTCTCTCTCCCTCTCCTCTCTCTCCTCTCTCCTCTCTCTTCTCTCTCCTCTCTCCTCTCTCTCTCTCCTCTCTCTCTCTCCCTCTCTCTCTTCCTCCTCCCTCTCTCTCCCTCTCTCCCTCCTCCCCTCCCTCTCTCCCTCCCTCTCTCCCTCTCTCCCTCCCTCCCTCTCTCCCCCCCTCCTCTCTCTCCCTCCAGTGGGGGAGACAGCAGGACGTAGGGCTGAGTACAGAGTGCTCCTGTGGGCATCTCCTCCTGTGCAGCGAGCCGCAGGTTCGTCCAAACAAAAGGAAATCACACACACACACACACACACACACGACAACAACCGTTTCATTTAGTAGTTGTTGTTGTTGTTGTTGTTGTTGTCATGTTTGTTGTTGTTGTTACTGTTGTTTTATGGTCTCCCCTCTCTTGAACACCACGCGTTGCGCTTGTTTGTGCAGAAGACGAAAGGTGCTACCCTCCACCGTGACGTGAGATAACCTTTATATAAATTGGTAGGAGGGAGGCGGCGGGAGGGAGGAGGGGAGGGGAGGGGAGGGGGGAGATGATCGGCCTTAATTGTGGGGTCTTCTGATTCGTAGGGGGGTGGGGGGGGCAGGGGAGTCAACCGTGACATTACACACACACACCCACACACACACACACACAAACACAACACACACACACACACAACACACACACCAACACAACACGCACACAACACAACACACACCCACCCAATACACACACACACACACACACACACACACACACACACACACACACACACACACACACACACACACACACACACACACACACACACACACACACACACACACTCACCCCTCCTTCACTCCAAAGACACACACATGCACACACAGTAATTCACTGCGCCGGTGCCTCTGATTTACACCACACTGCCTGGGCTGATGGGGTTTTTTTTTTGGGGGTCCTTTGCTCCGTTGCCCTCTAACTGGTCCCAGCTGGCCCCCGATGCGCCGGGCCCCACGCTGCGGTGGCGGTCGCGGCGTTCTGTTTTGGAGATGAAAGCCCCCCCCTCGCGTGACGTGCTGGTGGTAGATTCCGTTAGATGACAGGGTTGTGGTGTGTGTGTGTGTGTGGAGTGTTTGGTGTGGAGTGTGTGAGACACGAGGCCTTTTCCGAGCGTGCAGCGTGACCGCAAACCTCAGAAAGAGAGCGCTACTTAAGACGCTGATATTTACCCTCCTCTCTGTCACTCTACCCCCGCCCCCCCCCCCACCACCCACCCCACCACCACCACCACCACCATCACCACCACCCACCACCACGGGGCTGCTGTGTCTCAACTTGGCCGTGCAACGCGGCACGCAACATGAAAACAAAACACCCTGCGGTCACCCGCGGACGGCAGGCCAGCGAGTCTATCCAGGAGTCTATGCAGGCCAGCGAGTCTATCCAGGAGTCTATGCAGGCCAGCGAGTCTATCCAGGAGTCTATGCAGGCCAGAGAATCTATCCAGGAGTCTATGCAGGCCAGCGAGTCTATCCAGGAGTCTATGCAGGCCAGCGAGTCTATCCAGGAGTCTATGCAGACCAGTGAGTCTATCCAGGAGTCTATGAAGGCCAGCGAGTCTATCCAGGAGTCTATGCAGACCAGCGAGTCTATCCAGGAGTCTATGCAGGCCAGCGAGTCTATCCAGGAGTCTATGCAGGCCAGCGAGTCTATCCAGGAGTCTTTTTAAGACCAGCGAGTCTATTCGGGATGATCAAGTCCTAAGCAAACAGGAATGCCTCCTCACAGGCAAACACACACAAACACACACAGACACACACACACACACACACACGCACACACACGGCCGGGAAAAGACTCCCGGGAAGTGCTCATGGATTATAGACACGTCGGTTTGGCTTCGCCTTGCGTCCCTTCCTGAGTAATTAATCTGTGTTGTGATAAAAAAAGATTTTCCAACTCATTACAATTTCATTGCCGCATAAAATTGCGCTCCGCGTCGAAACGAGAGCGCATACGAAGACGGCCGCCGTTTCCTTGAGAAAGAGAAGAGAAGACGGCAACACCGCCGCCGCCGCCGCCAGCGTTGCTAATCACATCGCTCTCATCCCTCTCTCTTTACTTCTGACAGGTGGAAAGATTTGTTGTTTTGCTTTTCTTTGTTTTATTCCACCGAGGGGGGCGGGGTTAGGCATGGGGTAAGGTTACCACTTGGCCTTTAAACACATAAAGAAGCAGCGGCAGATGTGAGGCAAGCCGGTAATTTGCGGCGGGTATCGAGTATCAGCGGGCTGAGCCTCCGACGAGACCTCTCCAGCCCGACCGCTCCGTGCTCCGCGAATAACAATCGCCGAGCAATATTATGTGCTCTGTTTCACCTGTGGTATGTAGAGGGGAGGGGGGAGGGGGGGGGGTCGCTCTCAACCACTCTGTGTGTGTTCGAGTGTGTTAGAGGAGGTGGGAGTGTGTGTGTGTGTGTGTGTGTGTGTGTGTGTGTGTGTATGGGGAGTGTGTGGGTGCGTGATAGAGGTGGGAGTGTGTATGTGTTAGAGGTTGAGTGTGTGTGTCTCTGTGTGTGTGTGTGTGTGCACCCATGCATGCGTCTGTGTGTGTTGTGTGTCTTGTGTGTGTTTCTGTGTGTGTGTGTGTGTGTCTGTGTGTCTGTGTGTGTGTGAATGTTTCTGTGTGTGTGTGTGTGAGTGTGTGTGTGTGTGGTGTGTGACAGCCATGTCTAATCAGAAACAAACACCAGAAGAGGATGGATGTGTTTCTTTGATGCTTCTCTCTCTCTCTCTCTCTCTCTCTCTCTCTCTTTCTTGCTGGGGTGTGTGTGTGTGTGTGTGTGTGTGTGTGTGTGTGTGTGTGTGTGTGTGCAGACGGAACAGCCAGACAGTGCTGTGTTTAAATAGTGACTGTCTGTCGCAGAAACAACAGGCCTGACTTATCAAGAAGACAAAATCTCATTAAAATAAACACCTGTCATTTCTGTAGAAACCCAGTCGCAATGCAAAAACCAAAAATAACTAATAACAAACAAAAAGAACCAAAAAAACGTAACAGATATCTAAACAGAACAGCGGTTTCCATCGTAGGAGGAGTAGAGTTTGTCTTGGTTTAGTAAATATTAATTTGTCCCTGTGGAACGCCCCCCCCCCCCCCCCTCCTTATTTAAGACTCACCACTACAGCTCATATTCATGACATAAAAATGTCATGAATATGAGTATCAGAAGTTTGCCCGATATTTTAACCTGACTAAGGGCTTGCCAAAAGGTTATGACTGGTCTCTCCTTTGGGTGAAACTATCAAAAAGTATGTATTTTGTATTTTTTTTTTTTTAAACTCTCAAAACTCTTCACAAAACTTAACTACAAACTAAAACCTCGAAACTACACCGGAAGCACACTTTTCAAAATGGTTCAAAGTTTTACAAAGTATATTTTTTTTGAAAGTTCCAAGGTTTCCAAAACTAGAGCAGAGAATCATCATTGAGACGGTATGCTGTTTGTTATCACAATGCCACCCAATGCTACAGTAAGACAATGTGTGTGGAGGTGTGTGGGCTGATAGAGAGAGAGGGATAGAGAGAGAGAGAGAGAGAGAGAGAGAGAGAGAGAGAAGGAGAGAGAGAGAGAGAGATAGAGAGAGAGAGAAGGAGAGAGACCAAAAGTGTGTGTGTGTGTGTGTGTGTGTGTGTGTGTGTGTGTGTGTGTGTGTGAGAGAGAGAGAGAGAGAGAGAGAGAGAGAAAAATAATTCCATCATTGGTCACATGGCAGCTATAAGAAGCCTCTGGAGTTTCCAGAAATGTTTGGCTTTTCCCCCTCAAGTCCTTCCTGTAAGCGTGGAGTGGCATCCGTGGGCGTCAGGGGGATCGTGAATCATTACACCGCCGGCCCCCCGCACCACCCTCACCATCCCCAGGGAGTCCTCATCTCCGCCCTATGGCCACTTTAAATGATTATGCACAAATCTCTCCGGGTGCCAACACCACCCAGCCCTCCCGGACACTAAAGAAACTCCCAGACCCCTAGACTAGGTGTTCTTGTGTGTGTGTGTGTGTGTGTGTGTGTGTGTGTGTGTGTGTGTGTGTGTGTGTGTGTGTGTGTGTGTGTGTGTGTGTGTGTGTGTCGGGTGTGTTGTTTCCTCAGTTCCTCTCCTCAGTTGCTCTCCTTAATAGGAGAGCAACTGAGGAGAGGAACTGAGGAGATAGTTATGGAGATAGTTATGCTATGTTAACTGTTGTGTTAATACACAACAGTCTCTCAATCTCTCTCTCTCTCTGTCTCTCTCTGTCTCCCCCCCCTCTCTCTCTCTATGTCTCCCCCTCTCTCTCTCTCTCTCTCTCTCTCTCCTCTCTCTCTCTCTCTCTCTGTCTCTCTCTCTCTCTCTCCCTCTCTCTCTCTCTCTCTCTCTCTCTCTCTCTCTCTCTCTCTCTCTCTCTCTCTCTCTCTCTCTCTCTCTCTCTCTCTCTCTCTCTCTCTCTCTGTCTCCTCTCTCTCTCTCTCTCTCTCTCTCTCTCTCTCTCTCTCTCTCTCTCTCTCTCTCTCTCTCTCTCTCTCTCTCTCTCTCTCTCACTCCAAGAGTCATTTGGCTGTCACAGCCAAGGAGAATTTGAATGCCTCATTTGCCAGAGCGGAACAATCCATTTCAAATATAAATATATATATAAATATACTTGACAATGACTGAAGTTGACACAAAAAAGGGGCTGAAGAGATGTGATGCTTAACAAACTGACGCGGTAGCGGAGGCGTATTCATGTGGATCGCTTCGAACCCGCAGAGCAAATCATTATTGATCGGAAACATATACAATCAAGAGCGATCGATTGCCGTCGCAGTCAGAAAACAACAGTAAGAACATCTGAGCGGGCGCTACGTCACATCATCAACTCTAACTTCTATGGAACATACTGTGTGTTGATGGGTTCAGATGCGTGTTTTGATTCAAAGCGCAGGGCTGTGAATCTCTGTGGATAGGCCGACAGACGTTACCAGCTATAATGGCCTGGCCTGGTGGATTCGTAACGAGAGAGGAGGAGCACAATAGCCTCCCTCCCTCCCTCCCTCCCTCCCTCCCTCCCTCCCTCCCTCCCTCCCTCCCTCCGTGTTGCATGGATTCTTGGTCAAAAGAAGAAAACCTTCACAGATCCTGAGAGAGTGACCGTGATGACGCCGGCTGATGTGTGTGTGTGTTATGTATTGGAGAAGATCGGACTCGTGTTGAATGTCAATAACCAATGATCAGTTGTCGCTCGATGTATTTATTTATTTATCAGGCCACGTCTGTTGAATGCTGATGATGCGATCACTTCTTTCGCGAGATTGATTTATGGCTGAGGGCCATTTATTGTGATTGTTGCATTTGAATAATACGAACGCAATGAATAATAAGTACGTGGAGCAGACATTTAGCGGCGCAATGTTAAAAGGTTGTTCATGTTTCAATCTGCCACATTAATTACATCTGTTTTGTATTTACCTTGTATGTACCTTGGAATGATTTATTAAAAGCAAAAGTTGAATGACAACATTTTGATGTTTTTTTTTAAGTGCTTTAAGTGCAAGTAATTCAATTAATATTAATTTCATTATTAAAAAAGTGCATTTCTCTTAATTTTCAATGTCAATCTGGCCGTCATGCTAAGTGGTGGCTGAACCGCGCCCTGGGCTAGCGGCTACAGGTGTCCGCGTGAGAGGGACCGTGGAAGTTTCTGGAAGGGGTTTGGAGCCGGGCTGCGGGAAGCTGCTCCACGTTGGCTCCATCCAGCGTGAAGACACCAGACAGGTGATGTAAGTATTTCCCCGCTTCTCTGAGTCTTCTCGACAGCCAGCCCTTCCAAAAACAGAAGAAAGAGAGGTGACACCGCCCTCCCTCTCTCCCTCCCGCCCTCCCACCCTCCCTCCCGCCCTGCCTCCCGCCCTCCCGCCGCGGAATGTCAACAGTGTTGTGTTGTGTTGTGTCAGCGCGGCGAGGAAGGCACGGGCGTAGCACAGCGTACTGCCGTTGTTTTTCCCCGTGTATTCCAAATGAAAACACGGATACGGCCGCTGACAAATAAGAAACATCCCTCAAACTCGGGGGGGGGTAGGAAACGCGGCAAAAAACAAACACCCCCCCCCCCCCACCCCACCCCCCCACAACCAAACCTATCGCCGGTTTGTTTGTCAGTTTGTTTTTTGGCGGGTAAAATAAAAATAAAAACGTGACTCGCCGCCGCCGCTATGCTACGCTACGCTACGCTGAATACGTACTGAGACATACGGGGAGCTTTTGAGCTGCGGTGGAGGATGTAGTTATTTCAAGAGATGTCATGCACTTCACCTCCTCCTCCTCCTCCCTTCCATCCTTTCCTTCCTTCCTTGGTGATGGGATGAAAGGGGACGGATGAATGGACATGGATAGAGGAGTGAATAAATAGATACATGGATGGTGTAGCATAGTCGGTACGACAATGAACACATTAATGTGGCGTCTTTGGGGCTCCTCCAAGGACACAGGCAGGCAGGTAGCGGTGTGGCAGACCAAGCAGACGGTACAGATGCCGGCATCCTAGGTGTGTGTGTGTGTGTGTGAGTGTGTGTGTGTGTGCCGGTGGCTGACTTAACCTGTGGTGCACTGATTAGCCAATGCACCACAGGTTTGTAGCCCCACCCACCATCACCACCTAACCTCTAGCTGGGCCAAGTGAGGCCAATTAAGCCAGCCACCAAACACACACACACACACACACACTCCCACAGATGGATGAAGTGATAGATGATAGACTGATAGATGGCTGAATTATTGGATGGATAGATGGATGAAATAACAGGGGTCTAAATCTAATATAATGCTTGTGTGTGTGTGTGTGTGTGTCTCACTCTCTCTCTGTCTGCCTGTGCTGTGCTGTGAATGCAGATGTTATGGAGAAATGCTAATCAACATCGTCATTTATAATTCCACGGAATTATTGACCTATTTCGTATTCTTGAGAAGATAGCTGCTGCATGAAACATCGCATGCTCAATAATTAATCGACTGAATCAGTGGGGAAGACGCAATGCAAATCTAGCTCGTCTTCAAATAAATATGCAATATTTAGGATGATACCTTCAGACCGATGGGAGATGAACACTTGTGTTCAATTATACAAATAGTGTAGTGAGGTACCAGCGGGAGAGAAAGAACCGCAATCCAGGCCCACCTGAGCACCACCTCCACCCAGAACCACCATTTCGTCATTTCGCAAAGTAGTGGGTTACACATCTTGCTCAAGGGTTCCTATAGGTAGACTGTGAACACTGGGATTCAAACTCTTGCCCTTCTCTCTCACTGTGTCACATGACCATCCTACCCATAATCCCCCTGAAGAACCCTTGGGTTCTTGGGTGAAGTCCACACAAAGAGACCTTTGGATTTTAAGCTCGCTGTCAATCCTTTCAGTTCATTTACTCTGAGGAGTCACAGCCATGAATACATTACATATAGAGTACTCTCGTTCTCTGGATCAATACCTCTCTCTCCCTCTGCCTCCCTCTCTCTCTCTCTTCTTAGTATGGGTTTTGTGTCTGTGTGTGTGTGTGTGTGTGTGTGTGTGTGTTCTGTATCTGTTGCTGATGTCCAACACTTTCTAACCTCTGTTAAAAAGTCCTGTATAAATAATGTTTTACTTACTTACTGACTCTTTCTTTATTCCTCTCTATTCTGTCTCTCTCTCCACGTCTCTCTCTCTCTCTCTCTTTCTGCCTCTAACCATACTGCTCTCTCTCTCTCTACTTCCTCCTCTACCTCGCTCTATACGTGCTCTCTCTCTCTCTCTCTCTACCTGCCTCGACTTCTCTCTCTCTCTCTCTCTACCTGCCTCGACTTCTCTCTCTCTCTCTCTCTCTCTCTCTCTCTCTTTGTCTGTCTCTCTCTCGCTACCTACCTGCCTGAATTTCTCTCTTCCTCTCTTACCTCTCTCCCCCCCTCCCTTCCTCTCTCTCTCATTGTATGCAGTGTGAGTACACAGCTGCTGGCGGGCACCACCACCGCCGCCACCACCACCACCACCACCACCACCGCACCACCACCACATACCGCCACCACCGCCGCACCACCTGGCCACCGCGCCGCCACCACCGCCAGCACCACCGCCGCCACCACCACCACTACCACCACCACACCACCACCACCCCCAGCAGGTCCAAGTAGGCCCCCCTGCACGCGGTCGCCTGGTGGAGTTATCAGCGGCTGTGTGTCAGAGCAGCTGATCTGGGGCTAATGCAGAGCTGTCCGGCCCCATTAGGCTCAGCTATGGGGAGGGGGGGGGGGGGTGGTGGTGGGGCTGTAAGCATTGGCTAATCAGTGCACCACAGGTTAAGCACCAGACATGAGATGAGGATGGTACCGGTACCCTTCTCTCGGCTATTTGCAGAGGAGGCATCTTCCGCACGCGTGTGTATGTGTGTGTGTGTGTGTGTGTGTGTGTGTGTGTGTGTGTGTGTGTGTGTGGTGTGTGCGCGTGCATGTGGTTGATCCACAAAGAAGAGTACGGAAATACATTCCCAAAGACATTTTTAGGGCATTTTGATAAAGCATGTTTCACGCTCGCTTGGCTACACCTTGCTAACTGCCTTCTATGGTCACGGAGTATGACCAGGAGGTGTGTGTGTGTGTGTGTGTGTGTGTGTGTGTGTGTGTGTGTGTGGTTGTGTGTGGTGGTGGTGTTGTGTGTGGTGTGGTGTTGTGTGTGTGTGTGTGTGTGTGTGTGTGGTGTGTGTGTGTGTGTGTGGTGGAGAGGTGGTGTGTGGTTGGGGTGTGTGTGTGTGGTGTGTGTGGGGGTGTGTGGTGGGGGTGGGCGACAGGGGATGGGCAGGCAGGCAGGAATGCGGTTGGCTCCGGGGCCCGGTTGCCATGGGACCGACAGGATGCGGCGGCGGGCGGCGGCGACAGCGGCCCCTGTGCTCGCAGGCGACGATTGTGCAGAAACAAGACCCCAGTGACCACAGTTCCTGTCCCCACACCTCGCTCTGTCGGTGCAGAGGAGGAGGAGGAGGAGGAGGAAGAGGAGGAGGAAGAGGAGGACGAGGAGCGCCACGGGGGGTGGTTGGGTGGAGGGAGGTGGTGTAGCGGGAGGTGTGAGGCGTGAGGCGGTATGGATGCCGCCCGTGTCCTGTGTGTGCTACTTCTGCTTTTACCCTCGCGGACGAAAACAAAACAGCGGTCTAACTCTCCCACTGAGATTCATTTACATGTTCTCTCTCTCTCTCTCTTACTCATTTACTCGCGGACGAAAACAAAACAGCGGTCTAACTCTCCCACTGAGATTCATTTACATGTTCTCTCTCTCTCTCTCTTACTCATTTACTCACCTCAGGGAGAGCGGGAGAGAGGGGGAGAGAGGGGGAGAGAGGGGAGAACGTACAAGGGTAGGCAGGGTGGACGAGAAAAGAACAGAATAATCCCCCAGGTTCAGGCAGCGTTACGTGCCGCCATTTTTTCACAGGAGCAGCAGCAGCCGTTTGGTTTTTTTAATAGCCGGTCGGTTGCGTTTTGGTGCATTGATTCTTGAATACGGTGTGTATGCGGTCGTGGGGGGGTTCAGGGTCAAAGTCCTGGGGTGGTGGGGGTCTGTGTCTGTGTCTGTGTCTGTGTGTGTGTGTGTGTGTGTGCTGAAACTTTCCGAAACTGCAGTTGAGGCAACCGGCGTGAGCGGGAGAAAAACAAGCACAAACGTGTGGTTGCTTCCACACACACACACACACACACACACACACACACACACACACACACACACACACACACACACACCAGATCGTGCATATACGTGCCTCCTGGGTTGTATCTTGATCTCTGGGTTATGTCGGCTTAACAACATCATTCAGTTGGTTCAAGGCGGCGGGGGTAGTTGAGTGTCCTCAGACGATCGTTCACAGGGTAGGATCAGGTAAGCGTGGTCGGCCTCTATATTCCGTATTTTTTCATCATCATCATCGACAACAACAACAACAGAAACACACTTTCGCACACTTTTATGAATCTGACTCATACACTGTCTGTCTCACGTCTCGGTGTATTATTATTATTATTACTGATGGGGTCCTCTCACACACGGCAGAGACATCTCGAGCATCACCGGAGTCCCTGTAGGCCACATCTCAGAGCCACCACGCCATGCCACCACTCCTCTGCCGTGCCGTGACCCCCCCCACCCGCCCCCATCTACGCCCTGTCTTCCCGGAAGCCGCTAGGTAAATTGCTTTTGGAGCGGGGATAATGGTGGGCCGTCTTGGTCCTCGGAGATGAAAGCGCGGCGCTGCTGGGCTGGAGGTAAGATGGCCTCTCAAGACGCTGATCCTGGTCACACGCTGCTAATGGCACCTGCTTTCTCGGTCTCGGTCTCGCACGTGCGCACACACACACACATACACACACACACACACACACACACACACACACACACACACACACACACATACACACACACATATATAGACACACACACATACACCACACACCACACACACACTTCACACACAGATAG
>PIJE02000368.1:62262-74762 GCA_002895965.2 Coryphaenoides rupestris
GCCGGAAAACGCCGTGCAGTACAACTGAGCCGTTTAACACACCGCCTGCAGTGTCACGGTCACGGTTAAAATACAGCTGCACCGGGAATCGAACACCGTCGCCACTGCACCGCCCGCCAGCCCTGCCCCATATTGTACCATCAAAGCGCTTAACATTGTCTTCAAACACAACTCCACTAACAGTGTTTGTGTCACGGTATCACAGTTACAATAGAAGCCTTTCAATCGTCTCATTCTCAGATGATTTATTGATCCCCTGTGACGTCATCCGTGATACGGCGTTGCTCACGCCATCGACACTAAGCTAAGCGGTTACCGGCTCAAGTACGCCGTACGACTTCTTCTGAGAACGGATCGCTCATCACTTAGTGCGTTCCGGGAACGATTAACAGTCCGCATTAAAAGATTCGGTTGCATCTGATCCTCAACAAAATCGGAGCACTTAGCTTGCGGTCAGGGAGGGACTGTAGATTTGAAAATGGATGGAGTCACCGTGACGTCGACCGTTGGTTTGTGGACGAGTGTTTCGAAGCCCGTCGGCATCTTGTTTTTTTTTGGTGGGGAAGTGACGAGAGGGCGGCCGTGTCTTTTAGTGCAACGGAACGCTGACCCGGACATTTTTAGGTGACCATAATTAGCTTTTGTGGATTGAAAACACATGAATCAGCATCGGAATGAAGAACTAAGCCACTGATGTGGCATTGTGGCAACTGACTGTGCTGAAGTGTGAAATGGTCAAAGTTCCATGATGAAGAATACGCATTCTATCAATGGGACCATCATTTACAAAGTGAACATCATAGTCCATTGAAGAACGCTCGGAACTAGAAACTGAAAATGTGTGTCTTTTAGTGCTACAGCCACATTGTCTGTGTTAGCCTTGCATTCGAGTCGTCTTCGTTTGCTCTGCCAGTTTTCTTTGCGTCGACCCTTTTCTTCGCTCTCCGAACTCGACCTCAACAACACATCTGTAAAAGGTTTACGTCTGAGAGCTCGGAAACAGAAAAGGAAGAAAGGAAAAAGGTTTGCGTTAAAAGGGAGGTTTTTCTTTTTTTTAAAATCTATTTAAAGCGGTCGAAGCGAAACGACAAACAATAGAGACGGGAGTCGTACTCACTGGCGGCAGCAGCGGCTGAGTCTCTCGTTCATCGCGCGTCTGCGGCGGACAGCTGCGCCGATAAGAGCTTATCTGGACGCGGCGTAGCGTGGCGGTTCCTGCTGCACCGTACACAGCCTCGCGCTTTTCAGGATTCTCTGCACTACGCGCACGTTTTCCCCCCCCCCCACCACCACCACCACCACCACCACCACCACCACGATAAGGTCGGTGAATCGAGGGGAAATCGTCCGTACCGCATGTATAATGCAGCAATATTTCCCCTAAAGATTAAAAGATTAATTGTGAGAGAAAGCCAACGCTTGATTCTCAGGTTTTTTTTTCCCCCCGCCCATATTGGTTTGATGTCGTTTGTCCTCGTCGGGTTGAGAGACAACAAGTCGAACAGAAAGTTCGGCCCACCTGCCAACGGGAATAAAGGAGAGAAGAAGAGAGAAGGCTGGATTAGCGCTAGACAGCGATAGCCAGATAGCGATATTTAGCATTCCTCGGTGCAAACTGCTGTTGTTGCGAGGAGGACTGTTGGCAGCCAAATGTCAGAGATTATCACAGGGATATCGTTACACCCGCACCCCACTCAATACCACACACACACACCCACTCAATACACACACACACACACACACACACACACACACCACACCACACACCAAACCCCATTCACCGCACACACACACACACACTCAATACATACACACCCACCCACCCACACCCACCACTCAATACACACACACACACACACACACCAACCCCATTCACACACACACACACACACACTCAATACATACACACACACACACACACACCACTCAATACACACACACACACACACACACACACACACACACACACACACACCAACCCCATTCACACGCACTCACACACACAGACACACAGTTAACACTCAAAACACACACACACACACACACTCGCACTCAAGCGCAGACGGACACACACGGTTGATACATACACACACACACACACACACACACACACACACACACACACACACACACACACACACTTCCCTCTGTTCCTGCTGCCGTGTTACCACCGTATCGCCTCCGGGCACGGTAGGTTCTCTGGGTCCATCTCCTGGCTCTCCTCCCCCTTAATGTTCTGCCTTTGACCGTATACGCTGTCCAAAGTACAGGGCAGTACAATGCTGTCCTGGCGAGCGTGCACGTATTTCTTCCACCTTACCTTACCTATGAGCGTGCACGTATTCTTCGCCTTACCTACGAGCGTGCACGTCGCAAGTTTGCGCTCGAGCAAACTCGGACAGAGCTCGACGTTCAGAGGAGCGTTCTCGGCTTCAAAGCGCGGGGCACGGTTTTTTTCCGTCGACGGTTCTCCGCAGATTGGACTTGCGGTGTGTCAATGTGATTGACAGGAGAGAGAGAGAGAGGGGGGCGTACGCGTGGTCCGAAAGGAGCGCAATGTGTGTGCAATCATTTCCCCGCCCCCCCCAAATTAACACGGCTCGGTATAGCGGCGGCCCGCGTTAAAAGCAGCGATTTTAACGTCGTATCCATCGAGGACTTTGATGAAACACGACGTGTCCGGTTGAAATGCGTTTCAGCGCGAGGGGAAGGGTACTTTGAAGTGCAATGTAGACCAAACGACGGCTCTAAAGAGAGGACGCCACTGGAAGTGTTTTGTAATTGTGTGCTTTTATTACTCCTCGATGAAGTGCGAATTAAATGAAGCCTATATTGCGTGGTCTACGGGTGACGCGGGTGACGCAAGCAGGAGTGCGACCTCACGTGAACTTCCTCGATTCCTCTTTAGTTCGACGAGTGAAGAAGAAGAAGAAGAAGAAGAAGAAAATAAAGAAATAAACAGAGCAGTGTAATGGTGAAGAAGTACAGGCGAATACATTCCCCCGACGGCGTGTATTTGATGGGGTGACACCAGGGCCCGCCCGCCCGCCCGGCCGCCCGCCCGCCAACATCCCGCGGCTAATGCCGTACGTTCCGACCAACGGTGAAAGAAGAGGGAACATCTCGGGCTGCATCTTCGGCTTTTCTTTTCTTTTTTTCCCCTTTCCTTTCTAAACATTTTCTTCCTCTCGGGGCTTCGGGGATCCATTAGTGCTTATCACCCCCGTCACACACACACCGAGGAAGAGGAGGAGGAGGAGGAGGAGGAGGAGGAGGAGGGAAGTAATCTGTCGAGCAGCCATGGTGGGAGAGAGGTGGTGCACGTGGAGGGGTTTCATTGTAAATCGTCATTAAGAAAATAACATTTAAATGTGCAACTAAGCATCTTTATTATTACGACTATCATATAAAATTGATCCATATCAAAGAGGCGTAGCCAATATCACACATAGCATGAAGCCTTAAAGTAATAAAGAGTGCAAAATAAATGAGAAGTAATTTGGTCCTTCAAGTCAAAATAGGCCTCTGAAGGTACGACAATGTGTGTAGCCTACGAGAACCAGAGATCACTTCTGAATGAAGGCTGGCTTACGCCTGGAGACTCGGAACCCGACCTCTGTAATGAAGCTTTTGTGCCTATGACCGCTTTTGTGTGTGTGTGTGTGTGTGTGTGTGTGTGTGTGTGTGTGCGTGTGTGTGTGAATGTGTGTGTGTTTCCTTGTTTGTTTTGTGCATGCATGTGTCTTTGTGTGCCGCATTCCATGTGTGCTTGTGTGCTCGTGCACGTTGCCTCTGTGTGGTGTTTTCTTGTATCTGCGTGTGTGTGTGTGTGTGTGTGTGTGTGTGTGTGTTGTGATCAGTGTGTTGTGTTCTGTGCCCCCCCCTCCTCCTCCTCAGATCTCCCTGCTGCTCTTATGAATCACACTCTGTCCCAGCAGCGTCGGTAGGAGCCGGGCTTCCGGGGGTGTGAGGCCCCTGAATCACTTTTATGCACCCATCCCCAACCCCAGCGCTGATTATATGTATGTACTGGTCTAAAATCCACTGGTGACGGAGTTGTTTCTTACCAGTGAACAGGTTTCCACCACAATCATTTTTTTTGCGAGCAGAAAAATATCACAGACAAAGTCAGAGCGCTCACACACACACACGGGGAGAATCATTACGTTGTTATGTTATGTTGTCACGGTGACCTTCATGTTCGGTTGTTGAATTAAAAGCCATTTAACTGGTTCGCCGACGAGGCTGCAAAACCTCTGCAAAGGATCAGTGATTTTAATCGTTCGATCAATCTCAGAATGTGTTAAAATGGAGGTTTTAGGGGAAAACATGTATTGTTCCCCGATCCCTGTGACTGACTCTCGGTTGTCTTTCTGGTGGTCGTTCTATTTTCTCTCTCTCTCTCCCTGCCTGTCTCTCTGTGACTGTCTTTCTGCTTTTCTGTCTCTTTCTATCTCTCTCTCTCTCTCTCTCTCTCTCTCTCTCTCTCTCTCTCTCATTCTCTCACTCACACGCCCCTAAGGATTTGCGTCACAAAAGCCGCGCACAAAATACATCTCTGATATTGTAAACTCAACCAGTTAGTTTGCATGTTTTTTTTTCTTTTTTTTTATCTGTCAATGGTAAGATAAAACCTTAAAGAAAGAAGAAGAAAAAAAAAAAGCAAAGCCTATTCATCCTCGAGTTAATGAAGAGCGAAACGACTTGACTGACTGACTCGCTTCTCCCGACGGTCTCGTCAATTATTCTGTTTGCGGCGTCGGCCCCCAGAACAACCATAGCGAGGCTTTTGTTCCGTCAGATCAAAGACCGCCCGCCGTCTCCCTCGCTGTCTCAGGGAGCCGCAAAGTATACCGCCAGGGTCCGACGGCTTCAGCGGGGCCCAACTCGGGTTTAATTGTTAATTAGCAAGAAACACAAATATACCCGCAAGGCCTTTTAATATGTCTGAGTATTAATGCAACTTTCCCCCCCCCGAACGTTCGGCAAAAAGGACAAAAAGGTTAATTTGATTGCTTACAAACGGGCATCACGCGCTATTGGATTAAAATCACCAAACAGTCGACCCTTTGATGACCAATAACGTTTGCTGCTGTGCCCGCCGGCGCACAGAAACAGAGAGGCTGGAGCGTTTGTGTTTCATAAAGGGGGTTATGAACAATAACGCATCGCGCTGATATACCGACTCAGCGGTGATATCACTGCACAATCCCTCTTTGAACGCACAAAAACTAAGAAACCCTCAGTTACAGTGACAGTTGCAGTTAGGGGTCAGAGCGGGTCTGGCAACAGGATCTCAAATCTTCACTTTGGATTAAATCGGGAATTAAAACCGAACAACAAACAATCTCAGGGACGCATTTCTGTGGCAAGATATAAATCTGTAATCAATATCTATGTAACATATCTAGCTATTGTCTCGATATCTTATCTACGTGGTTTCCATCCATTGTATTCTATTTTGAGTCCCTCGAATGTCACACACGCACGCACACGCACACGCACACACATCGCACGTTAGGACTATTAGCCTTCCTCCAGCCTGTGGTTAGTACAGTACAGAGACACACACACACACAATGACCGTAAAGGGGGGCGTTCTCTGAAGGACACAAAAGAAAGCCCAGAGCAATTCAGAGTTGAGAGGTAAGTCAGTGTAATGATACACAAGGTAAGGCCCACTCTGTACGCAATGCACGATCAGAAATGCCATAGCTGTCGATACTAACTTACTGAAAATATACTTAAGCCTGTGTGTGTGTGTGTGTGTGTGTGTGTGATATTAGCTTGTCAACTCATGAGCTGACGTGGATCGATGTAATGGAAAATTACATTCAGTCCCGTATTATGCGTGATGATATGTTTCTCTTTACTCCAAAAACCATCTCCTCTCAGGGACACATTCCGAATGGTTAACGTCTCGCCACGAAGTGACGGCAACACTGAAGTCTCTATGTCCCCTCGAACACCGGATTTATGTAACGGTCTGAGAAGGGGGGGGGGGGGAGCTTTCCCCATCATGGCCTTGTAGATTATCCATCGCAGTCTGCCTTTACTTGGCGGGAAAATGACTATAAAGCTCATGTACTCCTTTGTCTCTTTGGCTCCTTCGCTCTCAGACGCCACTGTTAGTGTGTCTGACTGAGAACGACCCATCAGAGCTGATTATATGTATCACTTAATAAATGTTGTCGACTATACTGGTCTAAAAATCCACTGGTGACGGAGTTGTTTCTTATCAGTGAACAGGTTTCCACCACAATCAATTTTTTTGCGAGCAGAAAAATATCACAGACAAAGTCAGAGCGCTCACACACACACACGGGGAGAATCATTACGTTGTTATGTTATGTTGTCACGGTGACCTTTATGTTCGGTTGTTGAATTAAAAGCCATTTAACTGGTTCGCCGACGAGGCTGCAAACCTCTGCAAAGGATCAGTGATTTTAATCGTTCGATCAATCTCAGAATGTGTTAAAATGGGGGTTTTAAGGGAAAAACATGTATTGTTCCCCGATCCCTGTGACTGACTCTCGGTTGTCCTTCTGGTGGTCGTTCTATTTTCTCTCTCTCTCTCCCTGCCTGTCTCTCTGTGACTGTCTTTCTGCTTTTCTATCTCTTTCTATTTCTCTTTCTCTCTCTCTCTCTCTCTCTCTCATTCTCTCACTCGCACGCCCCTAAGGATTTGCGTCACAAAAGCCGCGCACAAAATACATCTCTGATATTGTAAACTCAACCAGTTAGTTTGCATGTTTTTTTCTTCTTTTTTTTATCTGTCAATGGTAAGATAAAACCTTAAAGAAAGAAGAAAGAAGAAAAAAAAAGCATGGCCTATTCATCCTCGAGTTAATGAAGAGCGAAACGACTTGACTGACTGACTCGCTTCTCCCGACGGTCTCGTCAATTATTCTGTTTGCGGCGTCGGCCCCCAGAACAACCATAGCGAGGCTTTTGTTCCGTCGGATCAAAGACCGCCCGCCATCTCCCTCGCTGTCTCAGGGAGCCGCAAAGTATACCGCCAGGGTCCGACGGCTTCAGCGGGGCCCAACTCGGGTTTAATTGTTAATTAGCAAGAAACACAAATATACCCGCAAGGCCTTTTAATATGTCTGAGTATTAATGCAACTTTCCCCCCGCGAACGTTCGGCAAAAGGACAAAAAGGTTAATTTGATTGCTTACAAACGGGCATCACGCGCTATTGGATTAAAATCACCAAACAGTCGACCCTTTGATGACCAATAACGTTTGCTGCTGTGCCCGCCGGCGCACAGAAACAGAGAGGCTGGAGCGTTTGTGTTTCATAAAGGGGTTATGAACAATAACGCATCGCGCTGATATACCGACTCAGCGGTGATATCACTGCACAATCCCTCTTTGAACGCACAAAAACTAAGAAAACCCTCAGTTACAGTGACAGTTGCACTTAAGTTAGGGGTCAGAGCGGGTCTGGCAACAGGATCTCAAATCTTCACTTTGGATTAAATCGGGAATTAAAACCGAACAACAAACAATCTCAGGGACGCATTTCTGTGGCAAGATATAAATCTGTAATCAATATCTATGTAACATATCTAGCTATTGTCTCGATATCTTATCTACGTGGTTTCCATCCATTGTATTCTATTTTGAGTCCCTCGAATGTCACACACGCACGCACACGCACACGCACACACATGCACGCACGCACACACGCACACACACATGCACACACACACACACACACACACACACACGCACACACACGTTACTGAAGAGTTGGGACTCTGTCCATCATTAGACGTTTCCCTTTAAGTATTTATAGGGTAAAAAGATCCTCAGTCTGGCATAGTACACAGTGTGTGTGTGTGTGTGTGTGTGTGTGTGCGTGTCCGTGTGTGTGTGTGTGTGTGTGTGTGTGTGCGTGCGTGCGTTTCCATGATGGAGGAGAGTCAATTATAAGACGGCAATCGTCAACCGGGAAAATAAATAAATAAACCAATAAAGACATCAATCACGACATTGTCTCTGTAAAAAGAGCTTCCAGCAGGGCGGCTATAATTGCCTGTGTATTACACCGGAGCGATTTGCACCTCCGTTGATAAAGTAAAAAAATACGGCGTAGATTCCGGCGTGTGTGTGTGTGTGTGTGTGTGTGTGTTGGTGTTGCTCCCGCAGAGCCGGAGCTGATAGATGCCCTGAGACGTGATAAGCCGGAGCGGTGATGTCTTTGAGGCGGCGGTGAGAGAGGACAGAGCAATTGGTCCAAGTCTCCGGTTCCTTAATTACTGAGCTCGAGGACACTAGTAGGCACCCCTCAAAACTGCCCCCCCCCCCCCCCCCCCACTCCCCCCCGACTCCCTCCTCTGTCCGCCAAGGAATCATGAAACACCTTTCAAATCAGTCAGTCAGTGCGGTCCTCTAGCTATCCTGGAGTGAACTGCCTAACCGACCCCCCCCCCCCCCCCCCGCCCATACCTGTTCTGTTTTATCCAAAGTGACCCCCCATACCTGTTCTCCCCCATACTACCCAGTGGGGAACAGGTATGGGGAAGTCACTTTGGATAAAAATAAGTGGTGAAGTTAAATAAATGTCAGGGAGTAGGGAAATAGCGAGAGACTGAGACACCCCAAGGGTTTTATGTTTTGTTTCCTTCAACTTTATTTCCGAGCTGTCAGTCTCGAAGTCTGGGACGCAATTTGTCCGGCGGGGGGGGGGGGGGTTGACAACGATGACAGAAAAAAGGCGGGAAAATGAGTGCGTGAAGAAAAAAAAAAAACCCACCAAACCACGGCCAACTTTATTTTCTTCTAAAAGAAATATGGCGGATTTGATTTACCAGCCGGGGGGGAGGGGAAGGGGATGTTGGGGTGGGGGTGGGGGGGGGGGTTTATTCACCAGGAATAAAAATGTGAAAAAAACAAAACAACAAGCGGAGCGGTCACGCGCCGCGCAACGCAACTCGCGACGGCGACGGCGGCAGCGGCGGCACCAATTTGTCGTCGGCGGAGGGAGGGGAAGATTGAGGAGCCTCGTGGGGAAGTTACGTCTCCATAAATCATCCTGACAATAGACTTGAACCCCGGGAAGAGGAGAGGTCTCCCGTGAAGACAGACTGTCTGGAGAGAAACTCCACACCACCACCCATCACCACCCACCACACACCACACACCACCACCACCAGCACCACCAGCAGCAGCTCTCCTCCAGCCGATAGACACCCCAGAAGCGGGCTAGCACGCCTGGGACTCGAACCCGGGTTCCTCTGCCACGTGGCCGACTACAAAATTGGACTATTCCCTGTTTGGTCGTTTAGCAGACCCCTGCTATCCGACGCGACTCACGGTGAATTCAGACACGCGTCACCGGGGAGCAGGGATGGCGGGGGGTTAAAGGTCGTCTTTGCCTACAGGTACGCTGCAGAGGACATTGTGGGGGGGGGGGGGGGGGGGGGGGGGGATCAAAAATTCAACATTGAGCATTCCCCCCCCCCTCTCTCTTTCATTTGACTTTTATTCGACTTTGGCAAACATCTAAAAGTGCCCGGTGCTTGTCGAAGAGTGTTTTTAATGTGCTTAACGTACCTGTAGTTTAAGCAATGCAATACTTCCAGGGTTTTTTTTTTATGACTTACCTGAGATGAAGCCAAGTAATACAACTTCTGCGGCAGTCAAGATGAATGGCTGCCTTCACGTACATCGGTGCATGATTTCATTCTCTCTCTCTCTCTCTCTCTCTCTCTCTCTCTCTCTCTCTCTCTCTCTCTCTCTCTCTCTCCTTCTTGCTCCTCTCCCTCTCTCTTTCTCTGCCTTTCTCTTCTTATACGCACTCTTCGTACATCTCTTTGCATCTCTCTCTCTCTCTCTCTCTCTCTCTCTCTCTCTCTCTCTCTCTCTCTCTCTCTCTCCCTCTCTTACTGTCTCTATCTTTCTCTCCGGCTAGATGGATCTAAACTGACACCCGCTGGAACGTACAGTCCCTTCGACGGCCGTCTCTCTCACGGGGATAATCCTTGTACCACATTCAAGCTGGAACTAAACTTTGCTCTCTCTAACTCTCTCTCTCTCTCTCTCCTCTCTCTCTCTCTCTCTCTCTCTCTCTCTCTCTCTCTCTCTCTCTCTCTAACTCGCTGTCTCTCTAACTCTCTGTCACTCATTCATTCTCCGTTTACTCAATTTACCCCTTCCCTCCGTCACTATATCTCCTCATCCACCCTCTCTTTCCTGACTCTCTTGTCCATCTGTGGGAACGTGTGTTGTGTGTGGTCGGCGGCCGGCTGGCCTCGTTAGCCTCACGTGGCCCCTGTTAGAGTCTGGGGGGGGGTGGGGGGACAAGCCTGTGGTGCATTGGCTTATCAGTGCACCACAGGTTCAGTCATCCACCAGCACACACACACACACACACACACACACACTGGGGAGCACTAGCATGCTAGCTAGCACACATGTAACATCTGCTCCATATCATTTTACTTGACCTCCAACTTGACTTGAATAAACCGGAATAAACCGAACACCACAAGACACAAGACGTTGCTGCACCATCTATCAGTTCTTCTCTTCAAGTGGCACTCTGTCTCCCTCTCTCTGTGTCTCTGTGTGTCTCTCTCTCTCTCTCTCTCTCTCTCTCTCTCTCTCTCTCTCTCTCTCTCTCTCTCTCTCTCTCTCTCTCTGTCAGATCCCACCAGATGTTGACTCCGGCGTTCAGCAGACGACAGGCTTAACCCCGGAGCTGAGGAGACAACGGCCAGGCGGCTCTCAAGCCTGTTCCCCTGCCTGGCTGCTCTCCCTTAGCCACACACACACACGCACACACACACACACGCACACACAGACACACATCAACACGCCTAACCCCTGACCGTGGCCACACACACACAGTCGTGAACACAAACAAACACACCCAAACGCGAAACACACACACATACACATCGAGTATTTATTCCTGTTGCCACCACAACAGGTATAGAGGGCAACGGCGGCTTTCTAGCAAACGCCACGGCTGTGATAAACGCCGTATTCTCCCACATGATTAACATGCATTTAGTGGCGTAGGCGGCGGCGTGATACTTTCCAAAGCGCGCGTGATAACGATCGAAAAGATATTGGCTTCTTTTCATCGAATAAACACGGACGGCTCTCTGGAAATCAACACAAGGTGGAGCGCGGAGTCCCGTGATGTGAAAATAACAGAGTTTCAAGGCTGGAGAGCGGGAGACAACGCTCGGAAATATTGGAAAGGCGGTCGTAAAAAAAAACCCCATTTAAAAACAGGGATGAATGAGCTGAAGAGGAATGAAGGGGATAAAACTGGCTAAGAGCAGGACTGCGCGTCGGAGCGGTGTAATCGCCGGAGCGTGCCATAAAGCAGCCGGCTCCTCGGAGAAGTCGCTTACCTTCAATTGCTTCGATAAACACTCGTGAGCGTGTGAAATAAAAAAAATAAATAAATAAGCAAACAAGCCGAACTTGTTGGCCTGCCAAACGCGCACGATCGTCGCGGTGGAAATGACAGAATCAAGTTTGTTACACTAATAAAGGAAAACTTTCTCGGGGGGGGGGGAAAAGAGACGGGAATGTTTTCTCTATTTCGTATTAGCGTCCGTTCAATTTCAGCGAAAACGTTTGACAACAACGGACGGGAGGACTCGACGTTTCCGAACTTTCGCCGTTGATTCTGACTAAATTGGAATGGTGGATTGTGTCAATGGACATAATATGTATGTTTCAATATGTATTCATATTTATTAATGAATATATTTGTACATTGTTCTTTTCGACTTGTACATGGACGTTTCCAGAAACAGTGGTTCTCAAACAATTCTTCCCTCTAAGATATTTCACTGGCGCAAAACTAAAAATGGACTGAAAATGTGAAATAAATAATGCATATGTACATTTGTTATTCGCTGTAAACATGAACGGTAAATGGGCGGTGCAAATAGATCGGCTTGTGCGTCAATGTTCCAACGATGTCATTCGTTGGAAAGATTTAGCAAAGTTAAATGTTCCTATTCAGACTTAATTGCGAAAGCGCACCGCTCTAGACGAGGTAGTTCTCTTCACAAGTGACTCTATTCAAACCGTTTGAATGACTTCGCGTTTGAATCAAACACTAAGTCACCCATTCCTCTTCAATATGACCAAGAACCTTGGCCATAATTACCTACACTGCAAATCCAGTAGCATTCATGTTTCACCTAAACGGGTAAACAAGATAATTTGTCTTGCGCTGGTCGCGTTGATGAAAGAGGAAGTGAATAAGAGCGTTTGCGTTCCCTGGAAGGATTCGCTCTCTTTTCTATCTCCGACGAGCACAATGTGTGTCCTGTCCTTGTGTCTGAAAGAAAATGTGAAATTGTATTCCGATGCTTTTCAGCGTTCGTTCTAAGAAGTGATTTCATCTGGGGGTGGGGGGAAGAAACCGACAATGAAACCAAACTCAAATAAGAACAATTTGCTGATATACCGCATAGAAAATGGCCGTGGAAACGGACTCACAAGCTGAGAAAACGAGAATTTT
>PIJE02000368.1:77955-101939 GCA_002895965.2 Coryphaenoides rupestris
TATAGGAGGACGGAGCGCAGGGGAGCTTAGCCACTCGGGAGGTTGGAACTCACCCCACACCTGCCGGGTCAGCGCACCGCCAACACTTAACTGCACGCAGGAGTTTGTTTTGGTATCAGGAGATCGAGTGTGGGTCCCTGGAGACCCAAGGACGCCATGGAACCACCAAAACAAACCCCCCCCAGACCCCTAAACCCTCACCAGAGTCAAGGTGGCGACTGTGAGATGGATCTCTTGTTCCATGCTAAATGTTTGAAAGGATTCCTCGGTAAAAGTGCTGATTGAATTCATGTTGCTAAACTGTGAACTGGCAATGAAAAACCCTTTCACTGCCGGTTCATCGTCCCCAGTTATTCGTAATAATCCCGCAATTATTTTACGGTGTTTAGATAACGGCGAGCCAAAAATAGCTTGAAATCAATGCCACGGACGTAGAAGATAAAATGTTGCGGGATGTGTTTTTCTCTGTGTTTTTCCCCGGGTGTGTGTGTGTGTGTGTGTGTGTGTGTGTGTGTGTGACATAATGTGAAATAATGAACACAGAGTGAGCCATTAAGGGCGTGGGAGAAAAAAAAACATACAAGTCCTTGGTGTTGTTTGTGGGGTCGGGTTGTAATTCAACAACACCTAGCCCGCAGGAACCAGATCACATGATAGCTACTGATAGCTAGGTGCTATCCTAGTAGCTACACCCCCCCTCCCCCCCACCACCCATCCCCGCTCTTCCCTCCCCCTCTCCCTCCCTCCCTCCCTCCATCCTCCCTCCCTCCATCCCTCCATCCCTCCCACACACTCTCGGGTTCCTCTTTCACCCTCGCCCCGGATTCCACGCACACAGCGCATCGCCATAGACAACAACAACAACCACAACAACAGCAAAAGCAAAAGTGTGTAATGTGTACACATCGTGTGCCCACGGGGGTCTCTGGGTGCTGCTGCTTATGCGTGTTGTTGTGGGTGCGCCCGGTGCCTCTGTGTGTGTGTGTGTGTGTGTGTGTGCGTGTGCGTGTGTGTGTGCGTGCGTGTGTGTGTGTGTGTGTGTGTGTGTGTGTGTGTGCGCGCGTGCGTCTCCACCAGGGAAGGAAGACCAGGCGAGGCGTAGCGGCGGTGCGGTGGTCCCCCGGAGGCGGTTTGGAGGAAGATAAAGGTAGGGCTACGCTAACGGCCAAGCTGGATACTCAGGGATTGGGTTCCGGCAGCGGTAGCAGCAGGGGGGGTGTCTCTCTCTCTCTCTCTCTCTCTCTCTCTCTCTCTCTCTCTCTCTCTCTCTCCACGCCCACTCCCCTCCTCGGCTAAGACGCGGAGAGACGGCCATGAGACCTCACCACCCCCCCCCAAACCCCCCGGTCCGTGATCAACTTCATTTCGACATTGATTTCTGCAGGCGCACACACACACACACACACACACACACACACACACACACACACACACACACACACACACACACACACACACTCACCCCCCCCACACCCCGATCGGCTGGATTTCCTCCTTGTTATGCCGCCACGGGCACAGCGGAGAACAGAGCGACGAGCCCCACGGAGAATCAATTCAGTTCAAGTTTCTTATTCTTTTTTTTCCCCTTCATATCTCTTTCTTCGATACACTTTAAAGCAAACTGTCGTTTCCAATGGATTGGTTACTTTGAGAGGCGGCCCCCCGCAGAGACAAAGAGGAGAGACCCGGGACGTGATTGGTTTTCGTTTTTTGGAGGGGGGGGGACAGAATAATTTGTTGTCTCGGGTCGGCGGGAGAGTTGCCGCGGCGATGTAATGAAATGAAAGGCTGGATGCGCCGGCCTGCGTGATCCAAGGCAGGCCTCCAGGAATTTATAAACAATAACTGGCATATATGGATGCCTGGCTGGCTTTCACACATGCACACACAAACACACACACACACGCACGCTCACACATGCACATTTTACATGCACACTTTCATACACATACGCACACACACACACAGCACACACACACACACACACACATACAACATTTCACATCCGTCCAGGACTTGGTCACATGTCTCACCGTTTTAAACGACAGCTATTCCGTGAGCGACTACAGTTATGTTTATGTTGATGTCAGAGAGATCTGTGTGTGGAGACCGTTGCTCGGCGTTCCTCAATAAGCCTTCATTCCTACATAAGCCTCATAAAATCCTTCATTCGTTCATCCTGAATATTCCTGTGTACTTTTCTGCCGTGGAAACACAAAGCAGACCATTCTTTCTTTTCAAAACACAGACGGGCTGTGTGTATATAGTTCCCGGTTGGGCGAGGTATTTCTTGATCCGGGCGTTCGCTGAAGGCCAGAAGCAACCAATTGACCCTCCCGGCGCACGGAGACACCACTAATGCCTTGGGGTTGGCACTGTATGACTCGAACGTGACGCATGATTCTGTGTAATGTGTAAAACAGTACTAATATAGAGTATATATTCATATATATATATATACATATGTATATATTCATACATAATTCAGTATCATCTGCTAACTATCTAGATCTATCAATCAATCAGACTAGGGGGACGGGACAGTGCAGTGTTTAGGGTGTGGTGATCTTTTCCCAGGCAAAAGGTTTTGGGTTTGGAACCCCATTGTCTGCAACCTACCTGTCCGTACCCTTGAGCAGGAGGCCTACCTCTTCCCTGCCTCCGGAGTAGTTATCAATACCCGCTACAGATATAAGTACTGTCGTGCTGCAGAGATGCTCTGGTCTACAAATGCTTCCTCCAGATGTAAGAAAAAAACAACTTTGTTTGGTACAGACCCCAACAAATGGCACTTCGTTATCATTTTCTCAGTGAAAATGAACATTCCCACTAATCGTGAGTCACGTCGCAACATCTATCAACGCGATCGCAATATCACGTTTTATTTTTAACCATATCGTTCTGCACTACTCCCGGGTGGCAGACAAATAAGTCACTTTGGATAAAAGCTAAATGGACAAAATAGTCAGCACACAGTACGCCCCCTCTCTCTCGCTCTCTCTCTCTCTCTCTCTCGCTCGCTCTCTCCCCCTCTCTTGCTCTCTCTCTCTCGCTCTCTCTCCCGCTCTGTGGTCCATTGGTGTCAATGGAAACACCCTTTTTCATCCATCAGTAGTCCCAGACAGGGTCATGTTGAGCCCCACAGAGAACACGGTCCGCTTTGAAACAAAACACCCCCCACTATCCCCCCCCCCCCCCCCCCACCCACTCCCCACACCCCCTCCCCACCCACCGGGGCCGATCGCGGCGGTGAAACCAGATCCCTCATGTTAACAGCAATCGCCCATTTCCCAGATAACAAGGTTTCCATGTCGAGTCCCCTCACCCCCTCACCCCCCCAACCCCCACCCACCCTAACCCCACCCACACACACCCGCCTGCCCCCCCCCTTCCTCGGGCGATTAGCAGCGATTACACCATTTTTTTACGCCAGTCATTGTCAGTGATGATATCATCGACTCACTGATCTCTCAAAGAGCCAATAGGAACGCAGCGTCCATGTTTTTTTTACCTTTTAGTTTTCTTGTGCGGTCAACGATATTCAATAAATATTTAAGCCTTTGAACTGAAGGAAGGAAGAAAAAAAAAACTCAACAAGGAGTAAGAGTTTGGCTAACGTGCTAGCGCAGCAGGTGCAGCCGCCGCCGCCACAGCAGCTAATGCTTCCGTGCTGTCCACCCCCACCACCCCACCACCACCACCACCACCACCACCACCACATGCCCGGCGGCCCGGCGGCCAGCCACAGCGCTGAGATTGACATCCTGTTGGGTTGGGTTGGGGGTTTTTTTTTTTCCTCCTTCTTTCCCTGGACCACAACAACAAAGCCAGCGGGACCCTCATTACACGCACCCCCCACCTCCCCAAAAAGGCGTGCCGTGTGTGTTGGGGGGGGGCCCACATGGAGCTAGCATCAGGCTGAGCGGGGCCCTGCAGTCATTCAATCAGGAACTTGCTGGCCTATTGATTTCCGTGCACATGGGGGGGACGCGAGCATCTTGGATCCAGGCAGACGGAAGCAAGCCTCTCTCTCTCTCTCTCTCCTCTCTCTCTCTCTCTCTCTCTCTCTCTCTCTCTCTCCAGATGTCACTCTGTTTCATCTCAAAGGGATGTGGGTGTGCTCAGAAAGGGTTTTTTTTTTGGTGAGAGCTTCGATACGGCATGAATAAAGACAGATCTTCATCGGGAAATCTTCATTAAAAAAGACATCTCACACCCCGGAGGCCGAAGTGTAGCCGTGGGGGTGGGGGGGGGGGGGGGAACTGGATAGATAATTCTGGTCGATATAATGAAGCAGCTCGCTCAAATGTTGGAATTCCTCATTTTACAATTCATGGTTGAAGACGCCGACTCTTGAAGATGAACTCTCGTGGACTGATCTGAGCTCTGACGACTGAAAGACATCCTTCGTGTTGCTCTGTTCTGTCCGACTGTTATTAGTATTTTTCTTCAAACACGTTTCGCTGTAATATACTTTAAGTATCAAAGTGGGCCCGCAGCAAAGTATTTGCAAAGTACAGCGAAACCAATCCATTAAGCTGATTAAGTCGTGGAATGGGGATATTTCCCAGACGCCGATGTACATTTTCCTCTCAACGTTTCTCTGAGATATTTAATAATTCCTGATTCTGCGCCAATTAAAAAAAAATAAAACGAATAAGAGGCCCCAGAGAGAAACGAGGGAAAGATAGAACGAGGGTGCACAGGAGAGAGAGAGGGAGAGAGAGAGAGAGAGAGAGAGAGAGATGGAGATTGAATGCTAAATGAAGGCAAGGGACAACTGTGGACTGGAAGTAATTGGATTCATTATCATTGATGGAATTGATGCATGTAATTAGTTCTGAACAGGGAATTAAATATTAGCAGTCTGGGGTTGAAGTGCAGCACAGCGAGTGGAGCTGTCTTGAATGTTTGAATAAAACATTGTACACGATCATACATCATATATGTGTCATTTGAGGCACACAGGAAATTATTATGGATTCAGTGTGTAGTGTGCATGTGTTGCCAAACACACACACGGAATGTTTTAATCAAATGTGAACCTTGGATGCAAACATCGCTTTGGAACTGCCGAATGTGTGTGTGCGTGTGTGTGTGTGTGTTTGTGTGTGTACAGGGATTGAACTTTGAACACAGACAATAAGAGGCTACAATTTGTGCAGGCACATCTCACACCTTTACATTGTGCATGAGCACACACACACACACACACACACACACACACACACACACACACACACACACACACACACACCGACACCACAGATGTCAGTGTCACCTGTCGAACACAAATGTCCTCGTTATGTGACGGACATGTCTAGCGAAACAGCTTATATATTGTTTTTACCAAAACACACACACACACACACACACACACACACACACACACACACTCATGCAAACCGTTGATGCAACACACGTGTATAAGCAATCAGGAAGAGAGAGAGAGAGAGAGAGAGAGAGAGAGAGAGAGAGAAAGGGTAAGAGAGGGTAAAAGAGGGTGAGAGAGGGTGAGCGCGAGAGAGACAAAAGAAAAGAATGAGAGGGACTGAAAGAGAGGAAGAGAGAGGAAGACAGAGCTAAATAGTTTTTGAAGAGAGAGAGAGAGAGAGAGACAAGAGAGAGAGAGAGAGAGAGAGAGAGAGAGAGAGAGACACACAGAGAGCCAGAGAGAGAGAGCGACAGTTGCAGTGGCCAGAGGAGAGTACTTATAGATACTTAATGAATTCGGGTCAAACAGCCCCACAATGAAATCTTTATTCACCAAGAGGGGGGTGAGACACTGGGGGTGAGACACTGGGGGTGAGATGAGCAGGGTGAGGCACAGGAGGGGTGGGTAGAGGGTGGCGGGGAGGGGGCAGGGGGGTGGGGGGGGGGGGGGGACTTGGCAGAGACCGGCGTATTGGCGACTTGGCACGGGTGAAAAATAGAAATCCCGCTGTCTCCCCGGGTTGGCTCCGCCCCATGTCAGCTGCCGCCGTGGATACCGAGGTGGGTGCCAGTGGACCCCCTGCTATATTCTGGGCAATCTCTGGTCCCCCCCCACCCCCACCATACGACTGTCTGTTCAGCACCCATGCCATGTATGTTTACCTAACAACCAACCAGATACACACACACACACACACACACACATACAGACACTCTCTCTCTCTCTCTCTCTCTCTCTCTCTCTCTCTCTCTCTCTCTCTCTCTCTCTCTCCATCGCTCTCCATCTACCACTCTCTCTCTCTCCCTCTGCATCCCCTGTTCTTGGCTCCCACATCTACTGCTCTGTCCCAGGGAGTGTTTATCTATTAACACACACAAACACTCTCTCTCTCTCTCTCTCTCTCTCTCTCTCTCTCTCTCTCTCTCTCTCTCTCTCTCTCTCTCCAGCTTTAGCTTTCAGCGCCACAGACTCAATAACAAACACACAAGTTGCATCCAAGTCAGCATATGGGATCATCTGTCCATATATCCATCAGCCACATCGTGCTTTATGCACACACACACACACACACACACACACACACACACACACACACACACACACACACACACACACACACTGAGCATTTCATCATGAAGAACTTACCTTGAATATGTTGTGATATGATATATACAGTATATAATCAGTTTACAGTGTACATCTGAATGGGCCAAGGCCGGTGGGGACGACCAACCCCGCCTCCCCACCCACCCTCCCTCCCCCATTGGTTTCATATGTATTTGGGGGCATACATTTTGAGCAATTATTCGTATTATATCTGGTCATATTTATATTTGTATATCAATATATTCATATATATTCAGATTTTGAGCATATATGAATATTGGGGGTGATGTCCCCCCCCCCCCCCCCCACATAGTCATATTATATCTGGTCATATTTATATTTGTATATGATATTCACATTTGGACTATATTTGAATATGCGATATGGGATGTGTCCTCTACCCAATATATTGTAATTACGGACTTGGAAAGAGCTATATAACACTTGATCTCGATCACACATAGTGTATATAAGGTATATAGCGACGCATAACTACAGTACAGTACACCATCATAAGACACGATAGTGACACATAGTAGTAGTAGTAGTACTAGTAGTAGTCGTAGTACCCTACCGTCTGATGGTTGGTTCAACGTGTGGAGAACGGGGAGACGCGCCACTCTCCGCTCCAGTCCGCGCGTAAAGTTCTTCTGGTGGAGAGAGTTGCGCGCAGCCTCTCCGTGCGTCCTGCGCGTCTACCTGTCGGTGCGCGTCCTCTCTCTCTCTCCTCTCTCTCTCTCTCTCTCTCTCTCTCTCTCTCTCTGTCTGTCTGTCTGTCTGTCTGTCTCTATCTCTCTTTCTTTCTGTCTGGTCAAAGGATGGCGTGTCGGTAGTTGGACAGAAGACAGAAAGAAAGAAAAGTCCGGAAGATCACAAGAATAAGGTGTCGGGGGGAGGGGAAAAATTGGCTCGGAGGGTAGGATTGGAAAGCTTGGACACCTTCTGATCGACTCTCCCGCTCCGCTGTGATCCTCACGCAGCAGGAGATAAAGTCATCTCCAGGTGGAACACCTCCTCATCATCATCCTCCTCCTCCTCCTCCTCCTCCTTCCTCTTCACTCTCGCGTCTCCTCCCCTCCCTCCCTTGCGCTCTCTCTCTGTCCCGGTCTCTCTCTCTTTCTCTCTCGCAACCTCTCTCTCTCTCTCTCTCTCTCTCTCTCTCTCTCTCTCTCTCTCTCTCTCTCTCTCTCCTCTCTCTCTCTCTCTCTCTCTCTCTCTGTCTCTTCCTCTTCCTCTTCCTCTCCTTCTTCCTCTAGCAGGTGTATGACAATCCCGTATGTTTCCCTCCCTCCCTCCCTCCCTCCGTCTCTCTCTCCTCTCTCCCTCCACTTCTCCCCCTTGCGTCAAGGCGCTGCTTGTGCGCTTCCACAAAATCTTCCTCTTCACCCTCACCCTCACCCTCACCCTCACCATTCATCCTCCTCCTCCTCCTCCTCCTCATCCTCCTCCTCATCATCATCATCATCATCATCCTCCTCCTCCTCCTCCTCACTGTACCTCTGGTTTTACCTCTGGACAAACCAATTGTTGCTGAAATACCCCCCCCCCCACACACACGCGCACACACACACACACACACACACACACACACACACACACACACACACACACACACTTTTTTAGTTACTTCATCCATTCTCTCCTCTCACGTTCCCTTTCTTGTGACCCAGTGAACCCACTTTGTAAAAAAAAAGAAAAAGGATCACAAGATAGAAAATTAAATTAGGCAATTATTCATAAAGTAGACATGAGCCGGGCAAGAAAATAAGTGTGATGAATAAGTAAATATTTGCCTCATCTACTCGGTCGCGGCTAATGAATGATTGATTGCTGTTAAATTAGATAAGTGCCACCAAAAGTAAATGAGTGTATAAAGCGTATAAAATAAAAGCGTATTTACCCAAAAACAAACATACCATACAACTTGTTATGGTCAAGTTGTTTTGAAAATGTGCTTTTTGTTATATTTATACTGTCTTTTTGAATAAATGTTGGTTTATTTTTCATTCCAAAAGATGTAGGCTATACACTACAGGCTAAATATCATCATATTGTAAACATAATTATCCCCTCAGCTAGGCACACTGCTTTCTGCTGTCATCATCGTAAAGGGCAAGACGTGATTGCGGTAACTGATGAACCATCTTGTATGGTCATCAATCCACGTTCTGCTCCATCACAACAACAACAACAACAACAACAACATCAACCACAACAACAAAATGAATAAATTAATTAATTAATAAATCAGGCTTTAAACTGTATTGAGGAAATGCGTTAATCTCCTTATGTAATATTCTGTAAAATAATATGTGCATTGTTAGACTGCACAGTTGGACAAGCATAACAGCAGACCAATAGGAGCAGAAACAGTGTTGCTATTAGTGGTAGGACCTATAGGCTACGATAGTAATAGCAGTCAACAGTAAGAGGCTACTATTAGCGGGCCTAACTGTTCTACTAATATTGTATTAGTAGGGCGGGATAGTGTAGTGGCTGGCCAGGGTGCTCGACTCCCAGCCATACGGGTTCGATCCCTGATGTCCCGAGACTATCTGGAGGCATCCTTGAGCAAGGTGCCTCCTGACCCATACCTGCTCAACAATGACCTGACAAAGTCACTTTGGATATAAGCGTCTGCTAAGTGGCAAAATAGCAACACTAGTAGTAGTAGTAGTAATCATGTCCCTTAGTAGTTCTACTGTCTCTATGGCAGTGGTTGTAGTTTTAGTCGTAGTACCAACAGTGGTCGTACTAGGATTAGTTAACACTAGGACCAGTTACCTCCAACACCTTGATACAGTACCTAGGTACTGCTACTCATCCTATCGCAGCTGGGGGTTGTAGTTCTATTTTTTTTTTGGGGGGGGGGGGGTCTCTGTCTCCGTGCCCCATGTGATTGATTCGCTGCGTTGAGCCCCCTGGAGATGAGAGCTCTGCGCACGGCCCCCCCCCTTCCCCTTAAACCTGTAAATCACATCGATCAGCGGCCCAATAAGGACATCCCCGCGCCCCAGCACACCTCCCGAGACGGAGATGAGAAAACAATTAGCGGCGCTGAACACGGGGGCCCCCTGCGCACAGAGAGCGGGGAGGACACGCGGGTGGATGGATGGACGGAGACTTCGATCTGTGACTCCATCTCAATTCCCTGGCATCTCTTAACCTTCCTCTCGCCGTCTCCCTCCTGCATCTCTCATCACCGTAATTTGTTTCCATCTTTTTTCTCCACAGCGCCCGTTAAAGGCACGGGACATTGCGTGCACTTCCTTATCAACGGCCAATATTAGCGCTAATGAATTGTCTTCGATTGCAAAAGGACTCATTATCCTTTTTCATTAGTTTTTTTTCCTCTGTTCTTTAAAGTTGTTTCCTCTCACTGTCGTGGATGTGAGAGAAAAAAAAAACGCGACGCGGCGCAAACTAAGCCACCGAAAAGTCCTGAGAAACGAAGAAAAACAGTTTGAATGGGAGCGCGCACACACAAGTCATTATTGATGTCGCGTTCACCTCGTGCCCGCCCCGTTCGAAAGGCGAGGGGCTTTAAAGCGCTGCCAAACACATCAATGCAAATTCCGCAAATTGCTTCCAGCTCAGAGAGAAGGCCGAAAAAGAGATGCATTTTCAATTTTTATGAAATGACATCTCAGCATGCGGCCCTGTCTGTTATTTCTGGGCTCCCCCCCCCCCCACCCCCCCACCCCCCCAGCTCCACCATCTTGCTGCTAATGGACTCTGGTTTCCACGACACCATAGGGAGAGCAACTCACCAGATGCCTCTTGTGTTTAAATCCCCCCCCCCCCCCCAAAAAAAAAATAAAACGGCGGCATCTCAAATGGAAGAAATGACAGGCGGCGGGTAAAATGTCGTGCAAAGCATCAACAGCAGATTCATGAGAGAGACAACGAAGGGGCAACACAACAACAACAACAACAACCACCACAACCACAACCATGCCATTTTGGATCTTCTTCTTGGACCTCGTCCACCTCCGCCATGTGTCTCCACGACTGTCACTGAATGACAATTACATACAAGGTGGGTCGGCCATTTTAGTTTTTCTGTGACCGCTTGGCAGTTAGTGAGGAGGGTTTTTTCTTTTTTCTTTCTTTTTGGAAGTGCGTGGGTCCTGCGAGACGCTGTTGAACTTTCACCAGACATGCAGTCGTGGCGGTGGCGGTGGCGGTGGCGGTTGGGGGTTCTATCTGTTGTTCGGTGGTATGGTGATTCAGCCCCTTGTTATCTTCTTGTGGTTTGCTTGTGTACAAGGGGGGGGGGGCTCCTCTACCTGCCAAACGTTAGGCTTTGGTTTCCCATCCCCGTGACAGCGTGCAAGCCCAAGGAAGCCGGATTGCGGACCACCACACATTTATTTCCATTTCGTTTGGTTTTATGAATAGCAAAAAGACCAAGATTCTCTCTGGTCTCCTCCTCTATTGTCTGTCTGTTTCGCTGTCTCTCAAAACTATATATATATATATATATATATATACATATATATACTGTATACTGTATATGAATATCATGTAAACACTCCTGGCATGTACACACGCATGGAGAAACAACGCTACGTGTACAGGAGGACCCGTCAAGGCGGGCGTCAAATAAAGTTTCTCGCGCTGGCGAAACGTTAAATATAGCGGCTTCTTCTTCTGCGGCGAGGAGGAGGAGCGGGCGGTGTGTCTGTAAATCCTTGATACGGTCACGGCTGTAGAAAACCCCAGGGAAAGGTGTCCAGAACCTGTCAGCGAGAATGGATGAGTTTCCAGGGCCCGGGTAGGAAAAACCAGAGGAAATTATACAAACAGTCAGATTTATTTTTTATTTTCTTGTTGTTGTCGTTGGTTGACAGACCCTGTTCTCTCTCTCTCTCTGACTCTCTCTCTCTCTGACTCTCTCTCTCTCTCTCAGTTCTCCGGCAAGTTTTTGGACACTCCTCCCCTCCTTCCTGGGTTCATGAATAATTTGGACCTTCTTGGTTGGAGGTGAACACTTGGAGAATACACCGAGGGTACTTTGTAGGTAGCGGTAGGTACCACGCATTCCCCCCTCGTCGAGGGAAGGGGGGGCGGGGTTAGATCGATGGGGATGGTGGGGATGGTGGGGGTGCTGTTTGTGGCTGTCTCCACGGGGGGCAGCGCGGGGGGGGGTAACATCAGGGGATGAGGCAAGAGAGACAGACAGAGACAGAGCAGATGTGATTCGAGCTGAGCGCCTGCGTTTATTGAGTTTGATCGAGACAGAATCCCGCGGTCTGTTGTGGATGACAGGACCGAGCCTCCTGTCCCCCCGTATACCGATCCACCGGAAAACCGCCCAAAAACCAAAAGAAAACCAACTCGCGAGGACAGATAGGAGCACTTCGCTGGGAGCTAGAAGGAAAAGAAACGAAAAGAACGTGTTTATAAGCACACCACCACCACCCACACCACCACGCACTCATCAGGGTCAAGGTCCCCACGTGGAAATGGGCGGAGCTGGCTGGGGGTTGGGTGGGTGTGTCCTCCCGCGGCCCCCTCACGCACACACACACACACACACCTGTACTGCGTCTCGCTTTATCTCTCACACACGGATGGGCGCACAAGCACGTAAATATGTATTATATGTACCACGACACACACACACACACACACACACACACACACACAGCAGACTGTCAATCAAGTACCGACATGAAAGACCACCCCCACCTCCACCCCCCCCCCCCCCCCCCCACTCCCCACTCCCTGGCCAGTAGAAATATTCTGGGCTGCATGGCTCTCCTTTTCCAGGCCGTGCCCTTGTCAGTCTGCTCAAAGCTGCCCCGTATGACTTGGGGAACATTCGCACTGGATCGGTGTTTGTGTGTGTGTGTGTGTGTGTGTGTGTGTGTGTGTGTGTGTGTGTGTGTGTGTGTGTGTGTGTGTGAATGTCAATATGTTTGTCTGTGTCTGTGTGTGTGAGTGTGTGTGTGTGTGTGTGTGTGTGTCTGTGTCTGTGTGTGTGAGTGCATGTGTGTGTGTGTGTGTCTGTGTGACCATATGTGTGTTTGTCTGTTGCTTGTGCAGCATATGTCTATGCGTGCCAGTCGGCATTTCTGTGTATGCCGTATCTATTGTACTGTATGAGTGTGTGTGTGTGTGTGTGTGTGTGTGTGTGTAAATGTCTCCGTCTATGTCTGTAGGCATGCGTATGTGTATTTGTGTGTGTATGTATGTGTGTGTGGCGGCCCCCGGGGGTGGGGGGGTGGCCTGCTGTGTGTCGCCGTGGAGACGGGCGATCTCCTCCGTGAACGTGCGATGATTGCTAATGTCATGCAGACCCCCCATCCCTCCACTACCCCCCCTCCTCCCACCTCCACCTCCACCTACACCTCCACCTCCACCTCCACCCCCAACCGCTGTGTTCTCACCAGCTCTCAGCTCCCAGCACTCGGCAAGGCGACCGTGAGTCTGTGAACCGCTGCTCGCCCCCCACCCGCCCCACCCCCCCCCCCGCCCCACCCCCCCCCTCAGACCCATCAATATTCATAATACTATTCATAATATCCCGGGTCTAAATCATCCTGACGTCCTGCAGATGGAGCAGTGGCACATTTACAGGGCGAGGCCAGTACTTAGTTTTTTCCTCTGTCCAAGAGGAAAATACGTCCACTTTCACACCTCGCCACTGGGGGCGCTAGTGAGCGTGAACAAACATTGAATAAGATATTTATTTGTCTGCTTGTTGGCTTCGCAACAAAACTTCCGAAATGCAACCACTTTATTGGTTTTCCTACACTCACAATTATACCTTCCATCGAAAAGAAAAAAAAAGAAAAGAAAATACTTCAGCAGACTTATTGCTGACCGGGAAAACAAGAAGATTAAAATAGGCCACGGAAATATTCTGCTGCTTTGGTCAGCGGAATCCACGCTTACAATTACTTACGGACGATCATAGCTTTCCATAAAAACGTCTGTATGAGGTTATCACAAGATTTGATGTGCTTGCTGTAACACATACACATACGCGATATTAAGTTAGTGATGCATGCAGACAAATACATCTGAAATCTAATCATTTTGTTATTTTTGCTATGTGTACTCTTTTCACTTATCTGTGAATTTCTTCCGACACAGAAGATGACCCCAAGCCTTGTCGTGACGATTTCACTATTCAGGAGGACCATGTTCAATTTGACAATCAGACACTTTGACTTTTGACTTTTGTCAACTTGAGTTCATGTTCAGAATGGTGTGAACATGCAGGCAAAATGCAAGTTGTTTCGAGCAGGTCAGGGTGGCGAGGATGAGGATAGTGGCATCACAAACACCCCCCCCCCCCCCCCCCCCGCCCCGCCCCTCCTGGGTACCGCCGTTGAGCAAGGCGTCCCTCTCTCTCCGCTGGGAGTCTCATCCCTCTACCCCTCCCCTCCATCCCTGGAAACATCCAACACAACATCCGCATCATCCTGCCTTCCTCGGATCGGTTTCACCAAGCGCACCGCCCCGCCCCTCCCCTCCCCGAGCCCCCCTAAGCCCTGGTCGAATTAACCACGTTGCAAACCCCCCCCCCCCCCCCCCCCCACCCGCCCCCAGCTCATCACGGTGTAACAGCGGAGGGGGAAATCAACGCCACCAGCCAGCCAGGCCCCCACACAGATGGATGCCGCCGTCGATGTTGTTGTTGATGTTGTTGTTGTTGTTGTTGTTGTTGTGGTGGTTTGTAGTTTATCACCCTGGAGCATTCTGGAAGCGAAACAATCCATTTCGGGCTAATCCGACAAAACGCTGCAGTCATCTAATCTGGAGTGAGGCCATGGTGAGGAGGGGGGGGGGGGGGGGGGGGTAATGATGGGGGGGTGGGTGGGGCGGGGTGGAGGAGGCGGGGCAAAAAAAACCAAAACAATAACGGGGGCCCGCGCCAAACGGCTGGCACCGCTGCCGTGGAGACTGGCAGGACTCTGAGAGGCCTCTCGTGGCACCTCTCATGGTCGTGGCCAAATGATGCGGGAGACGGCATCCTGAACACCCGGGGTGGGGGGGGGGGGGGGGGGGGGGGGCGTGGGGGACCACATGCGGCCCTCATCGCGGATGCCTCACGAGTCACAAGTCACGTTCCGCAACCGTGGAAACGCCTCTCTAGCAGGACTCCAGCCACACTGCCTCACCAAGCGGCTGTGTTCGGGGGGGCTCCTCCGAGGACACAAGCAGTCGTGGTGATGAAGAAGTAGTTTGGTTTATTGTAAATGTTCATAAAATGACACGACACGGAGCAGACGGTTATTTGCTAGCTTGCCAGCGCTCCCCGAGTGTGTGTGTGTGCCGGACGGCTGACGTAACCTGTGGTGCACCGATTAGCCAATGCAGCCCCACCCCGGACTCTAACGGGGGCCAGGTGAGGCCAATTAAACCAGCCACCAAACACACACACACACTCCCACAGCCTCATATTCATATTCGCTCATTTGCGATCCCTTGGCCCCCCCCCCCCCTCCCCCCCCCCCCCCCCCCCCCTTTGTGCAGAAAAACCTTTCCTACCCGACCTACGTCAACCATGCTGGCATGCGGAGTTGTTATTGTGACACATCATAATTTGCGAACCAGTAGTCGTTTGTCAAAGCGTACCGACATTGTGCGCTACGAGCTACACCACTGTCGCTCGTCTACATCTCGCAGAGCGTCAGAGGAGCGTTGGTATACTGCCCCCGATGGAGTTCTGTCGGTACTGCACCTTGCGTATGTGTACACTCAGGGCACAAAGGAAGGCTCCAAAGGAACGCCGGATACGTGCGGTAGCCATCCCGTGTGTATGCGTGCACACACACTTACAAGCAGTGATGCAAGTGATTATGATAGCGGGTGGTGTGCATTCTTAGCACGGAAGCCCAGTGGCAATCAAACCTTGAGCCTGGCAGCGCTAAAAAAAACCATGCTCTATACCAGCTGAGCTATACGGGACCACGAATGTATGTTCCGTGTTTATTTGTAGAAAATAGCAAGGATCATTTCGGTTGAGTCAGAATTGATTTCATTGGAAATAGTATAAGATCATCAGAGAAACGCGAGCATCCCATGTAATCCGATTTGTCCGAAGTCAAAGTCAGTAATGTGCTTATTGCCACAAATAAAAACCAACAGAATAATGAACATCCTTTAGTGACAAAAAATTAATCACAGCGACTTCTGAGACAATATCATTCCGTTTAAAAATCGAAACCCAGTTGAGGTAAGACAGATAAAAATAAAAAAACAACAATATATAACATCCAATCACACTGGATTAAAATTGCACGTTGAAGTTTGCCTCCACTTTCCGAAAATGTAAAACATCTGTCAATCAACTCAGAGGAAAATGTCGGGAGTTCCCACTGATTATGTGGCAAATGAATTGGCCACTCCAAAACGAGCGCGTGGTTAATGTTGTTTACACCTTTGACATGCAGAACGCCAATCTGCCGACTGAGATAAAATAGCTGGATAAGATCGCTTCACCAACCCACCCCCGAACCCCCCCCCCCCCCCCCCCGCCCGCGGTGCCACAGACCAAGCAAGGTCAACATCGCTCGGGGCCGCGGTTCCGAAGGCAGTTTGGGGCCGTTGGGCCAATCAGCGCAAGCCGATCCCCCCCCCCCCCACCCCCCACCCACCCGTTACGTTGGTAGCTTGTGGTTGCGCGAGCGCAACATAAAATCGCTAAGGTGATATGTCTGGAAAATGTGCCGTTGTTTTAACAAATGCACCGGCCGTAAAAAAATTCGTCCACGCACAGGGGGGGGGGGGCCCACAGGGAACCGTCCTTTCAAAGTTAAATGCAATTGGACCAGGACATTCGTTTGGATAATGCGCTTGCTATATTCCCACCACCCCCACCCCCCTGCAATTACAGTTCCTTTCTCAATATAGCTGATGGTTTTGATTCCTCAACGCAAAACACAGGAAGGGGGCGCCAATAACTGACTTTTATGTGTCCTGGTGGGCCTTGATCATCCGCTGAAGTGTCGGTTTTTACTTTTGGGGGAAGCAGCCTCGAAAAAGAAATACTTAAAAATGGCTTGATTTGTCGTGAGCTCTAATGTATATTTAGCAGGGGGCACTTTTATCTCCCGATCAAAGCAAACAATCACAGTTGACGGTTTGTTGCGTTTTTCAAGGTAGTGTCATATTCGCGTCAATTGTTATTTGCACGTTGCGCGGCCAAATTCATATTCAGGAAAAGAAGAAAATCAATATTGAGACCTTCTATTATTTTATATCTTGTTTTTTGAAGGGAGTACAAAAAACAAGATAGCGCAGCGTTGAAAAGAGTGGACTGGACGTACCTACTGTACACTCCCACATCAAGTCTCTTCTCTCTTCGCTGGCCGTAGCGTAGCGTAGCATAGGCTACTGTAACGCCCCGCAAAACATGCCCTTATCTGCCCATCCCCTAGGAGGTGCTATCACAAGAACAAGAAAAAAAAAAGGACGAATAACAAACAAAAAACAGGAAAATTGAGTTTGAGAGCAGTTGCATTCTGGATAGCCTGGATTCTGAGGGTAGATTTGTCGAAAGACTTGAGCTCCTCTGGGGTTTAGCTCCCTGGGCTAGCTCGGCTAACCCCAGCCAAGACGGCCTAAAGGGTGTAGCTGTGTGTGTGTGCGTGTGTGTGTGTGTGTGTGCGTGTGTGTGTGTGTGTGTGTGTGCCAGGAAGAGTTATGGTGGTTCTGTGGGGCTGCCAAGGCCTCGTACAGCCCCCAGAGTGGTTCCCCTAGATTTCCCTCAAGGACACGGTAATGGAGTGGCTGATAGTTCCCTCACGGACCCCCATGCCATATCCCCCTTGTTTACACTATACATGTACGTTGATAGCGTAAAAGATACATAACTGATATTTTTTGCGTTAGTTGATTCTCTATCGGTTGATCAGCTCGTTTCAGGAAAGCTGTATCTTCAAACTTTGTGGAAAGTGTGAAAAAGGAACTTCTCTTGGACTATAAGGGGAACCTCATCTCTGTCTATCCGCATTAGGGATCTAGTGTGCAAAAGCGCCGGAAGATGTTGTCGATGCTCTGTGTGTCTCTAGTGCAAAATCTTACCCCGTACATCAAATTACGGAGTTGGAAAATGGAGGAAAGGTAAACATTGTTAATTTGCATATACTACCCACGGTGAAATGTTCCCCTTTAATGAGGGATTGAATGGCATCACCGGCATCAAGAAAAGATAATAATATAAAAAGACGATCAGGTAGAAAGTAGGACAAACAAAACATTTCCAATGTACCTGAGACCAATATGGAACAACAAACAGAATCACGATGTGCTGCACAAAATAAAAATAAAAATACGATCTTGTCCACACATATTTCCATCCATTTTCCTACTTTCATACTCGGGTCCGGGTCCCCAGGGGATGGGTAGGGGTGGTTTCCAGCTGACTGAGGCAGTAAGGCACTGGGACACCAGCCATTGGACACACACACACACACACAAACACACACACACACACACACACACACACACACACACACACACACACACACACACACACACACACACACACACACACACACACACACGCACTGCCTTCATTGTCTCCTGGGATCTCCAATTACCCTAGCCTGCATGGCAAGGAAGGGGGGTTCAAACCGGGACATTCCGGTGCAAGTCAGTCGAGGTAACGTAAGGCGAGGTGAGGAGCCAACCCGGGAATCAAACGTACGTCCACAAAATCATCAGGCTACTTTCTACTCAAATTTGAGTACAGAACGTTCCAGCAGAGACTGAACCTGCGCACAATGATAGCAGACAATATTTGATTCTAGATGCTTCCACCTTCCACCTGAAAGCCCTTTCCATGGGCGCGGCCGGTGACACAAAGCGGAAACCTTTTGACTTGACATCCACATTCATAACAGGGTTGTGAAGTTGATTGCTGTTTGAAATCGCTTGATGAGGACTCTTCAACGAAACAAAAATGTTGGTTGTTGAGATCAACAGCGTATTTTGCAGGAATAGAGCGAGGTCCTTGGTGGAAAAACACTGAAATATTGATTAAAAAACAGCCTGAAAAAAAAAATATGTTTTATTGACAAAAGGAAACCGAAACAAAGGTTAAATCCATCAAGGATGAAAGACTAATCTTTATTAAAGCAACATTCGCAAATTTCCCTCCCCCAAAACATCTATAATTCCGAGCACTCCATGTCAATATCCTCTGTAATTACTCCCCGAGAGAAATGTTTGTGCCCTTGTGTGCTTTCCATGTTTATGTTTGCGTTTCCTCGCGCGCTCCCGTGTGTTCAACTCGGGAGAAAAAAGCCGTAAACTGTGGCAGTTATTATTTTTTTTTCTTCCTGTTTTTCTTTCTTCCTCCGATAATTATTTGTTAAACCCTCGTCTTCTCCTTCTTCTTCCTTCCTCTTCCTCTCGGAGGAGAAGATTGACGGGGGGAAAAAAAAATAAAGGCGCCGCAATTTCTTCACGCGGCCCGAAAAACCCGAACGAACAGCGGCGCGGAATCTTCAGGGTAATTATGAGACGGAATGTCAGCCAGAGAGAGAAGAGCTGAACTAATTGAGAGCGTACAAAGAACTCCTCAATTATTTCGTGGGAGGAAAATAAATAAAAAGGAGGCTGAGGAAGGAGAAAATAATTGTAATAATTTGCTTCATTAGGCTAGCGGTAGCTCACGCTGGGGCTAAGCTAACGGCCGCTCCGTCGGGGGTTCGTGTGGAAATCACAACGGCGCAGCAGCGGGTGGGGAGGGGAGGGAGGGAGGGAGGGGAGGGTGAGGGGTGAGGGAAGACAACACAGGTTCTGCACAGGCGGATGCACACACACACACACACACACACACACACATGCGTGTACACATATAGACACACAGACACATGCACATGCACACACACTTAGAAATGGCTTGATTGTCGTGACTCTAGCAGGGGCACTTTTATCTCCCGATCAAAGCAAACAATCACAGTTGATGGTTTGTTTGGTTTTTTTCAAGGTAGTTTGCACGTTGCGCGGCCAAATTCATATTCAGGAAAAGAGGAAAATCAATATTGAGAGCTTCTATTATTTTATATCTTGTTTTTTGACGGAAGCACAAAAAACAAGATAGTGCAGCGTTGAAAAGAGTGGACTGGACGTACCTACTGTATACTCCCAAGTATACAGTCTCTTCTCTCTTCACTGGCCGTAGCGTAGCATAGGCTACTGTAACGCCCCGCAAAACATGCCCTTATCTGCCCATCCCCTAGGAGGTGCTATCACAAGAACAAGAAAAAAAAAAGGACGAATAACAAACAAAAAACAGGAAAATTGAGTTTGAGAGCAGTTGCATTCTGGATAGCCTGGATTCTGAGGGTAGATTTGTCGAAAGACTTGAGCTCCTCTGGGGTTTAGCTCCCTGGGCTAGCTCGGCTAACCCCAGCCAAGACGGCCTAAAGGGTTTAGCTGCGTGTGTGTGTGTGTGTGTGTGTGTGTGTGCGTGTGTGTGTGTGTGTGTGTGTGCCAGGAAGAGTTATGGTGGTTCTGTGGGGCTGCCAAGGCCTCGTACAGCCCCCAGAGTGGTTCCCCTAGATTTCCCTCAAGGACACGGTAATGGAGTGGCTGATAGTTCCCTCACGGACCCCCATGCCATATCCCCCTTGTTTACACTATACATGTACGTTGATAGCGTAAAAGATACATAACTGATATTTTTTGCGTTAGTTGATTCTCTATCGGTTGATCAGCTCGTTTCAGGAAAGCTGTATCTTCAAACTTTGTGGAAAGTGTGAAAAAGGAACTTCTCTTGGACTATAAGGGGAACCTCATCTCTGTCTATCCGCATTAGGGATCTAGTGTGCAAAAGCGCCGGAAGATGTTGTCGATGCTCTGTGTGTCTCTAGTGCAAAATCTTACCCCGTACATCAAATTACGGAGTTGGAAAATGGAGGAAAGGTAAACATTGTTAATTTGCATATACTACCCACGGTGAAATGTTCCCCTTTAATGAGGGATTGAATGGCATCACCGGCATCAAGAAAAGATAATAATATAAAAAGACGATCAGGTAGAAAGTAGGACAAACAAAACATTTCCAATGTACCTGAGACCAATATGGAACAACAAACAGAATCACGATGTGCTGCACAAAATAAAAATAAAAATACGATCTTGTCCACACATATTTCCATCCATTTTCCTACTTTCATACTCGGGTCCGGGTCCCCAGGGGATGGGTAGGGGTGGTTTCCAGCTGACTGAGGCAGTAAGGCACTGGGACACCAGTCCCATTGGACACACACACACACACACACACACACACACACACACACACACACACACACACACACACACACACACACACACACATTGCTGTGTCTTCACTGTCATGTGGTTGTGTGGGTTACTTGTGTCAACGTACCCTCCCGCATCGCCACGACGCCGCTACTACAATCACGTCCGATATCCGTGTCTGCTTGTCAACGGCTTTGAGATTAATTCGCATTATTCATCATTATTTGAATGTGTCGTCCGTCATCATCAAATACATCTTGAGTTTGGGCCTCAGCGGCGCATTACATAAAACACACGCTCAAGATATAAAATAACTATCGCTTCAATAAGATCAATACAAACTCGAACCGTTCCCGATGCCTCTCCTCCGCGCAGCGCATTGGACAACAAGGAAGTAGCTCTGCCGCGGTTATATATGGAAATAATAGCTTCATCGCATGCCAGTTCTCTGCAATCATCTCCCTCCTCTGCAGCTCACCGGTCATCCTGCCTAGAGCTGTTCTCCACAACAACACTGGCAAGCAGCACGCTCCGCGAGCACATTCATGGTTCCGCACGTCCGTAAAAATAACATAAAATTCCCAATAATACACAACAGCAAGTCACTGTAGGTGGCTCGGGGTAAAAAATCTGAAATCCGCTCACGCGCATTCCATGCTCTCCTCGGCTTTGCGTTTGTGTGTGTGTGTGTGTGTTGGTTGAATTCTTATTTTAGACAACCACGACTTGTGCTTTTTGGATCCGTGAGAAAGGCTCTGCACATTTTGGCCGCGGCGTTGGGGGTAGCGAGCGCAACACGATGTTGCATTTGCTTCCTGCTGACCTCGCAAAGGTCACCGCGTATCTATTATAATGACCGCCAGGCCGGGCATATTATCCCCGTTGCTGTGGCCCGAGGTTGTGTCTAGCTTGGCCCCCCCTCCCCCCCATCGATAGCTCCCCCCCCCCCCCCCCACCCCGACCCTTTTTTGTCCTGGCATCCTGACATTGTTTTTTCATGTAAATGAACAGAATTGCGTAACGTGACAGCGGTGTAGACGCTTGGTACTTTGTGATACGTTTCGGTAATAAAAAGGTGACAGGCAACGTTGACGGCAACATTTACGCTCGAATCCCCAGCAGACCAAAAAAAAATAAAAAAAAACGCTTTCAAGTGAGACGCCCTTGAGCGAGGCCGCTAGGAGGTTGTGAGAGAGACGCGAACGCAGGTAATGAAGGAACAAAGAGGTTAGACTTCGACGTTTCTCGCGGAAGGGAACGTGTGAGAAAAAAATTCGGGGATTCTCTGAGGAACTGTGCGTGTGAGTTTTCGGATCAAACGGGAATATCGTTTGTTTTTCCCCTTTGAAGAGCCGAGCGTCATATGGCTGCCGTTGGGAACGTGACGCTAATCAAGCTACGTGCAGACTGACGGAGTTTCCACGCCCTGGCGGGGGGGTCAACGCGCATTAAAGGAGAGAGACGCGGAGTTAGTCAACCATCGGCGTGTAATTGGTGGCAGATTGCTGCGTGTAACCGCGGCGGTATTTGTCTTTATTTGTTTGCGCATTTGTGTTACTTTGTGAACTAATCTAATTGCCACTGCAGATGATCATGCCATTAGGTCGATCGATCAGATGCCGCTAATGGAGACATATGCTTCCAAGCTGCTGCCGCCCAACGCAACACTCACACTCACACACACACACACACACACACACACACACATCACACACACAACAACAATCTGATTAAATCGACGTACGTTTTGTGGGTGAGAATGTTGTGTTTACATGTCGGTTTATTTTCTTACGAGGAAATACAACAGAATCCTCTCGTTGGATACTCAACACCATGTAGACAGACATGACAGAAATACGTTCCCTAAAATCTCATCCACTCACGCAAATGAGTTTCTCTCCGGCAGAATATCTCCATAAGGAAGCAAGAAACTTTTCAGTCTCTGGTTTCTCGTCTCCGGCCCAGGCTCTCTGCGCCGTCTCCCTCCAGAAGTTCTGCTGTAACACAGACTGCTGGATCTCAACAACCAACATTTTTGTTTCGTTGAAGAGTCCTCATCAAGCGATTTCAAACAGCAATCAACTTCACAACCCTGTTATGAATGTGGATGTCAAGTCAAAAGGTTTCCGCTTTGTGTCACCGGCCGCGCCCATGGAAAGGGCTTTCAGGTGGAAGGTGGAAGCATCTAGAATCAAATATTGTCTGCTATCATTGTGCGCAGGTTCAGTCTCTGCTGGAACGTTCTGTACTCAAATTTGAGTAGAAAGTAGCCTGATGATTTTGTGGACGTACGTTTGATTCCCGGGTTGGCTCCTCACCTCGCCTTACGTTACCTCGACTGACTTGCACCGGAATGTCCCGGTTTGAACCCCCCTTCCTTGCCATGCAGGCTAGGGTAATTGGAGATCCCAGGAGACAATGAAGGCAGTGCGTATACTGATATTTTTTGCGTTAGTTGATTCTCTATCGGTTGATCAGCTCGTTTCAGGAAAGCTGTATCTTCAAACTTTGTGGAAAGTGTGAAAAAGGAACTTCTCTTGGACTATAAGGGGAACCTCATCTCTGTCTATCCGCATTAGGGATCTAGTGTGCAAAAGCGCCGGAAGATGTTGTCGATGCTCTGTGTGTCTCTAGTGCAAAATCTTACCCCGTACATCAAATTACGGAGTTGGAAAATGGAGGAAAGGTAAACATTGTTAATTTGCATATACTACCCACGGTGAAATGTTCCCCTTTAATGAGGGATTGAATGGCATCACCGGCATCAAGAAAAGATAATAATATAAAAAGACGATCAGGTAGAAAGTAGGACAAACAAAACATTTCCAATGTACCTGAGACCAATATGGAACAACAAACAGAATCACGATGTGCTGCACAAAATAAAAATAAAAATACGATCTTGTCCACACATATTTCCATCCATTTTCCTACTTTCATACTCGGGTCCGGGTCCCCAGGGGATGGGTAGGGGTGGTTTCCAGCTGACTGAGGCAGTAACACGACACACACACACTCAGACACACACACACACACACACCCACACACACACACACACACACACACACACACACACACACACACACACACACACACACACACACACACACACACACACACACACACACACTCACATCTCTGCGTGTACTGCAGTACACCACGATACGGATGCGAAAAAGGAAAAAGAAGCATTGCCTTGTGGGACGGGTGG